>VZTY01026179.1:21056-130331 GCA_013400935.1 Turnix velox
CCCCATCCTCCCTTAAAAGCCACTGACCCCCGGCTCCCCTCTTCTTACACCCCAGCTCACCATCATCTGCTCCCCAGGTGGCTGTTTCTTCCTCTTGCCCCAGGAGATTCCAGAGAAAGCTGGAGGAAGTCATTCCAATGCAATGGTGGTGGCAGAAGGTTCAGGCTGGTCATCACAGCTGGTTTAGTGTTGGGGGCTAGAGCAAGATGGTGACTTATAGGAGGGGGACACTTGAACTGTCACCCAGACTGGGCACCATTGATCCTCTCCAGCAGTAGCCAGAGAACAGGCAGTGACTGTGAAGATGGACATGCCTTTGGCCAGCAGAGGTGGGTCCCTCAGATCAAGCCTAGACCCCCAGGGCATTCTGGACCCTCGGCCATGTGGACTTGCTTTTCACCCTCATCTGAAATTCTTTTCCCTGCCTGGTTGTGCCTGGCTGTCCCACAGGAGGTTTGGTTCCTCTCCCACACCGGGAGGAAGAGCAGGTGTCTGTTCTTGCTTCTTGAAAACCGACTTTGAAGGCAGAAACACTTTTCCATGACAGTTTATAGCCACACTAGATCAAACCATCACAATTTGATGTTCAGTGTTTCTGTGGGAAGCTCTGGCAGTAGGTGAGCAGCAGGCTGGGCAAGGCTCAAGAAGGCAAATTTTCCCGTCTGCTCTTGCTCTTCTTGTCCTCTCCTTCAGTGGGATGTCATCAAACAGCAAAATTAATCCCTGGCAAGGAAAGAAATTAATGTGTGAGCCTGCAAACCACAGCAGTGAGACAGCGATTAAACTTCTCATCTAATTCCAGGGGATCACGCTTTGTAATAGCTGGAGAATGAGGCTAAAGCTGCTTTAGATACCCCTTCATGTGTGAGATCATTAAAACACGGGTGGGTACTGCCCCTCCGAGCAGAGGGAGCCACACTGGAGGTGTTAATCGTGGTGACTGCCACCATGTGACAGGGTGTTAACCTTCTGTCAGTGGGATCCTGCACATTTTAGTAAACCATTTTTCCTGGCCCCAATCTCTCCCCAGCTCTCTCAAGTCACGTATTTATTCACAACACAATGGCTCTTCCTGCATAATAACCTGCTCTGGTGCAAACCTTGAGCCATTTGACAGTGGTGGCCTCAGACATTTTGATGTCCTTAACTTGTGGGTGATAGAGAATGAATAAAGCTGTCAGATACCCTATTGATTATGGGATTGAGATGCACCCTGGCTGCTCTTCTTACCTCAGGTTTCTGCCATTCTCTTTCTTTTCTGGGATCTGAGTGTGGATGGGAAGAACCACCATCCCCACAACACAACACTCAACCTGCAGGTCTGCCCAACCTTCTCCTACCCATCATATCTGTGTGAGAATCCAATTCTGAGCAAAAATACGTGTTAAATTTTAAGGCCTGCATCCTTCTAGTGTTATGGTGTCTCTGACTTGGAGGCCCCAACGATTTATTTTGTATTCTTGCCTGGTTTTGAGGAGAAGTTTAGTAGGAACTCCAATGGTGACCAGGTTAAGTCACTGCGTGAGCTTGTTACTGAGATGCAGAGTGGGATTTGGGAGGCTGGTGTTTAGCTTCCAGCTGCAGAACAAATTCCTGCTGGCTTTTAGAAAAAATATTTCTTAAAAGGCACATAGTTTAAGGCCAGGCTGGATGAGGCACTGAGCAACCTAGTGTAATGGGAGGTATCCCTGCCCATGGCAGGGGGGTTGGAACTAGATTCAAGGTCCCTTCCAAGCCAAACCTTTGGGCTGGGTTAGAAGCTTGCTGTTGATAAGATGAACTCCCTCAGCTTCAGAAAGGCTCTCAGCTTGCTCACAAAGCACATAATGATGCATCTCTGCAAACAGAGCATCAAATGCCCAAATGATATCTGCAATCCCATCCAGACAAAGAGACACAGGACCAGGAAATGCTTGCAAAAGATCACTGGAAAAAGATCTATATGCAAGGGACATTCATTTCCATTCCTTAAAACACAGATGTCTGAGGAAAAAAAAGAGCCAGATAAGTGCTTCTGAATAAGAGTGCACTAGAGTACTCCCAGTCAGAGCTCTGGAGCCTGTGAGTCAGCTGGGAAGCAGAGTGCCACAAACAGCTGGGCAAGGAAAGGAGTGAGCCCCGAGAGAAGGAGCAGGAGGAAAAGATGCTGCAGTGCACAACTGCAGCCAGGGACTGATTATCCTCATCTCTGAGCAAGGCAGAGTTCAAAATGGAAATGGGGAGGAGATTTCCCTGCCACACTAGCCAGCAGCTCCAGTAAATGTTGCTCTACGACAACAGGAAAGCAGGAAGCATGGACTTTTATGTTTCACCATTATTCAGCTCACCTCAAGCTCATTTAATTGTATCTTAAAGTCCTGTTCTGTAATGAAACATTAAGGAAAAACTATTTTGACCTTGGTATTGATATTGAGGTCTCGCTGCATGGGGAGACTTGGGTTTGTGCACTCAAAGAAGAGCACTTATTAGTTCTTTACACACATCCCATCCTTTTGGACTTGGAAAGAAAATACTGCCTGTGATGGAATGTTAAGACTTGCAGAATCAGGAATTCAAACAGCCTCACATCTGAGCGCATCTCTGAGAATACCTCAGGTAATACACAGAATCAAGTTCCTAAAAGGAAACCAAATTCACCTTCACTGACATACTTCAGTTCTCCCTAAGCCTTCATAATTCCCAGACAGGTAACTTCTAGGCAAGGTTCACTGCCAACATCAAGCCAAAAAGCCTCTGCTGAAGAGAGAAGTTTGGCTTGCCTTGTCATCATCCTTCATCACAGCTTCAGGGGTTTTATTCCTCCTTTTTTATGGCTTTAGGAAACTCCTGGCTTTCTCAGACAGGACACTCATCTGCTGTGGGCATCTGAAAACAAACAGCAAAACCTCCTTTGAACTGTTTCAGTTGAGAGAGAAACATGTAACCAAATACATACCTAGGAATACTACAAGTCTCATATGCAGTGAAGTGTGTTCTTTTTATGTTGAGATGCTTCTTCTTTACACTTTTCATCTGTGGATGGAGCTTAATACAGGTGTCACTACCCAAATTTTACCAAAAGACAAAGCAAAGTGAGGCAGCTAGTGCTAGACCCATGGCAAGGAAATCAGGTGACATGGCTTGACATCTTTCAAACACAGAGAAAGTTTTGGATCCTTAGCTGCACTACAAAGGAGAAATTTCCCTCTGGAGGTTTCCTTCTCACATCCATTATAAAAAAATATCCTGTATTCAACCATTAAAGGCAAGCAAGTTTCCTTCATCTGAAGTCTTTGCTTGGGTGACACCAAGTAGACAGAAGACAGTAGACAGAAGTCCCTGCTGTTTTCAATGCTCCAGGTAACCTCTATCCCAAGCAGAAGAGAATGGGATGTTCTGGGATTACTGGTACAACAGTTTCCAATTCTGTCAGAGGCAAATGATTAACATTTTCTTTACGATTTCCAGACCAACACACTCAGTCAAAAGTATTCTCAGATACTGCCCAATAAAATGCTTTGCATCACTATAGCCTCCTCCACACACTCTCACAGTAAACTCCAATCTTCAGATAAATATTGAGGTGTAAACATCAGTCTGGATTTACATCCATAATACACACCCACCTACTTCACCCACAGAAAGGATAATTTAGTATTTTTATACAGTAGTCGGCTCCAAAAATTACCACTTCCTGAAGTAAAAGTCAAGTAAAAGCCATTAATAATAATTGCACTATTTCTTTTTAAAAATATATTCCTTCGTATGACTTCTCTAAAGGAAAACACATAAGATCTCTTTTGACTGCTTTGTGTTCCTTTTCCAAAGCATTTGAGAAATCAAACTTTAATAGCTTAAATATGAATTAAGCAAAACAAACTTAGATATCGAGATTCACATTGACTAATATTATGTTTGGACATATTTATACCAGTAGCAATACTGTAGTCATGCAAGCAGGAAACAAAAAGAATATTTATTTCTCCAGTCACAAATAAGCTCATTTTAAAAACCAGCTCTTTCCAGACTGATTTTTTAATTCTTTTCATAATAATGAAAGGATGGTGGTTTGAGGGGAAATCAAGGGATTTAAAAGGAAAATAGTGCAACACATACATAATGTCTAAGGCTGTTTAACAGAAATGAAGATGCTAAATTCAACAAAAAAATTATTTGGTGAATTATTCACTCAGTTCTTTTCAGTTCCTCAACTGTTACAAAGATGGTGGAAAACAGCAGAAAAAAAAATTAATAAGTATATGCAAAGCAAAACAGCATCAAAAGTCAAAGAAGTCTCCAAGGGAGACAAACTTCAATGCTAGAGACAGGTAAACACATGGAATTATTTACAATCTAATGTTATCATTGGAGATTATATTTAATTCATTATTTAATCACATGCTGGGTCTCCCTTGTAGCCTGTGGGATACGACATCGACATTTTGTTCCATCTTTTACCTGCCACATCTGAATGTAACTGATATTTATGTAAATGTTTATATACATCACACTAGCTACTGCCTCCTGTGTCTAAAACCTACTTGTTTCCCCACCCCCACCCTACACAGGGGGGTACATGGAGCTCTGGGCTTCAAGAAACGGAGAGATGAAAGGATGGAGCACAGATGCCTCCCTGTCCCTTTGGTCCCTGGTGGTTGGCACGGCTCCCTCCACAGCTCTTCTTCTTACTGAGCTGGGAAGAAAAAAAAAAAATCCTCAAAAGGAAATTTGAGTCAAAAGGCAGTGAGCTGGGTGGCACATTGGAATGAGATCGTGTGAATTGCCTCATGTCACCTTCCATGGCAAAATGAAGCTCTCACAGAGCAGGAAAACAGACAGACTTATTGGGGGAGAACACAAACAGCAAGAGCACTGTAAAATCCAGTACAAGAAAGAAAATCATCCTGCCTATTACCTCTTGTCATTCATTTTGATTGGTGTAGAATTTTTTATTGGCAAACTGAGAGGGAAAAGGAGGGTTTGTGATTAAAGTGTCCTGTGCAACTGCCTTGAAAGGCTGAGCTTTTTGTCCCAGCACTAAAATAACCAAAATGAGTCCAAGAACAAGATTTTTTTGCTGTACCTGGGCCTTAGTTTCATTCATTTATTGGTATCTTCTGTGTGTTTCACATTAAAGATGTCTAATATTCCAGCTAACTACAATAATCCGACAATTTCATTTACAATTTGCATAACCACACAAATCAATTGCAAGCAAAGCTTAAGCACCTCTTCCTTTAATCCCCTAATTTGCAGGGGTGGGGATGGATCTGCTCAGCAATGCAAATTAGGAAGAGGAGGATACCCCCAGGATTAGCATAATCCAGCAGCTACAGCTATTCAACTTGCAGACTAAGGATGATAAAAACCTATTTTCCCAGTCAATCAATCATTGTGATCAACTCCACTGGTTTAAAAAAAAAAAAAAGGGTGGGGGGAGGGTTTCAAATCAGGGAGTAAATTAATTAAATCAGCAGAATTATATCAAATGACAGCGCTGAGAATGAGGCCCTGAGTTAGAAGCATCCTGCTATTGCTGCTAAGGGAAATAAACAAATTATAAGATCGCATATAATTAAGAGCTAACCAAAGCACTTTATCCCATCAAGCACTATTTTAAAGATAGCAGGTATTACTTTTCTTAACACTTAAGGAAATGAAAAGCAATGAGGATGCTTGAAACATCCCATGAGCCAGGAGCAGAAGGTGACACATCACTGTACATCTCAATTGATTAAGGTGACCCAGGGAAACAGGAGAACAACTGTTACTGGCTGAATCTGATCCTGTCACTGGGGGTTCCATCCCTGAGTAAATCCCAACTTTTGAGCTTCCTCCCCAACTTCTGCCTTTTGCATGCTCTCCTCACCAGGCCCTAGAAGAACAATCACATGCTCCCTCTCCTTCCCTTCCCATTGGATTGTCTCAAATAATAAAGGTATTTGCAAATTTTAATTGTCTCACAAAAAAATAGGACGTGCAGATGGTGATTGCTCAAAACAAGGATTTTTTTCTGGAAGAATGAATAAGCTTTTCCAACAAATGCAGCCATGCAGGCTGTGAACAACCCCTATGGCTTTACAGGAGATGCCATACTCTGACTTCACTTACCAAACTCGTTTGATGCTGGTGTCACACACAGCCTAATGAAAACAGCAACAGCTTCCTTTACTATGGGTAATTTATTTAATGGCAAATACACATTGCTCTAATAACCCATCCCCACCTTCCTCATCTAGGGCACATACAGAGCCACGAGACCTTCCCACAGACAACAACACTGACAAATACCTTTTTGATCACTTAAAGTAGCATGACTCTAGCACACACACCAAAAATCAAACACAAAGTAAGGAAAGAATTAATTAAACCATATCAAACACCAGCTTGACAAGACTATGATGTCAGTATAAAAGTGCCCAAAGAATTGTGATCCACTATTTCAGTTGGTAACCCACTTTTCATATTGCACAGAACTGAAAAAAGGAGATTATTTCTCCCCCCTCCACTTCCTTCATCTGTTTTGTTTTATCTTTCAAGTCGAACTGGCAAGTCTGTCTCAGCATTGCCTCTGAAAAAAGGTGACACAAATTGCTCAGAGTTGAAAGAGAAGAAAAACTTGTTTACAAGTTCTGTATTCTCATACTCTGTCCCCTAATTCCAAAGACAGAAGCAACTGCACATCTTTCACAAAGTGCAGTTTCTTCTCCTCTAGTTCCAAGTCTGAGAACTGCGAAAACTTAGGGAGGTTCCCCTGTGATTCTTTATCCCTGTGAAGATCATCCTAGATCAGAAAAACATTAAAAAGGAATACAGCTGTGCTCAAAAAGCTAGCAGGCAGAGCTGGTTTGATCATTTCAGGTACTGGAGCATCTCTCCCACAAAAACAGGCTAGGAGAGCTGGGGCTGTTCAGCCTGGAGAAGAGAAGGCACCAGGGAGTCCTCAGTGATCTCCCAGTACCTGTGAAGGGGCTACAGGAAAGCTGGGGAGAGGCTCTTTGATGGGGCATAGGGCCACAGGATGAGGGGCAAAACTAGAGCAGGGCAGGGTTGGATTAGACACAAGGAAGAAGTTCTTCACCATGAGGATGGTAAAACAATGGAACTGGTTGCCCTGAGAGGTGGTGGAGGCCCACCCCTGGAGACACTCAAAGCCAGACTTGCTAAGGCTCTGAGCAACCTGCTCATGCGCACTGGACCACACAAACAGTTGTCAGAGTCAAAAGGTGACAATGGGTCTCAATGAGCCTTTGGATAGACAGCCACATCTTCCTGGGTTTGCTGAAGCATCTCTGAAGCATTTTCACATCCTCATGATTATAACTGATAATTATTATAACTGATAATTTAAAAAGAACCATTAAAATTGGTGTGCTAGCCCAGAAAGAAGGCTTGTCTGTCCAAGATACTTCCCACTTTAGCAGAGATCAACACATGCAGTTTTGAGATTCAGATGGAAAGGGAACAGTCGATGCTCAAACATGATCAAGACAAAGAAAGGTGAACATGTATAAATAGTTTTTCTCTACAACCAGCTCCACAGAAGAGAGATAGAGAGGATGGAATGCAATAAAGGCTGTGGTATTCAAGAACAGCTTTCTGTTTCTCTCAAAGGTTTTTGACTGAATTAATAAACAATACCCCAAGGGAAGAGACTGGAAGAGACTTTGGCAAGATGTTAGCCCTGCCTTAGCTGGGGAGACAAGCCAGCAGCCATCCAGCAGTTATGGAATAATCTGCCCATAGGGAAGCTTCTTCTTAGCTCTCATTAGTTAGAGGTAGGGTTATGCCCTCAAGCACAAAGAGCAAATCTGGGAATGTTAAAAGCATTAGCAATAAGAAATCCACTATTTGCATTGTTTCAGATTCTTTTAATTGACTATAATGCAACAATATTAAAAATGTTTAAAAGATACTTGAAAGGAATTCCGGCAAACAGTCCTCTCTGCTGGTATCATGTCTAAATCTCTTCCAATGCCCAAAGAAAATTAACTCCCATCTTAAATAATTCATGCATTTATTGGGTCAGAGGCTCTTTCAGATTCAATGCTCTGCCAATAGAAGTGGCAGAGATACAAATGAGAAATGAGAAAGGAACATTAGACCTAAAGTTGGAAACTGGATCGAATCCCAGGTTGCTTGAAGTAGGATGTGTTCTGATGAAAAGCTGTTTTTCAGGCTTGCTCCTTCTGAAAGCAATGAAGGTTTTCCCAGTAGGTCCCCTGGCAGTCAGGTCATATTAGTTGGAAGCAGAGCCATGGAGCTTAGAGAGATAGTAACAGAGATTCTAGAAGTTACCTGAATACAGATCAAGAGTTTAACCACTGCCAAACTTTTAGTCCACAGCCAGGTACTAGAGCTAGAGAATTCTAGAGCAAGAGTGGATAATACGAACAGCTTAAAGGTGGAAGAACTACTATGCCTTTAAGAACCAACACAGTGAGCTCATTAAAACCCCAAAACTTCAGCAACATACACCAATGGTGTTTCTTGTTTCATCTCCCTTTAACAGACTGGTAACTGCTTAAACAGCCAAAAATCACTCCAGATCAGAGTAGAACCAAATACCATGTGCCCAGGAATCAACATTTTGACAGAACTCTGCTTATTCACCCCAGATGTGGCCTCTAGCACCTTCAGGTAGCCCTTCTCTGGATTTCATGTAAGAGGGAACTGCCAGCCACCAGGAACCTTGCCAATCCTTGTGGCCGGTTTGCATTGCAGACAACATCTACTAGAAATAAGGTCAAACTTACTTTACTGATGACCATAAGTCTGTTGAGATCTTTGTTTTTAGAGATGAAAAGTTGCATTGACCCACACGCAGGAAGGGGAGATACAGCTTTCCTCTATCCTGCACCTCTAAGTTGGCACCACACACCCCAGGATGAGCAAAGACCGAGTTAAAATCCCAGAAGGGAAACTTTTAGATCAGTTGTTACCAGCAAATTGCCTCTGTTGGAAGCACTCCAGGGATAGCTGAATTAATTCCACCAGGGTGTTGCAAAAAGCATGGATAAGCAATCCAGCATCCATTTGGGAAAGGTGGTAACGTGGCACTAAGCTGTTCAGAGATAATCAAACGTCAGCCTGGCAACTCTGCCCATACCATCATTAAAAGATGGGCTCAATTCCATGAACATTCCCAGGCTTTTCATCCCTTGAGATGGAAACAGCTTTATGCCACTCAAAGGAAAAATTAATATTTTGCATATATAATGTTCTTTTATCCCCATGGACTTCACTCAATGGGGACTAGATTTGGAAATAGACCACTAGGAGGCATTTTTTGAGCTGTGATCAATTGATAACTCATAGCCTGGCCCTACAAGTACAGAGAAACGTGACGGTAGATGATCTCACTGTAATCTTGATCACACAAAGGGCAAAAGGACCCATTGTTTGTCAGTGTTAGGTAGGCAAGAGAGAGAAAGCTACTTAAAAAGTCAAAGAGAGTGATGCCAGATAAATTTTCATAAGGGGCTCAATTCTGCACAGCATTTTCTTCCATGCAACAGAGCAGGGTAAGACAAAGTAAACCACATTCTAGTAATATTAGAGGTCTGAATATAAGGTCATCCAATTCTCATGTCCCTAATAAGTTTTCTGAAACTGTTTCAGGTAGGATCTTTGTGTAATGTGTAGCTTATTCCAAATAAAGAGCAAGAAATCATCTAGATGACTAAATGCTCCAAAGAAAAGCATGAAGCCAACCAACAAACTCCTCACATCTGGGACCTGACCCCATCATGAGATTTAAAATAGCCACTACCATCCACAAAGTATTTCCCACCAGGAATAAGTACACCTGAAGTGACTTGACTCTAGTGTTTATTTTTCTTGTGGACCTGCTAAAGCTGTATGAATTCTAGCTCTCTAAGAAGGTATCAGCACCCAGTCAGGAGGTTGTAAAAGAACTAAGAGAATGCTTGTGATGCCAGTGTTTCTTTAAAAAAATAATAAAAGAAAGGCCAAAAGCATAAACTCTGGGATTAAATTCATTAAAAACAGAAGCAAAAGCTAATTACATACCTACATACCTAGTGTGGTTATTTCTTCTTAAAAAAACATGTAAATAAACCTTTTTAACTAATCACCAGCATATTAAATGGATTATTACTTTAAAGGGGGACAGAGCAGCAGATTTCTCACTCCTCTGGCAGATAGCAAATGGGAAGTTATTTTGCAGCGAAGCAAGAAAGGCAACTCTATTTTGCATGCATGACATCCACTAACTGAGTGCACTGGACAGCAGCTACATTACCATTAACCAGCTTTTACAAATGAAGGTTCATAGGAAAAATAATGAAAGCTACAGCTCTTCTTTTAACATATTCTCCCATTATATCTCTATCCCAGTAACCTCTCAGGAAAATGAGGAGGTCAAGGGAACAGTCAAAGTTGACAATGCTGGATCTCAAAACTACTATTATTAAACATGGCAATCTGGAAACAGAATTGCTGATAGAAGGATGATATGCCAGTTAGTCCAAAAATGACTGTAAGGCCACTAAAGTACCCAAGCAGGACCATCAGCTAGGGCTAAAGAGCAAGAAGAATAAAAATTGTTCTGAAGCAAATCTACATCAAGGGTATATTTACAGAAAGGAAGTAATGAGTATTATGCCAAGTGAAAATAAGTATATAAAACAAAAAGCAAAGTAAAATTAAATGTTGCATCACACACATCCGCCAGCTCATAAATACAGATGCTGGAATCACAGAAGGCTGCTGGGCTGAGTCATTTCACAGCCTCTTGGGAAAGGAAACCAATGTACAAAACATTGAGGCTTCACACACAAAGTTATAAATAAGGGCTCCTGAGAATGATGAAGGCAAAATTTACGAAAACTACAGATGCAGCACATTAAGTGGAAAGAGCTGATATTTAAGGGAAAGAATTCCACTACAAAAAAGTCTTCCAGAAGCATATGGCTGTAGATTACAAGTGGTTCTCCTGGGAGATTCTCTCTGGTGCAGCTTCCAATGGCTGCACCTCCAGAAGGTGACATTTTTGGTAGGCACTACTTAGTGCTTTCAGGGATGGTTCCTGACAATGTTTTGATCCACCCAAGAACATTCAGACATTTATAAAGGTCAGCAATAATGCTCTCCTATAGGCAAAGGAGAAAGGGGGTTAGCAGCTCCCTGTTCACACTGTATCGACTTGTCAAATGGAAGTTTCTTAGTCACAAACATCTTCCTTAGCTGTCATTTGTTGTGACTTACCACAACAATTTTACATAAGCACAAACAAGTCGGTGTCTAATGGTCCTTCCACATCTTGCAGCCTGTTTCAAAACCCACCTGGTTTCCTTTCCTTTTGTGAATCCCTGGAGCAACAGGAAAAGAGGATACAATTTACTGAAGCAGGTCCAGAAGCCCCCAGATGGCAGGTGACTGCAAGTCACAAGGAAGAAATAACACAGCTCCATAAAAATAAAGGTTATACAGCTATTGCTAAACTTATCAAATAACCTTCCCTCCAGGCTTGAACCTAAAAAAAAACCAAAACCAAAAAAACCACAAAACTATTCAGCAGCAAGCTACTGGGAATCAAAACCCTCAGACTCAGAGCAAGGTCCTCCTTCACATACAATACAGTAAGTTCAGAGGGGGACCAAAGCAACATGAACCCAGCATGTTCTGATTTGCAGGAACTTTTCAGAAAACCAAGTGATCTCTCAAGAAAGAAGAGCTTTAGTCGTCACTACATCTTGTTTAGAGTCATGATAAATAAACACTGAACAGAAGGATCAGGAGGATCCTGAACAGGAAGATCAGATCTTCAGGTTAACACAGAAAATTTGCACCTCTGAACAGAGATGAAGGAGATACCTGACTCTGGGAAAAACACACAAGCCCCCTGTGACAGAGGTCAGTCATCTGGACTTCCAAGAAAGCCTCTGACTCAAGAATGAAGCACTGACCATAAGCATTTGATGTTTTAGAAGGCAGCATACTAACAGCTTCAGTATTTTAGATTAACCAGATATGCCCCAGAAAATTCCCTCTTCAATTGGTTTTAAAAAAGAAGGGCAGGATTCACCACTGGAGATGCAGTTATGACTGTACTTCTCTAACAGCAGGTGGACATTGGAATAGAACATCCTAAAATGCAAACCTTTCATTTCCCATTCCTTTGAAATGAAAGACGTGGAGGTTTTACAGCATGGCACCACAGATTGCTTAAGCAAATGCTGTTTTCTCTAATCTTCAGAGGAAAGGCAATTTCCCTTTCTCACTGTTTGCTAAAACCCTTTGTTCAAGAAAAAAAAAAAAAAAATTCCTCAAGGAAGATTCCACTCCCTTCTTCCCCAACCTGTATCTTCCAGCATTTATTTACAGCACAGAAACACCACAATGTAAACAGCTACTGAAAAGTGACTGGGTACACAAAAGCAGTCAAATTATCAGGCATGGATCTGTATTTTGAGTTGTGGCAGCATAATTGGTGATTGCCTGGATAGTCCAAAGCATTAGCCACACTGCATACAGTGGCTATTGCAATAATGATCCACTGAAGAAGACTGACCTTACACAGCTCTGCTTCTAGATTCTCCACATCAGTACTTTTACTCCTTGCAAATCAATCACCAGAGGAGATGGCAGCTAACATGCACAGGTATTATTCAGAAGATCTTCCAGAGATTTCACTTATTCACGTAACTGGTACCACTGAATAAGCACTGTAAGTACTACCACAGCATTATCTGAGCTTACATCTGCTTATTGTTCAGCCTTTTATTGGCTTTAACTAAGTGAAAGGCAGAAATGAGATGTCACTTAAGATGAATTCTCTTACACTTATTCACTTGTAGCATTGTCTAGGATTCACACATATTCAAATCCAGAATGTGCTTGCTTTAGCAGGTCTGACATCCTGATAAGAGATATAACACACATTAGCCAGAATGTTATTCTGCCCCAAGTTCAAGAGAATATCCAGGAGAAAATTCCTCCTGTGAATTTTGAAATCGCTGTTCAAAATAATATATCCTAATACTTCTCATCATTATAATGTGAAAATGGTGAAATTAAACAAACAAAAAAACACAATCAGATTTTAAGCACTGGATACAGTACAAATGCAAGCAGCTTTGTTGAACATTTCTGGTTCAAGTTGCACCAGAGGAGGATTAGGCTGGATATTAGGATTTTTACACTAAAAAGGTACTCAAGCACTGGAACAACTTACCCAGGGAAGAGGTGGAACTGCCATCCCTGAGGGAAAAAAGACATGATGCTGAGGGACATGGCTTAGGGGTGGTTTTTACAGTGTTAGGTTAATGGTTGGACTCAATAACCTTCTAGTTCATCACCATTACCACACCAACACCGGATCTAATTCCTTTTACTACATGGGTGGTTTGTATCTAGAAGAATGAGTTAAAACAAAAGCTGATCACTTGATTTACTGATATTCTACCAAGGTAACATTTATTATGCAAATAAAAACACAGAATCCTGAGGAACAGCTTAAAGTGCAAACATTACTTCATAGGATCAGAGTACTCACTTCCAGATCCCAGTTGGCTTTAGGAAGCAATGGTATCAGAATTATTTTTTTATGTCTGTCTTTCACCATCAGGTCTTAAATCATTTCTCCCTGCTTCAAAGTGAAGGAATAAGCACAACCACACATTCCTCACTGCAGGACTTTTCTGACTCCAGTTGTGATGCTCTGGTCTTCTCTAGGGCCAATGAAGTGAGGAATAAAAATGGGCTTATTTCCTTCTCCTCTAGCCATGAGCTTTCCTGCTCCCTTTTCACAAGGGGCTGAAACACCTTTAGAGCTTCAGAGGGTGTTCTAAAGTGAGAAAAAAAATCTCTCAGCATCTTAACTTCTTTCCCAGGTGGAGAGTAAAGGCAGAGCCCACTCACTGAGCATGACAGGAGCTGAGCTGCTGAGCCCAACAACTGTGCTGAGGGCTATGAATTTCAGGGAGGTAATTTCAAGCCAGTCCAAGCTTGCTTTAAGTGAGTAAAGTGTCCATTAGCAGACAGATTAGGTGCACTCCTGGAGCATCACTTCTGACTTAGTTTCACACTGAAGAAACCCACTTTGTGCACTCCAAGAACCACAGTGCAGTGAATGAGACATTACCTTAAAAGCCTACCACTGACCTGAGCTAAACTTCAAATGCTCATCTGACAAACAGACTCCCATTTCTGCACATCTTGACCCAATTTACAGCACTGCATAACACTATCTGAGCAGTCACTGTTTCTCAATATTAGTCATTACTCACCAATTAAAGAAAAATTACATTTGGATAATTGACAGGTCAGCAGGAAAAATGTAAACCAACTCACAAACCCAAAATATTAAGAGCCTTCAGTCACTTCCAATAATACACCCTTTTACTAAGAAAGAAAGAAAAATCAACACCTGCAATAAGTTATCAAAGTCACAAACCTTCATTCTTTTTTAGACTTCATACTGGCTTTTAACCTATTTTTTAAGAAATTAGTGCTTTGGTGACAGCTGTGATCAAAGCTCCTCTTTCAGCAGTGAGGAAATAAGGTTGCAGCAGCTCTCCTGATGACAGATGTGTTTCCAGCACTTCCACACTCTGTTCCAACCTACTGCCTGCAACTGATTTATAGCCTTTCTGGAACACCTTTACTATCTGTCTTCAAGTTTTGTTTAGTTATTTAGCATTCAAAATTTAATTTTATCTCTATGCATTAATAATCCCCATTGAGGTGCTTCTTTAGCACCTTTCAGATGCTGTTTGCAAAGTAATTTACAGATGCTGAGTCTAATTACTGCCCAAGAGGTTCTGTTCTGCCAGAACATCCCACCTTCTCTGGTAAGTGACTGCACAAAGCACTAATTCATTCAAGCTGGTGCTCTGTGATCCTGGAAGACACCAGTGAGGCCTTGACCTCAAAAAAAGACGTGCATACAAAGATGCACATGCTGCAAAACAATTATTGAAAACGGGAAAAAAAACAGTACCAACTTTTTCTTTGAGTCATTCTTTTGAGAAATTAATTACAGTTTTCAACTACAACAGGCCAGATTTAAGTAAGATCATTAGGAAGAAGTTCTTCCCCGCGAGGGTGGTGAGGAACTGGCACAGGTTGCCCAGAGAGATGGTGGAGGCTCCACCTCTGGAGACATTCAAGGCCATGCCTGCTGAGGTTCTGCGCAACCTGATCTAGCACAGGATGTCCCTGCTCACTGCAGGGAGGTTGGACTAGATGGCCCTTGATAGTCCCTTCCAACTCAATGCATTCTATGGTTCTATCATTCCTGGTGCAGTATAGAACAATCCTATGAAGGTCTTAACAAGAAGCAGTTCAATGCTGGCTGCAAAGCCAGAAAAATAAAGGAGTTTGAGAGTGACTGATCAACAGGACTAGCTAACAAGGTGAACATCAGCTGTCTGAGGCTAACAAACATTGTGGTGTGGCATGGATGAGAAGTGCACAACTGCAGCATATAAAAACATCCAATTCTCTATAGTATGCATTAAACACACAGTACATGCAATATAAATGAAGCCTGCATGCACATTCTACAGATAAATAAAATACTCGAGCACTGAGAGAAAAAGTAGGGAGATGCATAAGAGGATTATGATGATTGGCTGGACAAATCTCAGCAAGGTTGTGCCCCACCTTTAGTCCCTGGGCACAGAGCAGCAGGACCAAGCAGCCCACGAGGGGGACATCTGTGGAAGAGCCAGCAATACCAAGCACCTATCACTGGTTGGTGTGAGCCACGGAAACAAAGATACCTTAGTGCTTTCTTGGCCATCCAATAAACTCAAGTTTTAAAAGCAAGATTGAACCTGGAATATTACATTATTTCAAAAATCCAGAAGCTTTCCACCAAGCTGCAAGTATAAATTTCCATTTAATCTGTATCTTTAATAAATTACAACTGCAGCACTGACATAACTCACCAGACACATTTTCAGCTGCAGATGCTAAAAATAAGAACCTTCAAAATAAAGAGTTCCTTCTTCCAGTAAGCACAAAGAAAGCACAAAAACATCTACACAAGTCTTGGCACATCCAAACACAGCTAGTGAAATGCCACTTTTTGCTAGGGTATAGAAATACGATGTTATAAATCTACTTTAAATGTATATGTAATTTTAAGAAGTAAAAAGAAAGGGACCCTGACAATAGTTGTGTTATTGGATTACATCCATTACAGTCATTTACAACACAATTATATGCACTTTATAAACAGCAAGCAATTTGCTTTTGTGTTGAGATCTAAATTTGTCTATTGAAATTTATAGTGGGGAGGTCACAGATGAAAAAACCCGAGAGAGGGGACTATTTATTCCTTCTAATAAACCAGGTTTTGGCAGGTTGTTTTTTCATTGGGATTTTCTTTTTCTTTTTTTCAAACAACATTCAAATATTGCAACAAATACATGGAAGAGTCTGCCAAAAGCACAGCAAAATATATTACAACTGGAGCTTACAAATACCATATAAATTAATAAACAAGGGCTACTGAGATGCATGGTTTATTAACAATGCTTAGATCAAGCAAATGTCACTTAGAAATGGCAAAGCACAGAGGAAAATACTCAGCCCTCATGCATGGCTGTTCAGGCAGCTGTAATTCTTCTCAAGGTACAACCCAAGCTCCATTTATCACTCTCTTGAGTTTCAAGGTGCACTAGAACAGGGATGCACGAGGAACAGAAGGTCTCATTTTATAGAGCAGGGACAGCTAAGCTAGAGATCACTGCAATCAGAGCATAGCAGGGCAGCTCCGCAGCCAGGTACCAAGGGAGTGGAGAGAGAACCAAGGTTACTCCAAAATAAAACCCAAGGTCCAAGAAGAAACTGAGAAACAAATGCAGTGATCTCAGTTGCTGGCCAGCTGAGGAGTAGTTAAAATATTTCCTAAAGTCCAGGTGCAGTGGGAAGCCTCAGGCCTGATGAGATCCTTTTTATCTCCAGAGACTGCTAAAAAGCCACAGCTGGGAAATAGCTCCTTCCCACACCTGCATATCCTAGACATTCAACTCCATCCTGATGCAAGAGTCTGTACTGGAAGTGTCCTGTTGATGACAGGGTTCATTAGAGAACAAGGACAATTCATCCTCACAGAGAGGATGAGGTCAGCAAATGAGGAGAGAACTATCCTACTTACCCACTCAGATTTTCATGAGGAAGGAGTTTCCTGGTGCTTGTTAATTAAGTTCCACCTCATCCAAAAATCAACTACATCAAACTCTCAGAATATACCAAGATAGTTAGCACAAGGTACACAGGACTCTCACCTGGAGCTCCTACCCAAATGTGAATGAAGAACACTGACAACTTGATCAAAATTTCTGTTGCTTATCCACTTACCTATTGCTTCATGGAACGAAAGCTCAAAACATTAAAATCAAGACACTTCAGCAGTAGATTCTCTCTGTCCATTTCCTCCCACAGATAGATTTTTAACTGGAATTTTCCTTTTATTTAAAATGAGGCCTAGCAATCAAATGGAGATAAGCAGAGGAATGCTCAATGCTCATGTGCTGCCCATGATCAGTTAGAGCTCTGACAGTGATACAGCTGAGGTTAGGGACATTTTAACATCATGTTGCCCAGCCCATAGCTTGTTAACTGCCCAGATAGCTGCTTCTCAGGCTAAGGGCAGGAGAATCACTTTGAGATCTTCTACACACAGAGAACATCGGTCTGTTCCATTTGATAGTAAAGTACTCTGAGGACATGACAGGGTTGATGAGGGTAGTGATAGGGTAGGGCTACACAAACAAACTGCTGTAGGGTGCAGAAATGCAGCTCTGCACCCCAAGGTGCTCCACAGCTTGCTTCTACCTTGCACTATAAAACTTTCCTCCTTCTTTCCCTGTAGTAATTTATTCTTGTAACCATAAACCTAGGAATATGCTGGCACCTTAGCAACAATGCATGGGTATGGAAAGGATGTTAAGAGTACTTAGGTTAAGAACCTCAGCATGACTGGAAAGGGAAAGGAAATATGCTTTCAGTTCAGGAATTTCAGTTCACAAGATGAATGCTTGTTCCCCTCTGAAGCCACCCCTAGCTTCCCTGCTGGCTACACAAGCCTGTACTGGTGATCCAAGAACACAACTGAGGCAGGAAAGTGATGTAACAACAGAAGAAAACAAGGCATTGGGATCTTGAGGCAAACCTTTACAGAGAGACATGAGGGATAAGACCCTCAAATACCCAGGGCCAGACCTCAGGAGAATATGCTAAAAGCAGATAGAGAGTGCAAGTCATCTCTGATCTTACAGCTCTATTTACTCCTTCTTTGGAGAAGAGGTGGGAAAACACAGAAATATTATCCCTCAGCTGGACCTAGCACACAAGCTCTGAGTTGAGACAAGCCACATAAAGACTACCTATACATCTAGGTGCTATCAGTAGCAAAACAATCTGAGCATAGCAAAACAACAGCCACGAGAATTTACCTTCATAGAAAACAAAGCAAAGGCCTCTCAAGAAGAGCAAAGTAGCACAAGAAACCTTTGTATTTCAGTCTCCCTTGCCAGACCTACCTCTGGCAGGAGCTGAAATGGAGCCCAGGGAAGCAGGTGCCCTCATGAAGTGTCCTGATGAGGCTCTTCATCAGGATAAGTGAGATCTTGGGCCCTGACACACTGACCATGAGGGAGTAAACATTTCCTTTACTGCCTTCCTGGCAGGAAGAGTAAAGCATCATCTCACCAAAGCACCACAAGAAGCTGAAGTTTTTAATATTCCTAAAACTTTTTCAAAAATGAGGGTGACATACAAGTGCCAATTAGCATAAATCCCACTTATCTAAATACATGTTTTAATTAAAACCCTTTAAGAAACCCTTCAAAATAATTTTTTCCTGAGGTCAATCAACACAACAGCTCTTCATCCTGACCCTACTGAGACTGGCAGATTCTTTATGCCCACTGACTTTAACACTAATGCTGCTGGAAGAAATTATGATTAAGGTAACAAAGCACTTTGCAGTGCTGTAAGAGAGATCAGGTGCATCTTCCTCACTGCAAGCTGAATAACCAACCAGGCAAGCTCTATCCAGACATCAGCAATTTGGCAAACCTGATCCCCATCCCTCAGTGTTAATTCCAGCCTGTAAACCAACTCCTCTCTGTCATAGTAGTTTCCACTCCCCCGTTAATTTTCAGTTGGGCTGATCCCCAGTGGGGATCCCTGCCCAGCTGTGCCACTGTCTGGGCTGAAATATGACAAAGTGCAAGGTCAAGTGGAGAGGTTAAGGGCTGTTTAATCCCCATTGGATGCTTTCTTGGGAGCAGTGGCTTGGGATGTTTTATTTCATACATTGGCTTCACTCACTCTTCCATGCAGCAGAAGTCCAAAGTGTTCCGCTTTTAGAAAAGCTAGAGAAAAAAATCTCCAAGACGCAGATTTAAACAGAAGTGTCCATTATAGACTTCATTTCATTGTATCAATCTGCTAATTAAACTAATAACTAAATATTAAGCTAACCTACTTTGCAAGTTTTACTATATTACTACATATATTTACATGATGTTACAGTGGGGCTTCTCAGGAGGTGTCAGTGTGGTGCAAATGCTAGCAGGGTAATTGGGCTTTACTTTCAAGAGAAAGAAAAAGAGCCTAACACAAAAATAATACTCTTTCCTTGCAGAGCAAGCTTCAGTAATGAAATCAGGACTTCTAATACAATGCTATAAAGAGTGACAAATCTCTCTTGCAATTCTTAATTTGTGTTAACCCCTTGACTCTAGCAGGTCCAGAGCTCCTGACATTAAGGGCTAATGCATTTAGCATTAAACATACACGCTAAACCCATTAGAATTATGCCATGCTAATGGAAGCATTGGGGGCCTGTCAGATAGGTCAAGAATTTGCTTCACTTGGGTGTTTACTACAACAGAAGCAGCATTTCAGCATCAAAGCCTTGTCAGAAACTATAATTATCTTTATTTGTAGAAGTGGCATGTTGCTATCCTGTGTCCCATTGCTTTTTAACTCCCATTCTTATCAGCTAAAGACTGGAGATTGAAAGGATACTGTAATTAACATCTTACTTCTAATTAATTGATATGTAGTTCATGAACAACAAAACTTTTGGTTTGTTTCATCTCTAACGAGGCATCTTTTGGAGTTAAAACACAAGGAGCTTACTGAATATGGAATACAACTTATCTGAAGCACAGGAAGAGAAGAGAATCCTGTGGAGAATCTGCTCCCTTTGGTATTTGAGTTGAGAAGTTTAAAAGAAAGGAACAGAAGCAGAAGAAATTTGCATCATAGAGTATTTGGTTGGCAACAAATTGCTCCTGTAATACATTATGAAGTGCACTGTCAAGTAAAAACATTATATACTTTTTAATACCCAGTGATTCAAGCAGAAGTGTAGTATGAATATACTTCTGTAAGCCTCTAAGAGGTGTTATTCCAGTGAACTGATGTCTATATTGTCACATATATCACTATATCAAACAAGCATCCTAAAATATTCAGGTTTAGTAATTCCAGATCATTCATAAACATGTATATCCACACACACACCCACTAAAGTAGCATTTAGACCATTGCCCACAGACTGCACTGGAAATTATCTTTGACTGGAAAAGGGAGAGGTTATGTATTACATGCACTGAGAACTCATGACTGTGGAGTGAGAGGTCACTGCCAAGCTCTGAGGAGCTGCTGTAGGTCTCACCCTCTCCCCTGCCAGTTTGTTTATTGGCATCACTATGCAAAATCATAATCCTCTAGGGAGCTTGTTTTTTTCAGTTCTAAGCATAAAGTCATCCAACTTGTCAAGAATTAAGCACAAATCATCCTGGTAGCCTCAGAACAGCTTTGGTACTATCCTCCCTATTCCAGGTTACAGGGGAGATTTCATTTCAGAAAGAAGGTGGAGTCTCCTCCTCTGGAGACATCCAAAACCCACCTGGATACATTCATGTATGACCTGATCTGGGTGATCCTGCTCCAGCAGGGGGGTGGTACTAGATCATCTCTCCAGGTCCCTTCCAATCCCTGACATTCAGTGATTGTGTGCCACCTGATTTAAGTTGCCAGACAGACACATCAGGCAAATGTCTGTGAGAGTAAAATGCAAGGTACAGCAAATGTTCTGCCTGTGACATAGGTTTGCCCAAAGCAGCAAGAGCTGGGAACTGACAATGGATGGCATCTTGATTTGCAGAACAAACCCCCAAACGTTTCTTGCTATTCACAGCTGACAAAGCATCACCAAGACATGCTGCTTTTGGTTTCTACCTGTCAGGCTACATTCCAGCCCCTGTGATGCATCCACCTAGAAAACTCTGAGAGACAATCTTATGATGGCACAAATAAGACAGCAACTGAGTTTTTGCAAATAAGAAAGCACATGGACTAGCCTGTATTCTTTCCTCCCAACAGCTTTCCCCATAAGCCATCCAAAGGCAATGCCTTGAGTAACACAGCTCCTCACTTCCATCTCCAAAATGCTCTGTTCATGGTGAAATGCATGTTCTGATTCAATAATTCACCATCTCTACACAGTGACAAAACCAGAGCTGGACCTCCATGGTGCCACCCACTGCCTTTTCCCCCCCCACCATCTCTCACCCCACAACCCTCTGGCACCTGAGGGAAGTCCACAGAGTGCAAAGAGAAGTGCAGTGGGTAGCAGCAGACCAAGTCAAACATTTAGACACCTGATGAGAGGAATCTACCCCCCATCACACAAACCCAGAACTATATAGGGGATTCTTCTCTTCAGACAAACCAGAGTATCAGGAGGAAAAAATATGTCAGTCTTCCTTATTTTCTTTAGTTTAAAAGTATCTGCTGTGTGAAATCACCCTGTTTGTGTGCTTTATTCCCACCCTAAATACAGCTTTTTAGACAGACCCTCACTGGGGCTGAGAGCATCTCACATCACGCTTGCCATAACGGGGCTCCATTCTTTGTGGGCTTTTAAGAACAACCATAAACACAATCTGCAATAATAATCCCCACTTAAGTTACTGAAGGTATTTTTAGGGTAATGCCCAGCTTAAAAGCATAATTCATTCACAACAATGAATAGAGCCAGCAGAGCATCAGTAATAATCCTCTCACATTACAGAAAGCAGAGTGAACCTTTAGAAGAGCACAGTGATGAGAACTCCTCCTCATTACCAACTGCAAGCTGCAATCTGCGTGAGGTATCTTTTTCAACATCAAAAAGCACACAGTTCACTGCAGGCAGGGGTACAAGACAGAGACTGATGTCTTGCACCAGTGAATTTAAAATTAGGATATTTACTATAAGCAAAGAAAGACAGCCTTTAGAAACAGTGAATTAAAAAAAAAAGGGGAAAAAAAATCACCTCCTAGTTTTATAGCATGGAAAAGAGTAACTCTGCAAACTCCATGAGTCAGCATATGAACAAGTAATCTGAATATAAAAGCAGGAGCTCTGCAGAGAAGTGTGAATGCTTCAGTAATAATCCCCCTTCACACTCTCTCATCACTATTTTCCCTTTCATTAGCAGGCATAGTGTTTCCCCTCAGCTTATTGCACAGGTACCTGCTTTACTTTCCACCAGGAATTTCCATGACTATCTATGGAGCAACTCCTCTATTACCTAGTTTCATGGCCCTAGGTTCATTTCTGTAAATCAGCTGCATTAGTAAATCGTGTGTGTGCAGGAAAAGGAGGCTCAGTGCTTAAAGAACTCAATAGATTCACTCCAAGCAGGCATGGCATAACCATAGCGTCCTACCCTCCTGCTTCTCCTCCTAATGCATCTCCCTAGATGCCACACAACAATTCCACTCTAAGTAAATGCACAGAAGAAATAGAAAACACTGATGGGAAAGAATATGGATGGAGAAGACTGTTGTTTCCTCACAGTCACAGATGCCCCCTACTTGCTCCTTTTCAAAATTCTATTATTAAATAATTCATATTTTTCATGATAGATTCTTTATCCAGCCAGAAAAACCCCAAGATGTACAGACTAATGGCTAAATTCAGCCTTAAGTAAGTGGGTTTCAGTGATGGTGTGGCACAGGGAGATAAATTGCAGCTGATAAGGAGCAGGACATTGGCTAATAGAGCACTGAGTAACCATGGGAGACAACCTGCACCCAAAGTAGCCCATGGCAGTGCTGAAAGAGTAGAAACAAGACAAAACAAGTTGCCTTCATCTGTTTGAAATGCCTAGAAATTTACACTGCACTATTTCACCATGTACATTATCAGTTTCAAATTTATTTTATTCTCCTCATCACTTACCCTGGGACCCAGAGAAGGAGAGAAGTAGGAGGTCATTAGAAAGTGCAGAGCTCTGAGGATGCTGTGAGCAAAGGGACAGAGCAGGATAATGTGATGCAGATCTGGTCACCAGCCTGGCAAATGAGGTGGCAACTCCAGCAGCACTCAGAAACGAAGCTGAAAATGCCCTCCAGCAGTGAGAAATTCTGCAGACACCACAGAGATAAGGCAGGAGGGATATCCAGCCATTGCAGGATGCTACGCTGCTTTTAGCAGGGGTAGGAGGGAGCCTCTGACCCGACCTTTACAAACTCTCATCCTAAAAGTGAGGCAAATCTCAGCAACTGACAATACTTGATTTATAACAATTTCAGGCAAAAATATGTTTGTGTCTGGAAGAAACTGGAAAAAAATGCAGAGGGAAATGCTGCTGAGCATGAGAGGGCATTGTGGTTGTTCATGGCAGATCAGCCATGCTACAGAATAATTATAAGACTCTTGTTAATTGATTTGCATCATTTACGTAGGTCAACATTAGTCATTTCCAAATTGGAATCAAATTACTGAATCTGGGACCTCTGTTTATGCCACCTTCTTGGAAATGACACAGAAATGAGTACCATCCTGTCTGCAAAAGCAGCAACAATAGGCAACACAGTCAGCCCTGTCACAGAATCAAGCATCTTTTAAGAGTAATGAATAGGTTTTGTAAAATGTCATGTAAGCAAGGAACTGATTAAACTTCATGATGAAAAGGAACCCAGGCTCCTTTGGCTAATCACTGCTCCCTCTCTCTGTCCAAACCCCAGTCTTTTCACTGGGCCAACAAATATGTTTCTGAAAGTATACCTGGAATTAAAGTGATCTAATGCATACCAGTAATTGCTTCCCCTCACTTTCAGCAAGAAGCTATAGATTAGCTTGTTAATTCAAAATGGAGCACATTGAACAGTCTCCTCTCTGAACGGATGGTTGCAGAAATAAACCAGGACAACACTCATTTTTCAATCTTTAAGATTTCCTAAAGTAAACTAGAATCAGTGCAGGTGCTCCATGACTTTCTGTTTTAGCTTCCTAATGGCTGTGAACTGAATTTGATGAGGTCAATTCAACAACATATACATTCTCAGCTGCTTTCTTCCTCAGAGGTAAGCATCAGGAAGGAAAAATTTAGCAAACCATGTGGATTTACAGACCCACAATAAAAAGCAAATGCAAAAAGGTAACAGCCTCAGATGCTATCGGAACTTAATCCTGGATTCTCTGTGTCTGCATCCTTCCATCAATAGATCACAAACCACTTTTATGATTTTATTTCTTCTAGACCTAAGAAATGTAAAGGGAAAGAGATCATTCGGATCCCTGCACTTGGAGGCTGCTGCAGAAGCATCTTACACAACAAGAAGCATCACCAGGCAAAAATACTGTCTATTAGGTGGAGAAGAAACATCATTACAACCCATAATTTCCACAGGTGACAACTGTTTTCTCAGGTAAGTGGAAGATTCAAACATAACTCTCAATTACATCTCATACTCTCCGAGCTGGGTGGTTTAGAACAATACCAACTTTTGTCTAATTTTTTCTTCTTTTCCATGAAAGTTGAAATGATTCTATGATTCTATAAATGCTTATTTGGAGCAAAACTAAATGGAAGGTAATAGAAAGATTGTGTTATGTTAAAGGCAGTGGTAGTTAAACTGTGTTTAATTAACCTGCTGCATTGGAACCCATGGGATGCTGAGAGGAGAACACGGTACTTAGAAAAGCTCAACAAGATGTTTAGCATCAACTAAATATACAAATACCTGAGTGAAAATAGCATAATGATACTGACTGATTAGTAAGTATATTGTAGGGGCAAAAGACAAACAGTAGTTGGAAGCAATCTCATTTCTAGTTTTACACTGTTAAATGCATCAAGGATTTCTGCCCCTCTCTACAGCATTAGGCAGAGATTGAGATTAAAGGGATCACTGCTCTGTTTCCATACAGAAAACTGACCCAGGATATGAAGACTGCCCTTCCACTGAGGGCAACATCTCAACGCCTTATCTGCACAAGAACCTAAGTGAATTTCAAGCCCTGCTTGGTAACCACATACTCAGAGACAAAACTTCATTTTCCACCTCCCCTTTTTCATATAGCATGATTTTCTCCCCCATTTGTCTCTGGAAATTTCTGAATTCATCTCTTCAGCTTTATGAATCAGACCTCAGAGGGCAAGAAGATGAAACCTCGATGATTTAAATTAACCCCTTTGATATTGCAGCTGCTGCTAGAAAGTAGAACAGACCTTATCTTTTGAGTTACCTGTCATTTTGTGGAATTTGCCTAAAATCAAAAAAAGACTGCTAACAGCATTAAAATGCAATTAAAATATCGTTTATAAATTCATTGCAAACAGGGAGATGACAGGAAAACAGTTAAGCAGATCAGTGTTGGTCACACAAACTAGAACATTCTTACAATTTCTCCATGAATATCAAAAAATGAACATTTTCTCTGCTTCTTCTCCCTGAAAATATGTCCTGAGGGTTTCTAACTGATTGATAAGCCGGTGCCAGTTTTCTTCCCGAATAGGCGAGATTACTTACCTCAAAATTTAGAAAGTATGAAATATTTCTCTACACCATAAAAGAATATTCTTTGCTTTCTCTGCTCTTACACTTGCTTCCTCCTGTCCTCATATGTTGCTCTTTTGCAGGTTAATACCCAGAAACCCTGATCTAAACTCCTTCCCGTCTTGTGCTTCTCCTTCTCCCCCCTTCATGGTTTACCATTGTGCACTTGGAGCAGAATTCTCCCCTAGCTACACATTTTAATATGTCCCAATCTTTCCATTTCTAAATCTGATTCCAACTGGAAACAAAAAAAGCAATTTTACAAATAAATAGGAAAGCCTGAGGTTTGGTATGGAAAAGCTGAGATGGGCAAGGGGAAAGATGTGATCTTTCCATGATGCAAATAAAGCTCTGCATCAAATGAGTAACCAAAAATAAAGCTCCCTGAGGTATATTTGCTAGTTCAGACAAGATGGAACATCTTTAGCATATAAACACACCGAGTGCAGATTGAAATATTGCTCTGTGTGAAAATAACCAAGGATATAATTAGAGCAGTTCTTGGGCATGACTGTATTTTTTCTAAATAGTTCAACTTTCTGCTGTTTGCATTGAAAATATTGGCATATGGGGGCAATTGCACAAAGGCAGGATCACATACAATCATCCATAATTTGTTACTGGGAGAAATGTTAAATGCTTTAAACACCTTATAAACGTAAGAAGTAAAAACTGAAAATCAAGGCAAATTCTCATCTCTTCCAGCCTACATCTATTAGTGCAGATGTCCAGAACTAGCAAGAGAATCCAATAATAGGTGGGCTGAGATTCCCAAAGGAATCACATTAAACTTCAGTTCATCTTTTTTGCCTTTTACTTAACTTTTAATATAGAAATCAACAATTCAGGGGGAAGGACAGGTTTAATAAATAAATATATGTTGGTGTTTGTCTTACTATGAGGTCAGAGTTACTAAATTTGATGAGTACAGCTGAATCACGTGAAGTTACATGACGTGCTGCACTGAAGAACAGAACAAGGCAGCTGTAGTGTCATGGCTATTTTGATTCTGTAGGCAACTGAACTTCACTGGCATGACTGGAGAAAGCAAATATCACAGAATCAGAATCACAGAATGACCCGGGTTGGAAGGGACCCCCAGGATCATGTAACTCCAACCCCCCTGTCTAGCCGGGCCACCTAACAAACACATCTACTAGATGAGGTTGCCCAGGGCCTCGTCCAGCCTGGTCTTGAACACTGCCAAGGACGGGCCATCCACACCCTCCCTCGGCAGCCTGTTCCAGGACCTAACCACTCTCCTAGTAAAGAACTTCCCCCTAATATCCAACCTAAATCTTCCCTCCAACTTGTATCCATATCCAGCTACAGGACTTTCAACACCTCCCAGTAAGTCAGTCCTCATCTCAGGACTTTTGTAACCTTCCTCATCAGGGCCTTTTGAATCTCAGTATATAACTGGAGAAACCATTTTACCTCCAGATCATGGACACCTACCTACCAAAGCCATGAGCTTACCTTGCTGTGTTTTCCTCAGAAGAGATTTGTCCCCATGAGATCTGAGAAAATTTAAATGGTCTGTCAGATTTAGCTGAAATTAGTTGAGGGTTCCAAAAGTTTTCCAAAAAAAAAAAAAAAAAAAAAAGGAGACCACAGAAAATATGTACAGATAGATGCCTCACCTCATTTTCCTAGAGCACTAGACTAAGAATTAAAATTTTCTGACTTTCTGATTGCAATTGGTACAGATCTGGAAGGAAGAACCCAGGAAAACAGTCCCCAAAAGGAGTCAAGGCAACAGTTCAGGAGATTGACTTGTTACAGTCAACTCATTCAGAGTCTAACACAGGCAGCTGGAGCTGATAATTTAAATTCCAATTCCTCAAATAATGAAGGAGAGTATGAATTATAGTTCTGCATATTCAGTCTGACTCAGGTGGGTGCAAGAACAGCCCATCAGGCCAAAAGGACACCCAAAATAGTTTCTGCTAGTCCCACA
Source organism: Turnix velox (assembly GCA_013400935.1). Classification (NCBI taxonomy): domain Eukaryota; kingdom Metazoa; phylum Chordata; class Aves; order Charadriiformes; family Turnicidae; genus Turnix; species Turnix velox. Next base: position 48,823 of record VZTY01026179.1, read on the forward strand.
CTCAGCTCCATCAAGACAAAAATCAGCAAGGAGAGCAGCAAGTTCCCAGCACAATCCGTCATCTTTGGTCTCCTGTGAGCACCTGAGTAAAGGTTATCTGGGGACATGAAATTCTGCTGATCCCTGAGGGATATTATAGGGAGCTACATTCAGATGCTCACTTTCAATTTTACAATAACCTTTTACAATTTATGTGCTGGCTTTTTTAAAGAAGGTTACTGACTGTACACATCAACAAGGCTGCATTACCGTCTCGTATATTTATATGAGATGGGTGTGAAGTACAGACTGTTGATGTAGACTGGGCATTCTGCATTATGGTAAGAAAGAGACTTTTGCCTTAACCACATTACTTATTAAAAAAAAAAAAATCAGTGCTGTCAAAGACAACTTATAGATCATTAAGGACATAAATTTTGTTAGAACTATTTTTTCAAAGAAAAATAGAGTGTAGATAGTGGTGAAATGCTTGTTGCTAGGTAAATGAAGAGAAGATTTTTATCAGTTTCCCTTCAAACCAAGATGATTATATCAAGAATTTCTTACACTATTTCCAGAGGCCTGATGCTGGCTGCTGCCAGGGAGAGGATTCTAGTTGAGAATGAAAACTGAGCTGAGCAAGTAGTGACAGTTCCTGTTCTTCAGTGCTCAGACTTCAGAGTTGCTTTTAAAAAAATTCTCCTCAAACCACTTGGTTTTCTCTGATGCATATTCTCTGCTCAGATTACCTGTCTTTGCATCTGTCTCCCACCAAAGCATACCCTGCCATTTCCTCATTAAAATAAAGTAAAATAATGAGCAAGTAAATTTAGTTAATATATGTTCAGCCCATTTGCTCAACAAGGCCTGTGGATTCTGACATTACATCAATTTAATTCAGCTCTGGGTCAGGTGCCTGGAACTTGGGTTTGAGTCTTTATTTTAATTCCAATGCAGTGAGCATCCTTAGCTGAAAGAAACTCTTTTTGCAACATGTCAGCAGGAGACAATGTGTTCAGCTCCACAATTATGTACTTGGATACAATCACATAGCATTAGATACAAAATCACTACACTGCCAGAAAGAAAAAAAAAGCCTGAAATGCTAATTAGTTCACAAATTAACATTGATTTGATTTAATGTTGAATAAGGGTTTGCAGCTTATACTTAAAAGATAACTTCACTTTCAGGCATGCTCAGGCACTGGTGTTTTAAATAATGCTGTGCAGCCTGTACCAGGTGCGTGGTGGGTTCATTATCTATGTGCAAAGAGGTCTGGCTTACTCAAAATACAATCAAGCACAGAGTCTCTGGCACAATGTCATCCAGCAACACAACCCCCTTTGGGACTGAACTACCAAGCAAAAAGAGAGTGTAACAATCACCTGTCTTTGTGCTGCATCATGTCAGGGAAGAGCAAACAGCTCGTATTTCCAGTGTAGTGCCCTTTGCTGTCACCCATGTCAGTACTGACAGGTGAAAATCAAAATAATAATGCATATTCTAATAACATTTTGCACTCCTAAGGCATCTTCATGGAAATAACTTCACTTTCAAAGAGCACTGACGATTTCAGTCCCAAAGCGCTCCCACAGAGGCAGGGAAGTGATGCCCTCCTCATTCTGTCCTAATTCTGTTCATTCACAGAGAGTTTTGACATTGACTGAAACACAGCAATGGTTTCATCCAGGGAAAATGAAGCAGAGGGGGATTTCAAAGGAGAATTTTTAAAGGATGTTGTTGAAGCCAGGTCAGAGAATATGAATATCAACACTGGCTGCTCCAGCATCCAAACAGAGGCAATGCTGCTCTTTTCAGCTCCTGCTGCTGGAGTTCCAAATCCAGCCATGCACACAGGTCATCTCAATTCTGAGCAGGGTGGCAAGAGGAGTTAATGGGGTTGGCAGCTGCCAGACCTTCAGCCCTGCTAATGCCAAATGCAAGCATGCTCCTTTGGATCCAGCACACACAAGCACTGGAAGAGAAGTCAAGCAGGCTGTGTGCAGTTCATTAAGTGGGTGACCACTGTTAAATGAGAAGAAAACTCTCTGATCTAGGAAGGGGCAAGATATCACAAGTGCCACTTTCTGTCAATGACAAGTCCCTCCATGTGCTTGCTACTGCAACTTCTCTGGCTATTCACAATGAAAATATTGCAGAATAACAAACTGCACTTAAGGAAAAACTACTTTATGCTATGCCCATGCTGCCAAAGGGAGCAAGAAGCTGCTTTTTTAGAGGGAACAACCTGGGGAAGACAATATGATAAAATTTGGAGGCAAGAACCAAAAAGGGCCAAGGAACTGAATTGTTCCCTCTGCTAAAGGATGAGACTAAAATGGAAGCAGAAGATGGAGACTGGCTGCCAGAGCTGGGCAAAGCAGCATCAACTTGTTTGCAAAGTTCCAGCTTCCAATAAAACTGGAGTTAGAGAAAATACTCCCTTAAGACACCTTCTCAAGAGAGTGAGAAACTCATGTATTTCTCTTCTAGATCAAGGAATGGGCATAGCTGTAGAGGAGCAAATGCACATGTAACTTGAATGACCCAAGCAAGCTACATCCTTCTCTCGGTTCCTTTTTCATGTCAGTGCTCCCTCCACAACACAACAGCCCAGTGGAAAATACAAGATCATGATTACAAGTAAAAGAAAGCAAATATCAGATTTAAAAGGATATGCAATGAAATTATTTGGCTTAAATATTTCCAAATGTATCTGAACCCAAATACTGTGGGTTTAAATCCTACTTGAAAACATGCTCCCTTAGTTCTTTATGCTAAGCTGACACTTATTAAGAAAACATGGGCTGGGTATAAAACTACATTCAGTACAATAGAGAAAATGTTAAAATCAGGACAAAAGAATACAGGGATAAATCTATGTTTGCTGGGATGAAAATCGAGATGCAAAATAAGTCTGACATTTTTGCTATTCACAGATGAGGATTAATTTTATTAAATAATTTCACAGTTTTCTGGTTCAGTGAGTACATATTTTCTGATAACTCCCCAAGAAGGAAAGTATTTTATATCTAGGAATTTACACCAATGCATTGCTTCATTCAAGCAGCACTTGACCTGCAATCCACTTATTCTGTTGTAGTTTATTTTTTCCCCCGTTTGGCTCAATCTCTTCTACATTTGCTTGACCTAGTAAACTATTCAGCTCACACGCACCACACCGCACATAACAGAATCATCATGTGTCACAAATGAATAGCTACAAGAGACCACCCCCAAAAACACATAAAAGAGGGGAAGTCATTATTACAAAGGTTAATCATCTTAACTGCTGCTCTCAGTTTGAACAGATAAACTCAAGACCTCTTTTTGTTTCTCTTATGCAAAATGTCAGCTTCTATAGACTGTTGCCCTTCTGCCCCACACTAAACATGTTACGACTGCATTACCATAAAGCATTATGTAAAATAAAGCAAGATTAACTTTCAATTATGTGGGTCAAAAATTATTCTGAATTGAAACTCATTCCTCTGCAGTAGATAGGGTCAAAGAAAAAAAGCCCTCAAAAGCAGGACTGAAGACCTCATGCTGACCTGTGGGACAGTATCTTCCCCATTTGTGACCAGCACCCCTGGCTTATGGAGGGCTCAGTCTAGATGGGGCTGGCTGCCAGCATATAACCTCTTACCCTGAGATAATTTCACATACACCTCCCATTTCGTACAAAAAGCATCCAATGGAAGGAAATGGAAAGAGTCAGATTTTTTCATTTGCTTGGTAATAAATATAATGGCTAATGCAGTAGTAGCTGTTACATTAATAGACTAAAACAACTGATCAGAGGAAACTCTTCCCTCCTCACCTCACTGCTATGAGTCATTCTTTAGGAGTGATCTACAGTTGTATTTTCTGCCAATAGACTCACAATTTCAAGAGCTGTTATTTACTAGATGGTCACTGGAGATTTAGAAGTGAAGTAACCTTGGCTCTGATTCCATCTAGCACATGGCTAGATTTACATCGAACAAAACAATATTCTCACCAACCACCAGGGATGACTTTCAATATAAAATAACAGTTTTGATGTTAAAATGAATGTATATCTGGCACAGAGCAAACACACAGGATCCCAGCCCTGCACCAAGCTCTCCTCAAGATGAAGAGCTAACAACGAGGTGGCAGCAGCACACACAGGAGTTATCCCCACTCTGTATTCTCTGAACTTCATTGTCAGTCCAGCCTGGGACCAATTCTGCTCAGTAAGGCTGTGGGAGCTCAACAAAGGCAGCTCCCAAAGTAATTTATCCACTGGAAATCACCTTCCTTCGCCTCATTGCAGAAAAAAAAAAGAGCTCCAACTTGGCACAAAGCTAATTATAAAGGTTAAGTGGGGGAAAGGTTGCATTTTTTTTTTTCTGTCAGATGCTTAACTCAGATCTCCTCAGACAAGTGCTAAAGCTTTTCTGGAGCACTGGCTATCACAAATTGGGAAGTGAGAAAAGGAAACAGACATTTTAATGTGCTTGGCCTTTCAATCCTCCAGTAGAAAAAGCCCTGACACATACTGTCCTCTGGTTGGAATTTAACTTGTGATCCTGGAATAAGGGCAACACATTAGCAGTGGTGGACAGTAATCTCATTCTGCTGATGAGGTAGAGCAGCAGCACATCTCTGTGCTAACAGAAAGACAGGACAGCCTTTAATTTCTGCAGAAGGAGCTCTTCTGGAGGCAGAAAGAGGTCAGATATGGGACAGAACACAAGAGCTCATATTCACACAGATGTAACTCTCAGGGGTACAAGGAACCTTAACCTTCACAGGTGCATTTTCCAGTAAGTCTGCAGTTAACTTGGTAAACAATTTCAAAGAAGTAAGACTTAAGAGAGTCCACTATCTGTGTAAAGATGTGTTCTGTCAGTGTGCCTGAATCATCCTTTTGTCCTCTGCCTGGCATTCCACATACAAAGCCCCAAGAAACACTTCTTGAACTGAAGAATTAATAAGACTGCTGGCATTTTAAAATGTCAGTCAGTTTTTACACAAGCTCTCTGCCTGTGGAAAAATGGAAGAGTCACAATCCATAATTGTCCAGCAGGAGTGTCTCTTTTTAATGAAAACGTTGAAGATTCATTTAGATCATCCTCCGGAAGGGACATCTCTTGCCCTGCTGTCCAGGGGTTGCCCCCAGAGCTCCTCTCCAGCAGCAGCAGGGATGTCAGTAGAGACAGATGATAAGATTAAATGCTATCCTCCTCCCAGGGTAGGCATCAGCCTCCCCCCATCCCGGGGGAGACTCAGCAATGAGAGTGCAAGGATCTCCAGGGCTAAGGAAACAAGCAGGTCAGCGACTTTTCCCTGACAAATATGTGCCCTGGAGGCAGGGCTACATGTATGCACTGCTGCTCCTTGTTCCAGTGCTGGGCAGGGCAAGAGCTGAGAGCAAGTGTTCTTTTACTGCCTACCCAAATGTTGTGGAAGGGTAAAGAGGAAAGGGAAGAAAGTAAATTTCATCTGGCCTTTAAATCTCAACTTGAAATCACTGCAGCAAAAACCTACACAAGATGCAAGGAAGGCAGGTGCACAGCTTCTCCTAACCCCAACCAAATTCATGCCTGTAGAACATCAAATATTTTAGAAAATTCCACTCATTAAAAAAACCCAAACATATAGTAACTGCAGGTGCTTACTATTAGTTTTCTTGTAGAATTTTTCTTAAATTCACATCATCAGCAAAGCTCTCAAAGCAGCCTGTCAGATAATGCCTCACTCCTGCAGGGAGACACATTATCAGGATAATCTAACCTTTTAATTCCTCCTGTTTTCATTTTTAAAAAGGGCAGCCAGGACAAAAAAAAAAATAAAAAAAAAAATGTAAGAAACAGCAAGCATCATCCAAGTTCATGGCAAATACAGGCATAGATTAGTGAATCACAAAAAGTCCATAACACAGTCAGGACATTTTAAAGTAAATCTGTATTTAAAGTCAGCTCAGACTCTGCAGCTAATCCTGTAGCCACAGGGGGTCTCTACCTGAGTAGGGATGTGCTGATCTTGATTGCTCCTGTGACCTTTCCTGCCTGTACTCTGGTGCCACATGATGAGCAGAACAAGCTGCTTTTGCACTGCATGAAAGCTGCAGGGTTAACCCTGGAGGCAATCAACACATTTCATCCTTGGCATGGCTGCAATGGAGTATATCACATGCAACCAGTGGTTATCAGAAAACCCTCTCCAGTTCCTAATTTACATATGCACAAATTAATGATCCTTATAATTTTTGTTCTGATAAATGGGCAAGCTCTTGTTATACATGAGAATTTAAATTTTCACACTCATTTCAGGCTTAAATCCTGTCCAAATGGGCACAGTGAAGCAGTTTGGCTGCACATCTATAAGAAACCACAGCTTTCATCCCCAGGCTCTCAGAAAAGCCAGGGCAAGGGATAGAAATCAAACAGCTTCCCTTTGAGTTTGAGAGAAACTTTTAGCCAAACACGTATTTATCAATTAAGCTAATTGCTCTCAATATAAATAGAAATAGGAAAAGGAAATTTGATCAGTGGTTCCTGTAGTCACCTGGGAACATAGGACAATATGCCCCTAATCCACAGAATTCCTTGGGCAAATCACTGCTCTCGAATTCGTATGCTATAAATAAGTTGCTTGTTTGTCTATAAAACAAACTAGTTTTTTTGGCTGTAAACTTAAGGCCAACAAAATTCCTACAGAAGTACTACTAGATGAAGCCTGCCCTAAGGACAGCTTCGCACTTTGTCTCTGCTGGGATTTCACACCATGAAGGCTGTGTTTGTCTTCTGGTGAAAATGATTATTTTCTTCTCCATTGGCAGTCAACATAAAAACTAAGTGCCTGTGTCTCATTTAATAAAACTAATATTTGTTCCAGTACACATACATAGGAAGAGGTTGTGCAAGGCTTCTACAACAGAATTAGCTTTTCCCTATTCATTATCATCTGAGATTTCTCAATATTTCAACAGTATCTCACTTTCTGACTGCCAGCTACAGCACATAGAAAAAAAGAAAAACAAAAACAAAAAAACACAACACAAAACGCCCCAAAAGAGGCTGGCCACAGACAAGTAAAGGCAATAATATTTTATAGAAAACACAAGGTATTTCTGGGTTTGAATTTAGGAGTAAGCTTGTCCTCATTTACAACCCAAGACTGCAGCCATGATTGCTAATAGACCTCTGTGAAGGGTAAAAAATTATGTTGATTAGTTTCCAGCAGTGCCATTTACCTTTGCAAAAGAGCCTGAAGTAAAACGAGTGCAAGAACTTGTCCATGCAGTGTGAAGGGATGAATTCAAATTCCACAGCACACTGGGGAACCAGATGCAAATCCAGAACCTGTGACAAGGGCACCCAGCTGAGTATGTGTGTACTGGGCAGCCTGGTAACTCTGCACAAACTCTTACCTGTATTTATTGTCCATTTCAGCCTGGGAGGGTTCTTTAATGGAGTTCACCTCATTTTAAATGATGGCAGGAAAACCTGCTGGTCAAACACTTAATGCAATGGGAACATTCTCCTCCCTAAATAAACAAGGCACTCCCATAGAAGAGCTCAAGCACAGTTGAGAAGGGGAGGATAAAATCCAGTGCCAGTAGCTCTGAGTTTAGAAGAAAGTCTAATTCTTGCCCCTTTGTATTGCTGTGAGTCTTCATCTTAGCCCTGCAAATTTATATATATCTGGCCCTACACAGAATCATGGAATCGTTTGCACTGAAAAGGACCTTCAAGATTATCTAGTTCCAAACTCCCTGCCATAGGCAGGGACACCTCCCACTAGACCAGGTTGCCCAGTGTCTCATCCAGCCTGGCCTTAAACACCTCCAGGGAGGAGGAGGCATCCACAACCTCTCCGGGCAACCTCTTCCAGTGTCTCACCACCCTGATAGGAAAGAGATTCTTACTTCTCTCCAACCTAAAACTCCCCTCTTCCAATTTACCTGCCATCCTGTACCCTGTTAAAAATAGCCTACCAGGTACACTTTTTAAATAAGCCTTTTCTAAGAATGGCTGCCCTCACACACCCACAGAATACAGCACTCAACGTTGGTCTGTTTTCCATCCTCCTGTCCCTACCTAGCAGGGTAGTTTGACAGACGGGCAGACAATAAAAGCAATGCAGGGGTTTTCCTTCATGCCTGCCTACATACCAGTGACTTCCACACACTATAAAAAAAGCCACTTGCTACCTGCTGTGTTGGCCTGCCTCCTTTCACTGCCTTTGAGACATTAACATGTACGGTTTTACTCTTACCCTGTCCTTCATATCCGTGAGGTGCGATTTTAGGTGCGTTTCCAAGTTGCCTCAAACAAGCTCCAGCGAAGGACAGTCCGTGGTGGGGAAGGGAACCTCGGCAAAAAAAAGCCGGAGAGAAGCTGGTTTTGGAAGGGCGGCAAAAGGTGCGAGGCCGGGCCGGGCCGCGCCTCAGCAGCACCGGCAGGCGGTGCCCTGTGAGGGAGCGCGAGGCGGCAGATGGAAACCAGGCCCGACCTCAGCGAAGACTCCACCCCGCCCTCCCAAGGGATAAAAGGGCCCTTTCAGCGGGCAAGGACAAGCAGGGAGTGGGTATTCACTGTAATTAAAAATGGCAGTGGTTACCAGGTGTTAATGAGGAGTTAACGGTGGTTTTTATCCGTGGAGGCTGCGCTCCCACCTGCCGCCAGGAAAGATGCGGGAGCGCTGACGGAGCTCGCTGGAGAAGCGTGGGGCGGAGCCGTTGCTTCAGCACGGGGTTTAGACGAGGCGCGAACTCACCAACGGCCCCGCTCTGCCCTCACACAGATAAAAGGGGTTTTTCAAGGGCAGAACCAGGTGGGGAGTGTGCGCTCCCTGTTATTGGCGAGGACGGTGGGTATCGGGTGTTTCCGATGAGTTAGAAATCCGTGATCAGGCAGGAGATTGATCTGGTGGCAATTGCAGCTCACAGGGTTGGAATGTGATCATGGATGGCTGTGTCCTTCTCAGGAAGGATGGGCCATCAAGGTGAGGTGGTGGAGTTGCACTTTACATGAGGGGACAACTTGAGTGTATTGAATTCTGTCCAGGGTTAGGTGAGGAGAGAGTTGAGAGTTTGTGGGCCAGGCTGATGGAGGTGATGCTGTTATGGGGGTCTATTACAGGCCACAGATCAGGATGAGGAAGTCAATGGGTCTTCTACAGGCAACTGAAAGCAGGTCCTGGTTATTGTGGGGGATTTTAACTGATATATGCTGGAAGGTCTGCTCAGACCTTCTTTAAGGTAAGATTATAACAGTGATTTTTCAGAGACATTTAGGGTTTAAGGTTCCCCATTTTGAGGGAGCCTAAAGGAAAAGATACTATTCTTGACTGGCCAGGACTAAGAAGAGACAGAGAGATCAGAACAAGAGGGGAGTGTATGAAAGCTGGGAAACACAGGAGGGGAGAAAGTGGAACAGGGGCTGTGTGTGTAGCCCACAGCTAGTATCCCTGTTATCTTTGCAGACATGTTTGTTCAGCAGATAAGCAGCCAAGTGAATCTCCATTTAAGAATGAAACTAGAATGTTTTCACATCTGACTGCCTGAACCTAAGCAGCCAGGCTGTAATTTTGAAGTGAAATGTGACTGGCCTCCCTTTAGGCCACCACAAGTGCCAGGCAAGAAAGATAGCTGCTGTGTTGGGAGGTCAAACCCATAAAGCTCATGGAGTTAAGCAGATATGTGACCCAGACACCCTGTACTGGAGTCCTGTTGCTGAACCACTCTTGGTAAGGTTTATGAGTTATTTCTTGAGGTTTATGTGTTTGTAGGAAAGGCTGGGGACTGACAGCCTTTGGGGGACTGTGGCTGGGGACTGTGTTTGGGCAGCTGGATACCTGCAGCAGGGCTGGCTCTAGTGAGTAATAGTCAAAATAACTTTACTTACAACACCCACAGTCATACATAGACACTCTAACCATTGCTTTGCTCTTGACCCTCTTCATGGTCTCGTTCTACTAGTTAGAAATCTGAGATTTTTTAAAATAATCTATTATTAATAATCAAGGCCTAGCCTAAGAGGTGGCTTTTGCAAACATTGCTCTTCTGGTTCCTTTTTTCAATCTGTGAAGTGGGAACAATAGTGATTCAACAGAGGGATGATGCATCTGATGCATGAGGATGAACCCTGCGGTTACCTCATGAAAAGGCCACTCTGTGGGTGAAATATAGCAGAGTGCAAACACTACTTTCTGAAAACATTCATTAGCAGTGTTTAGTCTAAGGAAATCTCTGTGGCCATATGTTCTCCAATAGCCTTATTAATCTGCTTCATTAGTACCAAGCAGAAAGCTGCATTTGTTAGACTCAAGCTTCTCCTTTTCATTCTGTATTTCCCCTTGCAGGATTCTCCGTGTCCCACATACCTGCACCTCTTGCTGCATACCTTCCCAGCGATGATAGGCTGACATCTAATTTTGCTCACTTCTCCTTTCCTGGGGCATATTCTCCAGCATGTTTTTCCCTGCAGCAAGGTTTAGTCATAAAATCATCTGGAACTTTTTATGATGCTGTTGCATTTGCATGCTAATCAGCAAAGTCTTCATCTCCCAACCCAGAAGAAAGATCAAGCTGCAGGCTTACAGAAGCCTTTTGCTGGCAGGGTAAGGAATCCCTTATTATTCCCTGAGCCCCTCTTTGAGCTTTATTTAATCTATCAGAATTCAAATCTGACCTTTGACCTCATTCACCCCTATCTCCCAGCCCTCATCAGTATCACAATTTGACCTCCTGAGGTCAATGCCATGGATTTCCTTTCTCCAGATGTTGGGGTTTTTTTTTCTATTTTCCTGTTCTAATACTAGTTCCTACAAGCATAAGATTGGATTTCTAAACTCAAGGGTGAAGCACTGAAAAGAAATGACCATTTCAACAACTCCTGCTCACTGATGTCAAAATGATGATATTATTTTACAATCGTTCAGGCCTCTTTTAGATCTCAGCGCTCACCAAGCTGAACAAAACTCACTTTGATCAGTCCTAACTAGGTGATAAATACATATATACACATGTGATGCAAAATCCATTTTTTGTCTGAGATTAAGAACTACTTTGTTTACAGTTCAACCTTTTTTGCTGATAGAATTCCAAACATTTAAAGGGAAAAGGATAATTTTCATGCCCCCCAATAGAAACTTGGCATGATTTTTGATCAGTAGTAAGTCTTTATATTTGATTTTCTTTAAATGTTTTTTGCTGGTTACATTCAACTATTACTTGACAGCACTTTTAAAATATATTCAGAGCAGTCATTCTTGTCCTCGAGTTTCATTGCTACCGAGTTCATACAAGGTCTGAATTTTCAAAAGACTTCCATGTTCTGAATGATGAATTTAGGCTCATCTCCAGTACAGTCCCACATGAAGAAACCTGGTCCTGGATCCCAGCAGCACAGGAAAACTGTCAGGGTGCAAATTTCTGCTGCTTTGGGCTTCTTTCAATTTGCAGAACATACACAGAGCACTGCCCTGGTGGCTTTTTTTGAATGTAACAGCTGAAGCCATGGTGTGTTTCCCAGTCTAAGGTTGTCTACACTCCCCATTCTCCAGACCAATAATGTACATGAGGCTATTTGCACATTTTAATTACATTAATAAAGCAGGTATGTTAATAAAGGAAGAAGCATTCAGCAAGTGAGGTGTGAACTTGGTATTCTTCAGCTCCTCCCTTCACCCTAATGAAGATTTCTGTCAGGCAGGGTGGCTCTGACACAGCCCAGCTCTAAGTATCTACAAGTTACTTGCCATGGGCTCTGATAGAAATTATTCACCCTCTGGAGAAACCTATTCCTTCTCATTAACTATCAAGGGTATTTACAGCTAACTTCTGGGTGCTTAAATTCAGTGAGATGAATCCCACTTTTATACCTCATCTCCTATAAAATAGTAATATTGCCCACAATACTGCAAAGGATCTGAAGCTGAATGCAAAAGGTGACTGGGGACTTTCACTTCATCCACTTTCTCACCTACAAATGACAGTAATTTTCATAAGTAGCACTGGAGAAAGGACCAGGTCCTGTAAGCACTAATGTAAATTTCCCTCCTTTTCTGCTGGAGGAAAAATCTTTGCTGACAAGAAACCTTCTTGCTCCCCTGGGTGAATGTAGCTCTGGCTCTGCCTGTTGAGACTGACGTGAAGATTATTGCTTGAGATCCTGCTCTTTGTGCTATGGACATCTGGGACAGGGATTAGAGCCACTGAGCTCGTTTGACATATGAGAGACCACTGCCACCTTGGAAAAGGGTAACAATACCATCTGATTGCTTTCAAGCCAGCTGCCTTAAGGGTGAAAGTTAGCACCACCAGTTTATGGTTATTTACTGAGTGTGGTCATTTAACAAAGAGATTGGTAATTTCAATAGGACTGAACAAATACGGAGAAAGTTCCTGTATACAAAATGAAACATTGAAATGGCTACAATTTTACACTAGAAATGTTACAATGAAAACAGATCGATCTTAATAGGTGTTTTTCCTGGTGGTGTTGAAAATAGTTTTGGTTATTAATGTATTTTTGCAACGCTTTAAGGGTGATTGTATATAGCACTGTCCTAGATGATTTCTTCCCCTCTCCTAATTCCTGAGAATTGAACCAAATGCCATTTTAAGGAGGAAAACAACAGCTGACCATCTGGAAGGCTCTGGAAATATTCAGATGAGGCAGAAGCCCTAAAAAATGTTAACATCCCACAAACAGACTGAGAAACCAATTGTTTCTTGTCTTGGAATGCAGCTATCCCTTTCCTCTCTTCTGGGATAAGAACTCCCATATTCAGCCTTCTCAGCAGGCAGATTTGTTTTAAAATGGCTGCTTGCAATTCGAAAGCTCCTAACCTTAGGGAAGCACCATACTTTAAAGTAGTCCTAAGTATTTCTTCATGTATTTTCAGTCCCAGCAGCTGACAATCTTAACTGGTGTGTAAAAGCTAATGGACCTCGGTAGGCACCCAGCCGAAATAATAACCATCCCTTGAATATAGAAAAGCAGGAACTCAGAGCATCTATAACGAGTGATTTACCTTGAAAATTAGGACTCATGTAACTAGCATGCTTTTATCCTACACAGCAGACCTCCATCTCAAAACACATTGGGCCCAAATCTGCTTTCACTTATTTACTCTGTCAAGCTTAGTGGGTTTATAGAGGTGGAGGCATGGGGAGAATCATACTTGCTGCGTTTAGCTTTAATTTTAAAATAAATGAATTTTCCAGAACAGTGACAGTATTGACCTTACATTTTATCCAAATAGAAATTTTAATGAAACAAGTATAACACTGAGTATGTCCATAATGGATATGCAAATATTGGTCTTTTCTTAAAGGTCTCCCTATCTGGTCACATGAATTTTTCTTGCTTATGTGGGGGGTGAAAGCAGAGAACATTTATTAGAAGCAGAGACGGAAAGGATGGCTGCACAGCTATGGAGAATCAGACCATCAATTAGGTTTTTCATTCTCATTTCATGAGAATTCTCCTTTGGACAATGATCATAGGAGAGCTGTAAAATTCACTCCCTTCTTAATTTCTTCTTGCTGCTATGTGACAGCATCCACCTTTCTGCTTTCTGCTGGCACTCAAGAGGTAGCCTTGCTCCAAGCCAGGCAAAAAAACCCTATGAATATTTTATTTTAATTGTGCGTGACTAAAGGAAGTATAGGTGTAGGGAACAATCCACATCCACGCTGTCTCATCTGAATGTATACAAGGCCAATGAAATATAAATAAATAAATTAAACCACAGCAATGGTATCTCCCAAGGTTCCCAGCCCTAGCAGATTAAAATTGTGTTTTGCTCATTTGAAACACCAAAGACACTGGAAACCATACAGAAGGCGGTGACTTGGCCTAGATTCATGCATAAGAGTAAAAGGTTATAAAATAGGAGGTTTGAAAAGCAATCAAGAGTCACCAGCTGAGAGAGGTTTAAAATAACAGCCTAAAATCAGGAGCTTCAAAATAAAAGTCATGTTAAAAAAAGACCTGCTTAAAATAGCTAAAAATGACATGATCTGAAAACACATTGTTTGTCTGCTCACCAAAATCAAATTACCCACCTGCTACATCTGCCTAACATTTTATTAGACCTTAATGCTTAAGGCCAGATGGTGGAAGATATTTAGGAATCTAAAGACATAGAGAGCTGCCTACTGGGATTTTTCACTCCTCATATACATCTAGTTTGCACTTTGGTCATTTCCATGCACTGTTCTGACTGCATGCAGAACATCTGCATCACTCTGGGCCCCTGAAAATCAGGACTTGTGAATGACACTCCCCCAGATCCACAAAATATCTGGGTGTATGTTTCCTGATGGTTCCTGTGAAGGCTGGAGTGATCCTGAAATCTTGCCTTTCAACTCCCTGAAGTGGTACCTGATTTGTCTTGAAAATCAGGTTCTCCCAGTCATACTGGTAGGGCAAATCTTTCTTTTCAAAAGAGGGGGCCTACTTTTCTATTAAGAAATCCAATGGTTATTTATACACATTTGTATATAGCAAGTGCATGGAGTATCTCAGAGCAATGACAATTGATTGTCATTTCCAAATGATACTCAGGGTGCAGATCTCAATATTTTTAAACTGTGTTGTGGAAAGTTGCTTGGGATAAATACAAATTTACATAGGAGTCCATTAATAATAGCAGGATAATATCCCCATAGGAAATTCAGGAGACCTGCACAGAGAGCCCTTGGTCTGTATTCTCCTGGGTATTTGTTCATACTGTCTTTTTCCTCCCTCCCTTCTGGCCTCTTTGGCTTGAGGTGCAAGTTTCTTCTGGGATACCCTAGCCAAGATAGCAATCCATGAACCCCAACATCAATCCTTCCCTCAGAACCATGTCATAAAAAACTAATTAGTAAGAATTACAACACTGATTCATTCTTCCAAAATTCCCTTTTAAATGCTCATACTCCCTCCACAGACCAAACTCTCCAGCCATTTCTTAACTACTCTCTGAGTTCCCCTTGGTCTTTGCTTGCTGGTGAGCATCCTGCTCTTTGGTGACTTTCCTGGTGATGTTCCTTCCTCTTCGGAAATCACCCAGGCCCTGGCCTGGGCTCATTTCTCTTCCCTTCTCTGCTCAATCTCTTGGCTCTCTCTTGCTGTTTCACGATCACCTCTATGCTGACAACTTACAAATCTGCTTTTCCAACCCTATCCCATGCACATAAATCTCTTCAGCACATCATCCAGCATAACCCCCTGTCAGCTCAAGGGCAGCTTGGACAAAATCGAGCACCTTATTTCTTACATCCTCCACCCTCCCTCTTCCTGCCTTTCTCCATTATTTTCTTAATTTCTCCTCCCTTTCTGCTTCCCTCCCCTTCTCCCTGGCCAGCAATGTCAGCACTACCTTTTATTCTTCTGCCATCTCCCTCTCATAGTCAACATGGCAAGATTTAGTGAACTCTCTTCTCCATAATATTTGACCCTTTCTCTCAGCAGTATCAGCTCCAACTTTGCCCATGCCCTTTCCATCTTCACAATTTTACTGTTCTACAACTTCTAGCTCCTCCCTCCAGGCTTTTTCAGATCCATAATGTTTCCCTGCAGCCCATTAGTCACAACGTGGTGGTTCTTTTGGAAACATTTAGGATGCATCTGAGTCAAAAGAGACTCACCAACATCATCCAGGAAATGTTGGCATCAACAAAAGCCCCACTACAAGCACCCCTTCCAGGAGCAGATTTCTAGGGTGAGGCAAAGTGTTCAGAGTGACACCCCTTTATTTCTTGGAGCAGGCAGACAAGAGATTGAACCCCAAAAATTTAGGATAAAAGGGACAAAGCATACCTCCTCCTATTTAGTCAGACAAACTTTTCATTTCTTTGGCTATCTAAAAAAATGTTCTGAAAAGAAAATATTCCATTCCAAGGTCAAGGAGAATGTTTTGCACTGCACTAATTAAATTCCTATTTTTTGTTTCAAGATGAAAAGCATTAGATCTACTTTGGTTTGATCCACATTACATTTATTTCCTCCAGATTTGCTCATTGGTTGCCACTAAATTGAAAAGCAAATCCTCAGCCTGTTAGATGAAAGCTGATGTGTTTTACTCCCATTCTTCACTAAGAGTAGTTTCAGTTGGGCCTTTTCATCTCAATGGTACAAGAAAGACTTTTCTCAGTTCTGTCTGGATCCCTTCCAGGTGTCTCTCATTTTTCAGTCTTTCTATGAAATACAAAAAAAAAGGACCCTCATCAGAAAACTATTCTCTAACCTCCTTTGAGTCCCTCCCCAACACAGGCTGTTCACTAGATCCTCTGTGTACTTTGTATTTCCCAGTAGGAAATGGCTTGGAGTCTCACATTCCCTCAAGTGCCCTAGAAATTCTTTCTCCTTATTCAGGCCATTGAACTGAGTCCTGTGCAAACTACCCAGTCCTGCACCCTAGAAAAGGGCCTGATTTCCCTCTCATGGTTTCTTAAGACTTTTCTAAAATAAAGCAAAAGGAAAGAAAATAATCAATTGTATTTGCTCAAAAAGGAAAAGCAGCCAAAACCCCCCTTATCCCTACAGTCCTGCAGTGATTCAAAACGTATGAGTTTTCCCAGCAGGCTTAATGGTTTTCCAAAGACAAAGGCATTTTGTCCATATCAAGGGGGAATCCTGTGACTCTTCCCACTGGTATCACTGGGGTTGATGAAAACTCATTTCTGCGAGGACTGGTGTGAATAAAAATTCACTCTTAACGCAGCCAGGTTTTAGGCCTTTTCAGTTCCTGAGAAGAGGTCCTGAGTATGAACTAGCCACTCCAAAAACATCAGCAAAGGAAGAACCCCCTCATTCCCTCAAAACAGAAATCATTTGTTCTGGTCAGAAGAGAAGCAGAACTAACAGCAGGAAAGAAAACAAAGCCAGAAGCTTCCACAGCCGTAGTTGCACGCATTGCTGCACGGGTCACAAAGCAAAAATGAAGATGTTTTGCAGAGACAGGTGCAGGCACTGCTGTGATTAATCAAGCCATAATTAGGGACCTGTCTGCAGGCATTAAATACATGTTCTAGGGCTTTAACCCTCTTAGAAATGTGGGGATGAAAAACTTGCCAGGCAGGAAATTCATAAAAACAGGGAGCCTTTAGATGATGAATGCATTCAAAAAAAGAAACTTTCTAACAGCTTATGACAATGGCAAAGCTTTCTATTGCTTCACATCTATAATTTTTTCTTTCTTTCTATTGCTCTGAGTTTATTCAAGTATTTTAGTAACAACTGACTACACACACCAACAGATAAATCCTACTTTGCAGTAAAAAAAGCTCAGTTTTTAATATCTGCAGAGGAGTAGTGGCTTTACTGGTTTGCATTGAGCCATGCACCTACAACAGTCTGAGGAAGCATCAGGGACTTCAAAAGACACTGATAATTAAGTACATCTTCTCTTCCACTGCCCTCAAATCCATTTGCATCAAGGCAAAGGTAAAATACACCTATTTCGAAATGAGAAGAAAGTAGTTCAGTGTTATTTTGCAAACTATACATGAATTAGTGTGAAGTCAAGGCTTAAGATCTTGTTCCTATTTCTTTGCAGATGTCAGACGGAGGCATCCCTTGGCAGAGCACTACGTCAGACCAAGGTTGGCCTGATCAATACCCCGCACTGGAGAAACTCTTGTGGTTGATACCCATGGAGACAGGCAGCCAAGTCTTGAGAAATACCATGGGATGAAACAAGGTTATCTGGCAAGTCTTTGCAAGGTAATGTTGCCCCATTCAGAATAAAGTAGCATTAGGGCTGATGTCGCTAATTTACAGCCCTCTGATGGATTTTAAGTCTTCACACAGATATTCTCCACACTCTACTCCACACAACATGTTTCTGTCCTTACATGAACTGATTCCTCAGAGGTCCATACATGTCTCATTCATGGAAACTCACAGATGAACTCCCTAGAGCCCAGCCATCCAGCTTCTCAGTGGGATTAGGTAGCAGGGACTTTCCCTCTAATGCATGTTACTAACTGCAGAGGACTTGTTAGTTTGAAGCTACCTCAAGTATGTTTTTATAAGCTGAAGGCACTTCTGCATAGACTTTTGATATTAAAATTTATGCTGTCATGTGTGCTGACACTGTGATTTGCAAATACAGAGGCTGTGGGTGATGTGATTAATATCGTGGCTGTATTATACAGTGCTTTACTGTGTAACACTGCAGGATTAAATAAAAAGGGATTCCAAGAACAAGCATACTGCTCTGAACCTAAGCTACAGGCTCATTGTCTGGAAAATTTGCAGTCTGAATCTTTGTACATTTCTTCCTCTTTATGATCAATTGCCTTATAAAATTTACAGCGTTTTATTTGAACTGGATATTGGTTAAAATTTTTTGAGGAAGACAAAGCAGTAGGCATGTGATTGAGCTCAGTGTTATGAAATGCGAGGGGAAGTAATCTAATGTCTGTTTAATTGTAGCTGCCTTGGGTGAGTAATATTGATGATTAATCAATTGACCAAAGGGGACAAGCTGAGAAGGGGAATAAGGGTGAATCGATGTGCAGGAGAGGATGTGAAGTGAGATGGACTCTGAATCGATGGTGTTGCTACTTGCTCAGTTAGGCTGGCGATCGGGATGTGCCCTCTGCATGAGCTCACGAGCAATGCAAAGAGGTTGCTTCACAACAAAGACATTTCACTGCTTTTTATTTATATTGATTTCCCACTGAAGTGTGTCTTGGCATTAGGGGTTCCCGCAGAGCCGCGAAGAAAGATCAGCTGCTTTCCTCAGAGGGTCAAGAAATCCTGAGTGATGAATCTTGTCTTCTCAGAAAAAGAGACAGAAGCAGAGGTTTGGCTTTAAGTTGCCCACTAGAAAGGAAGAATTTACTGTGCCATTAAGAGGGAAAAAATATAAAAAATATCTGAAAGTGAAAAGCTGTGATTAGGAGGGAAGAATATGTTAAAAAAAACCCAAACAAAACAAACCAGAACAAAAGAAAGATTGATGAGCTCAGTGGTATCAAAAGGAGTATTTTATGATATGGTGAAACTTATCTCTGTGTTTATTTAGGGTTTTTGTAGTTAACATGCACTTTCTGTAGACACCAGAACAGCACAGGAGGCAGACATGCTTTCTTCTCATCCCAGCCCATCTGCACATCTGGAAGAACTGTTGACTGTTGTCCTCTGCTGGAAGGAATTCAGATGGCTCAGCTGTGTCAGAGTCCTTGAGCCATAGATTGACAGAAATTCCTGTCACTTGGTGACCTGAACTTGGTGCCAAAACAGGCGAGAAGGGTGCTCCACTGGCAGCACTTCAATTCTGAACTGAAAGATGTGAAGCAGTATATGGCTATAAAGTCATTTCAAGACTGTCCCTCTCTCTTCCTGATGGGGAAACTGGATTAAACATATACTAAATGGCAAAACTAAGAGTATCCCAGTCATCCAAGCTCCTAGACAGCAGCCAAACAGCCAGACACTGCCAAGCCACAGAACACCAAATTGAAAAGAGCCTCAGTAATGCTGATAAATCATTTAGATATTGTTATAAATGAAGACCCCACTTTGCTGATTTAATGTACTTTCATAAAGCCAGGTTTGAAAGGAGAGTATGTGTCAAATGGCAGGTAAAATAGGTTTGTGAGTAAGTACACTTCTCAGAGGAGCTCCTCAGAGCAAGCAGAAGGGGCCTGTGACTTTTCCCAGACTCTACTGCCAGGTGATATGAGAATTCTGGATATTCCTGAGAACTCACACACAACTTAAATCTTGCCGAGTTCATGAATTCATGCCTCATTAGTACTACATGGAATATTTCCCCCTATCAGTATGAGATAACAGACAATAAACTTCATCCTTTAAACTGCTCCTGAATGTCAGAACACAGCCACCTATCTTGCAGACTGGAATAAATGAATATGTATATTTTTCTCTCTTTTTTATTTCCCATCTGCATGAAACACATGCCACGTACAGTGATTCCAAAAGATCAGAACGGGGTCTATAGTCCACATGCTAAAATTTGTAATAAAATATGCATGATAAAACCTTGCAGAGGAAATCACATTTCAAACCAAGAAAAAAGGCCCTCCTTTTTAATGAGGGTTTAATTAATGTCAGATGGGCTCAGCTGGTAACATTCTTGCCTCTGGTGTAGAAGGTCATGGTTTTGAGCCCTGCATTAGGCTTTGGGCTCATAACCAGTGCTGACACTGCAATGTACCTCTGCTGCACTGCTAGAGGTTCTGACCTTCAAATGAGGTGTTTAAACTAAGATTTCTTCTGCTAGTCTCTGGTGGTTCTTCCAGCTGGAAGCTAAAGATGTCCTGGCACTTTTTAAGCAGCACAGGGAATAGCCCTTGTATCCTAACTCACCTTTGCTGAATAAACTAGGTTCTAATATACAGAGCTGCAACTGTCAAGCCATTGCTGACAGTTGACAACAAGCACTAACGAGGCTGCTCTGTTTATTTACGTGCTGACTCCACTCACTGCTTTGTCATAAAATGCTGAAGGACTTTTCCTTAATGTTTGAAGAGAAGAAATAAAGGCAAGATGTTGAAATAATGTTAAAAAAAAAAGGCTGATAAAATTATAAGGTCCAGTGTCTTTTACAAGGAAAATGGTACCACTTAGAATAGGCTAATATTGAAGGCAAAGAGATACAAAGGAGATGATAAGAAAAATATGAGGCTTATGAAGCAGATAAAAGCAATTTCAAGACTACTTGCAAATTATAAACTGCATCAAAATGAAGACTGACCGTCAGCAGCAACAGGGTTAAAAATCTCAGGAAAATTATTCATGAAATAGCAGTCAGATTGATATCAATCTATGTGATCCTGTTAATCAGCTGAGTCATCACAAGAGACATCATCTGGAAATTAAGATCTTTATGATCTGTCCATTCACACCATCGCAGATGATTTAGAGCTAAATATCAGAGCTGCTCCGTTCCCAGCCTTGCCAATCCTCCCAGCCCTTGCCCTTCTCCCCTCCTCCTGCCACACACACTGCTTTAGAATGAAAAAAGGTTCTGTTTTCAGCTCCAAGGTAACTCTATTAACTAAAGTAGAATTAAATTTGCTCCTTAAGGCAGAAAGTATAAATACAGTTCTCAAAAACAAAGTCTTCTAATGCAAAGTATCGAACTAGGAATAGAGTAACAGCAACAGCAAATTCCAGAAATTCATCATGATGTTTCTCATGTATGCCCCTGAGAACTACTGAATAGTCAAACCTAACAAAGGCTTCCTAACATGAACCTTACTGTTTGGGCTTCTGAAGTGCCCTGGTATCTACTGAACAGCATCCTCAATGGTGTGTTTGTAGGACAGATAACCTCAGCAGAAAACCTTCCAGCAGCATCAAACTTTTTTGATTCAGTCTAGCTTGGCTTGGGAGGAAAATGAAATGGGTTACAAAATAAACTCCCATACACTCTGCCTCCCACAGCAACTTGTTGAGAATAACCAAATACAACAGAGCAAGCCAAAGCTTTGATTATCCAGAATGACTGGGTAAATAAAATGCAATCAATTCACATATAAAAAATTAATTGAATTTATTTGTCAGACATCTTATCTCCCCCTTTTGTTCACTCTGCTGGGCCTACTGCCACTACAGCAGAGAAAAATTGAAGTGATGCCATCTACCTTTATGAAATTACATCTAAGATACTTAGAGAGGCTCACTTTTTGAAGATGCACTATTTTATTCTTCAGTAAATCATTTCTGGTCTTCAGACAAGAATTTTAATGTTAGAAAGGGCTGAGAAGTAATTTATGGCTCTAAAAATCAGACAAACTTGAAAAGAACATCTGTTTTTAAAGGAAAAAGTAAGATATGGGCTTATGGAGCCCAGCTGAGTTCCCAGACAAGCTTCCCATGGGTATTCAGTCACAACACTTTTGTATGGCTCTGTTATTCAGGACTCTGAGTAGTGTATTCTAATTTCTTGCATGGTTGATAGTATCTGTGGAACTCCAGGCATAGTCGGTCTTTTCTTAGAGGAGGAAAAAGGGCTTTCATGGTTGCTTCCAAATGTATTTCCTGTCATCTGTGCAGTGTAATGTTGAATCAGCTTCTAAAAAGGTGCGAGGTAAAAGCAAGGTCTAAGTACAGCACAGAGCTGTACTGTGTGAATGAGGAACTTTATGTGCAATTATGGAAGGAAAAAATTAATCCATGACTATTTAAGATAAACTGGTTGAGTGCAAATAACACTATTGCTGTCTGAAAGGAAACACCAAAGCAGGTTGCTGAAGCAATGCACTGCCCCTCTGAGCAAAACAGTGAATGAAGTCCTTAATGACAAGTCTGAAAAGACCTCATGTCCCTTGGTCCCAAATTAAAGAGATCTTGAAGATAAGGCAGAAAATTTTCAGTAGAAAATATTGCTCTTTCCTCATATTCTTTAATGCACAGTGAATTGAATGTAATAATTAAATTGAAACATGGCAAACTTACAGGATTTTCAGATTTGGATGCCTGTTCCCTTGAACTCTCAGACTAAAGCTGATGGCATCACTAGGGTTCCCAGATTTACTTTAATCCTTACAATGTAGTAATTTTTAAGCAATGTCACATCCTGCTAAACTCCAGCCAGGGTTTCCCATGGCTTTTTAGACAGGTAGCTATAGCAACAGGAACCCAAACAACTGTGTTCCCTACATGAGGTGACATTGTTGGGTGTTTCTTCCAGTTGGAATTCAGCTGTGATCAAATGGAGAGGTGACAGCTCTGCTGAGGAGGTATAACACACACCCAGCAGGACCTAATCAAGCTGCAAAGTCACCTGAAGAGATTAGAGCCATGGGAGCTGCAGGCAACAGAGGCGAATTCAGAAGCTGTGCCAGCCCCACACCACACAGGGAAGAAATCAATCGCGCTCTCACAAAATGAAGATTAGAAATAGGGGTTTCTTCTTCCATCAAAGTGAGTAACATTAATCCTTTTTTTATTGTGTTCTTTTATTGAAATGTGCTCCGGCTTTTAATGTGGGTAGATGCTTGTTACAAGGGACATGTGGAAGTGTAAAATAATATTTCTTCAGTGAAAATGTATAAATAGGTCAAGAATCTTTGCTTTGGTGACTTTTTCTGAAGGCCACTGTCCTTGCTCTGCTGTCATGGCTCACTGGCACTACTTTCAGCGATGAGCAAGGCAGTGCCTTGTGTTCATCTCTTGGGAAAATATATTTATACAAGTATTGATTGAGCAGAGTGAAGGGCAGGCAGAGTGATAGCTGGCTCAGGAGCCAGACAGCTTTTTCTAGTTCAGCCCACAAGCACGACAGTGAGATCTTTTTCATTGCTCTGTCGGTGTGAAGCAAAGTTACAAGATTCAGTATTTGATTGCTGAAGTGTGCTAAAAGAAAAACATATTTTAAAATATTCAGATTAAACAGAATTACAAATAAAATTGAAATTACTTAATAATCCAATCATTCCTTGGTAGTCCTCAACAGTGCCTGTTGCTTTGACATTCTTCTTAAGTGGAAGCTCATATTGTAGTCAACTCAAGGCCTTTTGCCTGGAGTCTGGTGTCAGAAGGTACATAGAAAAGCTTAGATTGAGCCAAATTATCTTCTTTTTAAGTCATTTTTGGGAAATGTGGATACTTGAGCAGTAGGTAAAGAAGGGCTGCAGAACAGGGCAGCTGATACAATACAGAACATCCTGGAATCTTGTAGTCCTCCCCAAATTATAAATAGAGACATGCTTGTGTCTGACATCACTGCTGCATAAAAACTACTGTCCAAATCTCAATTACAGAGCCTCAACCTAATGTCTCAGTATAGATTCCACAGTACAATGGCATGAACCCACTCATTAAGTAGATGCACTATGCGACCTGACTCTAATGCAGCAAATAATACCAAATTGGTCATAATTACAACATGAGACTCATGTTGTGATTAATTTATTCTCTGTTCAGATTTGTAGCTAATGAAAATAACTTGCACGGGTAAATAATTCATAGAGTCACAGAGTCATAAAATAATTTGGGTTGGAAGGGACCTTAAAGATCATCGAGTTCCAACCCCCCTGCCATAGGCAGGGACACCTCCCACTACATCATGCTGCTCAGTGCCTTGTCCAGCCTGGTCTTGAACACCTCCAGAGAGGGGGCATCAACAACCTCTCTGGGCAATCTCTTCCAGTGTTTCACTACCCTCACTGTAAAGAATTTCTTTCTTATGTCGAGTTTAAATTTATCCCCTTCCAATTTACATCTGTTGTTTCTGGTCCTCCCATCACATATCTTATTAAAAAGTCCTACCCCTGCCTTTCTGTAGGACCCCCTCAAAAATTCCTCAAAAGTTCACTCCAGTGAATAACACAACAGATATCCCTGGTATCTGAATTTCCTGGAGATGAGTTTTAATTTTCCATAAATACTTTGTGCTGCATCCTTTGCTACTGTATTATTTATTTTCTAGCAAAATGCAATGCAAGGAATCTCCCAGGGGAAAAGTCTGTAGATGGGTATCAGCAAGGATGTTTTTCCTTTCCCGGTCAGCCTTCAGGGTTTTCTGGAAAGCGGGTAAGACTGCTGCTGCTGAGAGAAAGTGGCAAGATCCCTGAGAAGTCTGTGGGAAATTTGTTTCCTCTGTTGGGAAATACTTTGAAATTTCTTAGTTTTGCCAATCCAGATAAGAATAGAAAGTCCAAATGTGAATTATAGATGAAAACAAATTCCCTTTGTGAATGTGAAACAATCATGAATATTCTTAAAGTTACTTCAATAAAAATTTCTAAAGGAGACATCATTTCACACTGGCAAACACCAAACTCTATTCATTTTTAAAAGTATTATGTTAACAGTTTAGAGTTTCTCCTGAAAACTTTTCCAAAGACAACAACACTAATAAAAAGCCACTTCAAATACTTTTCACCATGCTAAATTTTTGTGACACTGTAAAAATGCAGAAGCATTTAAGGTGATTTGTTAATGCAAATCATTCCTTAAAGTACACCCAAACAGCAACTTAAACTCTCACTCAATTCTTCCTCAAATAATTTAACTCTTTCCTCTTTAGGCAGTGCAGTGGAACAGTGCTTCCTGGTGAACACACCCCTGGGTAAGAAAGTGATCTGATTTCTCCAGGAAAAAGTATTGACTTAATAGTAATTTATCCTGTAGAAAAGCAGGTTTTTCTCATTATTAGAATCATAGAATAGAATCATAGGATCATAGAATATGTTAAGGGACCTTCAATAGCCATCTAGTCCAGCCCCCTACAGTGCGCAGGGACATCTTGCACTGGATCAGGTTGCTCAGAGCCTCAGCAAGCCTGGCCTTGAATGTCTCCAGGGATGGGGTCTCCATCACGTCTCTGGGGAACCTGTAGCAGTGTATCACAACCCTCTTGGGAAGAACTTCTTCATGTCGAATCTATCTGTGTCCTGCTCTAATTTTAAACTATTGTTCCTCTTTCTATCACTCCATGCTCTGACAATCAGCTCCTCCCTAGCTTTCTTTAAGGCCTCTTTCAAGTTCTGGTAGGCTGATATGAGGTCTCCTTGGATCTAACTAGACTTCCTGAAAAACTAAAATGAAAAAAATGAAAAAAGATAACAATATAAAGTAAAATAAAACAAATTAACCAACCTGATGTGTCCTAATAAGGAACCTTCAGTGATGGAGCTCAGAAAATGCATTGCAGTTTAGATCTTACAGAGCACTCCCAAATCTCCCGGTCTTTCTTCTGTCCTGCTCAAATCCTTCTCCTTCCCCAGGAAAGTGAAAAATACATGCAACAGCCTTGCCTGACCTTAGCAGTGTATCACAGTGTCCATCCTTGCAGCTGGTCTGCAAATCTGTGCTTCAGCCATGCTGCCTTTGGAGGCAGCTGGGAAATAAATAGATAACATCAACAATGAAAAAAATTGAGTCCAAGATTCCACTTCAGTCCTCCTGAAATTTGTATCTTTTGAGCAAAGGGTGCAGGTCTCCTGTATGATCTTTTGCAGAATAACTGACAAGAACAAAGCCCACAATTATTAACCTTTCCACTTGTTCCCATAGTTTATTGTGACAAGACAATGCAATAAGCTTGAAGGTAATCAAAAAGCAATTTTGTAGTAGTGAGCTTAAAATGACAAACCTTTCCTTTTCTAAATAAATCACCATTATTCCCCCATGGTCCGTGCTTGACAAGTTTGTTTCCTTAGTAACAGAGTACTTAAACAGGGCTTGTGTGCCAAGATTATACCTTTAGCCACAGAAGTGAAAGAAGAGACAATAGGACAAAAAGTGGTCCACCCACCTAAGTCTGTGATTTAAATATTTATCAGCAGGGTAATGACTGACGACAAGGATGTGCAGAAGCCCAGGGATGCCCATCCCCTCCATGAGGAATTTTTGTGTACTCAGTGGACTCTCAGGGCTTTTCAGACTCTGGTACCTAAACTGAATTTAACACTGCCTGATGTTTGTTCAATAGCTCACCTAATGTTGAGGTCAGCTGTCTTATAAATTATTGAGCAGATTAACAGTGTTAGGACTCCAATATAAATAAAGGGTATGCACCAGACAAAGAAGACATACAGTGTGTCTGGCTCAAAGACAAAAGAGTGAACAGACAGAAGGAAAGATTAATACGCTGTGGGTACATTTAAGAGCTTTCTGCTTTGTTTCATCAGTAATTAAATGACTGATTGCTCTGTGCTAGTAAATGTGTTCGACTCTGGATACACAAAACCTGATGTTACACTGGTTTTGTGAGCTCAGTCCACTGCTGGAGAAAATCCTTCAGCCCACTCCGACAATGCCTAATAAATTCCATCAAATGTAGATAAGTCAATTAAATACTAAATGGGCAGGCCTTTGAAAAATTTAGCTCCCTCTTTAATTAACCAGCTTTTCTGGCAACAAGTTGAGTTGGAGCAAAGGAGACTGATTTTAAGTTTTTTCACAATTTTTAAATAAATTTTTGCTCATCAGTTGATGAATTTTCAAATTCCCTGTGATGAGCAAATGCCATAAAATGCTCTACACAGCCAGCATGTTGATGACCTTAAACAAACCAGATACTCTATATCCTATAATTTTTACAGTCCTAGGTTCAGTTACCAGCCACTGATCTGCAAAAAACCACCAATGTCCATAAAATTGCCCAAATGTCTAAATCTACTCTGCCCACTTCCCTTCTGACCTGAGCCAGCTCTCCCAAAGAACCAGATCACTGCAGTTTGTCAAGTGATAAGTAATCTAATATGTTGGAAGACAAAGAAAAGAATGTTTCTACTGTAAATGTTTCTACAATGTTTCTACATATTGCATCAACATCAGCACTTGGAAGGGAGAGAGGCCAAGTCTGTTCCTGCTGAGAAATTATCTGAGTGGGTTCAAGCCCAGCTTCAAAATTTAATTTCTAATAAAGCTGGTGAGACTGTAATGGTGATGAATTATATCTGTTGTTTACAAGTGAATTTTCTCATCATATGCAAATTGATGTTTATAAATGAATATTAAACTTGTGATTTATAAGAAAGTAAGGCAGTATATTTTCTAGCAGATATAGCTGATTTCAGATTTCAATCAAAAGCAACAGACTCCGACATTCATTAAGATTTGAAGTATTATTCATCATGACTTCCCCACACCTTCCAGCAACCATTCACTTGCTTACAGGTTTGAATAAGTTCCTCAGGATTATAAAACATGATGCTACTACCAGAAATATTGCAAAACTATTGTAGAAGAAATCTGAAGAGCTGGTGGTTTCATTAGTCACCGAGAATTACCGAGAACAGTTGAGACAGGAAGTGTTGGGGAATGGTTGGCAGCCCGTGGCCATGGCTCTCTGGAGCAGCTTAGGGAAAGCGAGAGCGAACTATGAGAACATGGACGCCAGAGACAAAATGGACGCTGCTGAGCGGGCATGACTTGCAGAATGGATGCTGCTGAGCGGGCATGACTTGCAGAATCCAAGGGCGCAGAATTCAAGGGCGCCCTGTCCTTGAACAATACCGGTAAACAACTCTGCGGAAGTACCACTGAAGGACTGTAACTGTAGGTAGGAGGAGATGTAGCTTTTAGGGTTTGACCAATGAGCAGATGACAAGTAGGCATAGTTACTGTAACCTCTATATAAACGAGCTGTTTGTGCTGAATAAACGAAGCAATCCTTATCACTCATATTGTGTGGCTGATTGTTTCCCTCACCGGCTGAACCCCGTCGCGAGGAAAGCGACAAGGAAGCATTAGTTATTTGCTTTCAAACAGTGACCACAACAACTGGGAGTCACTAACAGAGATATCAGCAGTGTGGTAATGGAAGGCTCACCATCAAAAAGCATTTTTCATCTTATTTCCTGCCTTCTGAGCACCCACTCTCCTTCTCCCATCTCTTAGTGTAAACAACATTCAATATTGAGATGTAGGATGAAAATCAATAGGGAGTTTTGCTACTAAAACAATTTACTTCTGTGCATGGGAAATAATGAGCCCTATTCCTCTAACTCTGAAAATTAGACTTTTTTTTTTTTAAATGTATTGAAATAGAAAACTTGCTAAATCTAAATTACCGGCTTAATAACATATTTGCCCAAACATTCTTGGATAAAAAATCAATTTGGAAGAGGCACCAGATTAGATTCATCAGAAAACATGTTGCAGAGTAATTTAGAAAATATTAAAATGTCAACTTCTCTCCAATCCTCCCTCTGAAATGCAGGAGAGGATATTGTTCCGCTCACTAATTCTGCACCAGTGTTTTCCCTTCCCCCACACTGTGTTCTCTTCTAATTGTCTTCTGCTGGAGGAGAGGAGCAAAATGATCCATTATTGAGTGTTTTTGCTGAGTGCTTTGTCTTTACTTTCTCTGATCGGAAGCCAAACTTTCCCCCCAAGTACAACTTCCATCTTCCCAAAGCATGTACAGAGATTAAATTGTGTTGTTCTACACACCCAGGGAGCACCTGGCAAAATGAAAAACGCCTGCATGATTTTTAAGAAACAACATTTTGGTCTTTCATCTGTGACAACTCAATGTCTATCAAGTCTTTCAGTAAGAAAGCAGCATTCTGCGTTGTGGGACAGGAATAGATAGATACACTTAAAAAAAAATTACTGTTTGCACCAATTTCATGCACTGCAGTGCAGATTTATGCATTCCCTACTGGCAATTTGCATTAGCAATAATCAGATGAAAAAGCACAAGTCTGCAAGAATGACATTTTTTTCCGCATTTAACAAACCAAGGATGCAAAGCTATTTTCTAATATGTTTTAAAACATTTTTTTAATCCAATCTATAATGGTCAAAGGTAACTGCAAACTACCCATTTAACCTTTGGTTTAGAATGCTTTTTCATTAACAGTTACNATTTTTTTAATCCAATCTATAATGGTCAAAGGTAACTGCAAACTACCCATTTAACCTTTGGTTTAGAATGCTTTTTCATTAACAGTTACTAAGTTGATTTGATTTACTTATTTACAGCATTTTAGCAAGGAGGATAAACTGAATCTTGCTGCTGAGCCCAGGTTACCATTTCTGCATCTTTTACAGTTCTTTCTGTGGGATCTTTGATAGATTGCTTCTCTTTAAATGTGAATATTTATACCAAGTAACTGTACAGAGTATTGAGTAAGGGGAATGACCAGACCAGTAAAGTAAATCTTTAAGCATGGAAAGAATAATCCTATTCAGGTGTCAAGGTCATCAGAAAGCCAATGAACTGTACTGGCAGGATTTAACCTCTGACAGGTAGATCCTGAAACAATTGGAAAAATAATAAGCTGCATTAAAATACTAGACCTGAATCTCTGCTCTTTGACTGCAAACTATTGATGCCAGTAACTCCTGAGTGTCAGGAGATATTTCTCATCCACATATTGACTGAGCCTGTTCTCTCTGACAAATCCTAGAAAGATTTTGACTCTGAGAATAAGGTACCTTTGTGCCACTGCCTTCTGCCACTGATAGGGCCCTTCCTTACTCTGGACTCCAAAATTTAGGCTGTATTGGGCTATTCTAAACTTGTACCATATAATCGACACCCTCCTTATCCCAGTATCACCCACATCCATTGCTCAGCAAGTCTGCCTGATTGCCATAGAATTATCTAGGCTGAAAGTGGCCTTCAAGGTCATCGATCTCAGCCATCAATCCAATACTCCCAAAACTACCATTAAACCATGTCCCTCAGCACCACATCTACCCATCTTTTAAATACTTCCAGGGATGGCGATTCCACCACTTCCATGGGCAGACTGTTCCAGTGCTCGATAATTGTTTTGGTGAAGAATTTTTTCCTAATATCCAACCTAAACCTCCCCTGGTCTAACTTGAGGCTTTTTCCTCTTGTCCTATAGCTTGTTATTTGGGAAAAGAGACAAACACTATTATCTCTACAACATCCTTCCAGGGAGTTGTAAGAGAACAATAAGGAACACAGGGCTGCAACTGTACTGTCTCATGCTGGGTTTTGTAAGCTCCTGTAGAAGGAGCTTCCTTTTTTCAGGTGGTGGAGAAGAAACTGCTTATGGCATGTATCAGTCAGTGATGAAAAAACTACTAAGGAGCATTCCCTTTGCTTGCTGATAGGAGAACAATTTGAAGTTTGGGTGCTGTGCTCCAGCTCCCTTAAGACCACAGTCAAAGCCCACTATTTACCTACAGAGACATCTGGAATCTTCCTCAAAGTTATGCTTTAGATCTCAGCCATTATAACTGTGCTTCATAGAAAGACAGGAGCTGAAGTTTATAGACAGTTCTATGACATCAGGCTACTAATTATCTACCGTCTGTAAATCTCTTTGAAATGCAATGTGTAAGCTCTAAGCATCATTAATAAATTCTCAGTTACCAAGTTGATGTGCATTTCAAATGGTTAGAATAAACTGTTGTTCCAGCAATTATTCAAATCACTAGAGTGAAATATAAAAACTCTGACTAGCATTACTGAGTGTCTGGATAGAATCTAGTATCTTTTACAACTGAAAATAAGATCCTGAAAATACATCCTAAATGCAACTGACATGGTGATGTCCATCTGAATTTGTAGATAACTTGAGACAACAGTTCTGAGTGATGGGAATATCCATGGCTTCAGGACTTAGTAGCTTGAACGTTCCTCAAGAGGACTAATACATGCATGGAAGAGCACAGTGATAGCAGCCTAGCCAGCCCTTTCCCAATAGAGAATTTTCAGCTAGTCGGGTGAGTCCTGGTCCCTTGCTGCTCCTGAAGTCATCTCAGTGAGCATAAACTAGAGGAGGATGCTGCAACACTGCCTCTGCAGGGAGCACCACAGCAAAGATGAATCAGACTTACGTGGGGGCTGAATCATTCCAGAGACTTAGATTCTGTAGAGTCCCTGATGCCCTGAATTGCTTTAGTAATCACTTTAGGCTCAACTGCTTAAAAGCAGTGAGTACTTCTCCCTTCTGTGCCAGCATTTCTTACGCAGATATACAATTTTAGATGAATTTCTTGATTAGAAGCCCATAGTTATCCAAGTCCTTTGCTCATCAGTAGCATGACATTCACAATCTGCCAACACACCACTCTGGGAGATTAAGTAGAATAGATTTTAAATGGTATGTTATTGACATTTCAATTATTTAAGCTTCGGTAGAAAGTGACCAGATGAGGTTTAGATTATATGATCCGTCTCACAAAAAAGTTCTGCTGGAAAGGAGCAGATGAAAAGGAGAGGTAAGGGGAGGGTCAGATGACTGTAGATCACAGCTGAGGAGAAATTGGATAGAATCACTCAGGAGACAGATCCAAAAGTGCTTTAGAAAATAGTCCCAGTGATATAAGTGCTTTTGATAAATATCTGAGGAAGACAGAATATCTCCAAGAAGCACAAAGTAAAAGGGCATTAGCAACAAGCATGAAATAAAAGTGCATTATCAGCCCAAAAACTACCTGTATAAATCAGCCACCAGCAAATTAGGAAGGCTGTTGGGTGATTTCTAATAATGAGAAGACCAAGATTCTGGAAGCTTTCCAGCAGGGGCAAGACAACCTAACTATTTGTGAATGGGATTGGAGCACATGTATGCCAAAGCCAGCAAAAGCCAGGACTCTGGGACTCAAGGAATCTTTCCTACCCCTGTTTTTCCAAAGAACACAGTGCTCCAAGAAGTAAGATGTAAACATGTAATACGTATGTGACCTAAGACCTAATATTCCTGCCCCTAGAAATTAACAGAGGATATCTCCACACTACACAATGTTCAGTACCTGCATATTGGATGGAAGGCCCAACCAGAAAATGTCAAAACCTCTGAAAGTCTGACATTATATGAACCTCTCATAAAATATGTCTGTCTAGGTTTGCTTAAATCCTCATAAATATTCTGTGTTGCAGAAGGTCAAGATGTGGCTGGCCAGCAACATCCATACCCTTATGGCTACTTAGAATTTCACAATAACCAGATAGAATCAAGTGGAGCATAATAAAAATCCACGAGTTTTTATATTTTCATCTGCCAGGATAATCCTTCCATTTCCAAATAAATACAGTCACACTGAACCTCATGACAATGACAGCAGAGTGGGGAAGAAGCAGAAAAGTATTAGTTTCTTTGTGTTAATAATTATAATAATTAAAACTCTCACTGGTAAGCACTGGAAACACGATGGCCAAAATGTTCAGCCATGGATGTTTTAATCCAGACATCTAAATTCAAATCCAGCCAGATAAGCGAGGAACTCTTTTTTTGCTGGGCATCTTTGGCTTCCAAGGGGCTGATCTGCTGAAGAACTTTGATAAACAACTCATTTATGAACAACTGCAAAATCACTTGTCTTTTCAAGAAAACACTTAGCACATGCTTAAGTGCTGATGTAAACTGGGACATTATTTAGGAAATTAAGCAGAGTTAGGTGCCTAATTTAAGCCTGTGAGTTAAAACACTTTGGGATAAATTATACATTTCTGAAAAGATTCTCTCCCTCACATAAACAACAAATCAGTCATTTTTCTTACACTGTAGCCAAATTCTAGCCATTCTAGCCAAATTGTGAAGATGAGGATATTCCCTTAAATTTCTACAGAATATGTGAGGCACATTAATTGCCTGACTAGGAGGAATGCTTTGCCAAAAAAACAGGGAAAGGTTTTCAAGATTTTCTTCTTGGGAAACAATTTGTCATGCTACCTGAAGCCATGAAAAGAAAACAGTAAATATAATGAAGCATTAACAGCCATCATGCAGCATGTTTATAGCCAATTGTCTGTTTCACACACCTTGAATTGTATAATGAGACCAAGTGAGTTTTACTACCTATGAAGCAGAGTAATCATCCTCAAATGAGGTGCCTGGAAAGTATTATTGTTGTTAAGAAATGGAATTTATATGTAGAAATAACAAAACAGATTTGAGTATTAAGTAGGTCCTTATTGACATGACTAGAAACAATGGAAACCAACCAGAAATTGTCTGGCTGATTTATTACAAAAGAGAGTGATAGGGAAACCACTTTTTCACCCTCCTACAGACCTTGAAACAATGTTTTTTAACTCGAACCTTCCTTGATTCATCACCCTTAGGGCACCATGAAGTTTCCATTAGTAGCTAATTGCAAACATGTCACTGCCTCAAAATTAGTAAATTCTTCTTTGGTCTTAGCTCAAACTGAATTTTTGAAGCCTTTAAACAGGATTAATAAAGCAGACAGGGAACTGAATGCAAACCAGAGAGGTTCAGTCTCAAAGAAGAGCAGAAAGCTCAACTCATATTCCCAGAGGCAGGCTATGGGCAGTGAATCAACACCAATCTAACATGGCAGCACTACAGGGTAATGAGAGTGTAAAACTGGCATCAGGCATGAATAGAAGACAGAATTTGGTGACAGGAGCAGACACCACTTCTACAGTTTTCTCCAGGAGGAAGAGTGTAATGCATTCAGCAGGGATGAATAAACAAAGGGGTCTGTGTGAGACAAACCAGCAGCTCAGAAGTGGAAACCACTCTTCCCTTTGACTGTCTCTCCTGAGGATTATCAGTTCACTGTCCAGCCAGCTGGCTCAACAGAAAGACCTTCTTACCATTTTATGCAGAACCTCGTTGGTATGAAGATTTTTAAAGGTAGTGAAAAACCTAACCATTGATGATGGCTATAAAGCTGGATGGTTGTAGCACTGAGAAGAGGTAATGAATCTGTAACCAAGTGATATACCCCCTATGATCTCCAAGAAAGTAGGCTTTCTATACCTTCAGCTCTAACACAGGACCCTTCCTGATCAGACTACAAAAATTTCTTTAGGCTTGCACTGCTGGAAAAAGACACTGCTAGGTTTACTCTACTGTAACAGAAAGACTGGAGACAGATAACCATGAACTGATTAACCAGTGGTTAATTATGGTGTAAAGATGGTAAGTTATTTTCCTGCAAAATCTTCCTCTTGTAAGCATATTGTGTGCTGGACTGGATAATAGATGTCTGATTCCATCTTCTTTTTGGTGGGTGCACTCTAGGGAGCACAATTAAGAAGGGTAGATCTACATTGAGAGAACCAGGCTACAGATAGTGGGCAAATGAAGACATTTTGCCTCAAATGTGGCACACCGCAGAGTTGCAGATTTTCTTTGTACAAGCAAAAAGAGGAACCTGAGTGTTCTGTGAGTTGGGACAGCTGTCAAATGTAAAGATCTCATACATGTAGCCCAGAGGATTTGTTTTCCTAAACAAACTTGTAATCATCTGTCTTTTCAAATACAACTTCTGTGACACACTGAGGAAAACCAGAAAGCGATGCTGAAAGCTTTCCATGCTCTATTAATTTTATTATGTAAATCCACTCCCCAACTGATATTTTCATTCAAAACTAGTACAAGATCCGTCATTATTCCTCAATGTAAAGGGAAGCAAAACTAGTAGTATTCAAGCAAGTACTCTCATTTGGATTATTTTTAATGCAGCAGTATTGTCTGTAGGTAATTTTAAAAGCATGTTTGCACAGCAGTCCTATGCTGCTCCTTCCCAGAGGCTGTTTAGCTTTGTCAATATTTATTGCTATTGCTTTTGTAAATACAATAGAAAGCAGAAATGTTTGACTTTAAACTAATAAGCCAATTTTGAGAAATGGACAACAAAATCACTTTTCTGCTTTCTGAGCTATCTGTCTCCATACATAATAATATGGCAACAAAGAATAAGTGAAATTCACAAAGACTGAAAACCCATGGAAATACGTGCAAAACATCCTCAGTATTTTCACTTCTGTTCTACTGCCATAGGTAACTATTAAATAGTTGATAGAAAACTGCTTTTAAAGTAATTAATCTAACTCACACTCACCTACTACTATGGACAAAAGTACAAATTTTCTTTAATTGCTGCTTTCCTTAAATATTTGGAAGAAGTGTTCTGCATTGGCATGGTCTAGGAATTGTACTTTGTACTTGGCCTAAAGGCCAAACATGGGATTCAACTCCACAGTGAATACTCTAGTTGAATTACTCAGACCTGAACAAACATAAAGGTAATGGGAGTAGCAAATAAATCAGCAACAGAAACCTCTTCCCTATCAAAAGTCATGTTTCTCCAAAGTACTATCAAGTTAGGGTTTATAGTAGAGAAGCATCTTGCAATTTCAGGCAAATTTTTAGGCTAAGCACTCCAAATACATAGCAAGAAATAATCCTCAAAGCAAAGAACTTCTGAGGAAAAAAAAAAGGCAACAGTGGGCAAATCAAAGCAACATGAAGGAGATATAATTGCCTCCAGATCCCTGTTTGTGGCAACTTAGGGATTCTGAATCACATTTCACAGTTTAAAATGCTTAGGTTTACTAAACCAAGGTATAGCACAACATGCAGATTTCCTATTTCCAAGTGGAACTTACCACTACCTGGCAGAGATCCCATCATATATCTGCCAAACTGTCAGAGGGCTTTAAAATCCTTAATGGCCTTGGTCAGCCTCACCTGGAGCCTCCACCCACACCCAGGAGACCACAAACCATTTAAGCTCCTTACTGAGATTTCTAGTGTGACTGTGGTTCTGTCTGTTCCTGGTCTTTGTACAACCGGTTTTGAACTACCTGAATATGGCCACCAGCTTTTTCCTCTGTCCTGTTTGCCTGGTGCAGATACTGTGAGATATGGGTATGACTGGTGAAGCTCCTACTTTCCTGATGATTTTTGGTCCTGACCCTCCATCCTTGTTGTTCCCTGTCAGAGCAGGTAAAGGGCCTGTAGTAAAGCATTAATAAAGGTGTTAATGATGTATGTTGAAGTGTTTTCTGAAAACAGATTGGCTGAAATTAAGACAAGTAGGTTTTGTTAATACCCTCTTATGGGTAAGACGGGTTTAGAGAAAGGAAAAATTTCAACCCTAGAGCCAAGAAAAGTACTTTGTCTCCAGTATTGACTTTGCCATTTAAAAACTATCTAAGACAGATACTCAGTGCTACTAGGTCAAACAGGAGGTGTTTGAGGCCAGAAATTAAAAACTTCCTGCTCTATGTGGGAAAGAAAAGGTTGTTTCTCTGTATAATCTGTACAAGCTTAATTGAAGAAATGAAAGAACTAGGATTCAGGAAATTCAAAAGCCTGCACTCAACATTCCCACCCTGGAAGTAGTCATTCACTTTTCAAGGTCCACTGCACATTTTCTGACATGGAACAAAATTCTAGTTGTGAGTGGAGGAAGAGTTTTTGAAAAATGGCATGCAAAAGTACGTTCCCATTTTTCACTAGGAAACTCAAGGATTTCATGTTTTTCAAATTCTGTTTTCAGCCTGTTTTGAGTAGGGCTCAGTGCTGATAACTGCATTTTGCTTATCCTTAAATGCTGTGAGTGTATTTGGAGTATCTGGATTTCTATAACTCAATTATTTTACTATGGAAAAACTATAAGAGTGTCTGTGTTTTACCAAAAGAGAAAAGCAAGTAAATTTTCCAATTATCGAGGTAATGTGGTGTGTATCATTATGAAGCTGTTAACAAAAATGCTACATTTTCATGAGCTAAAAGGCTATTTATCCCTAATGAGTTCTTAAAGACTAAGGACATAATTCTGCTTTCAGTTACACCAGCCTAAATCTGTAATATATTTGAGTGCTTCTGGATTTGTATTTGTGTCAGTGAAGTAAGAATTGGGCCTGAATGCTCTTGGATTTGACTTTGTAATCTGTTTCCATTTTAAGAAAGTCATTCTTCACCAGTAAGGACCAAGCAATTATCATTGGGGGGAAGGAGAAATCAAAGGGAATTCTTTCATACATCCCCCCCCATTCTATGGACAAAGTAGAGCACAATACATCTATTCAATTACATGCTATAGCCTAAAGAATGTAAAGCAAGAACACATTTCAAAGATTGCTTTGCATTTGCATGACAGAGAACTTGAAGGTGGCAATGGTTTTAAACTAGAGGAGGGAAGGGTTAGATGAGACATCAGGAAAAAGTTCTACCCAGTGAGGGCAGTGAGACACTGAGCCAGGTTGCTCAGAGGGGTGGTGGAGGCCTCATCCCTGGAAACATTCAAGGCCAGGCTTGCTGAGGCTCTGAGCATCCAGATCTAGTGCAGGATATCCCTGTCACTGTAGGGGATTGGACTAGATGGCCTTGGAAGGTCCCTTCCAACCTAACACATTCCATGATTCCTCATTTAGCATTTCATAAAAACAACACAGTTACTTCAGCCCTTAAAGCTGCAAAAGTAACACATGTGATATCATGACAGAAGATAATATTAAGGATTCAGAAATAATAGAGAATGAGTTGAGACATTGATCCCAACAGAACATTTTGACAAAGCCCAATGATAAGTTTTAATAGATCAAAACATTAAAGAGAAGCTGCAATGTCCAAAGTTTTCAAAATCTATATAATCAACTTACTCATGGTGGGAACATGCTGTATTTAATAACATTATTTTTTAGGAAGTCTGTTGATTCTGCACATTACTTAAGGCACGGATATCTGACCACCCTGGGTTTCCAGGTTGCATTTTATATTGTAAGTGACGCTTTGAGATGGTAGTGTAGCATTTCCTCTCCCAGCTTGACCTCCTTTGGTCTAACATAATAGATCTGTTTGTTCTGTGAAGTTTTGGAGGTAAAGATGAGTTCTGTTTGCTATAATCTTGTGCAGCAACAGTAGCAAACATAACAAGAAAATATGGAGTTCTTGCTTGCCCCAATTTTTCAAAACCATCAGATTATTGCTGATACACAGTTTTCCCCATCTTCCATGATTGATTCATCTGTTCCTTTTATCT
This sequence comes from Turnix velox, assembly GCA_013400935.1. NCBI lineage: Eukaryota > Metazoa > Chordata > Aves > Charadriiformes > Turnicidae > Turnix > Turnix velox. The sequence continues at coordinate 86,938 of VZTY01026179.1, forward strand.
GCTTTCATCTATGAAAGCATTTGCTATCAGTAAACAAATAATATAAATACAATTAAGTACAAAAGAGAAGGGAGATGCTTTGCATTATATGAATATTACCCAGAAAAATATTGTAATGAGCATGAATAAAACAATGTTTACTGTGGAAGTAGAAACATGTAGCTGTATAAGCACTTCTCAGTATTACTACAACTAAGATTTCTTACTCTCCTTTTCTTTACTTAGTTGAATTCAACTCTATAATCCTATAAGCCATTAAACCCTGGAGAGCAGAGTTACTGAGGGCCAGCATTAATTCACATTACAGGGTAGACAGCTACAGGTAAGATATTAATTTACAACTAAACACAGCCTCTAGGAGTCAGTGAGGCCAGTCTGAATATCTGCATAGAGCTGGTGGGGGTATGAGTTAAGAGGAGGTTCTTGCAGTGACAATGACAGTATCACAAGATGAATGGTTTTCTCTGTGTCATATAGGAAGCCTGGGAGAAAGCAATTAAATTAACCTAGGAATCTTAGGCATAGTTTCTGGCATCTGAACTATTTATTCTTCCATTTTTTGGAGTTAAAGGATGAGAAAGTGGATCTAATTCTCAGATATTCTCTAAAGAAGAATAAAGTAACCCAGTACATGGATTCATGAGGTTGTTTTATCTTTGTCTCATGTTTTACTGAATGGCTTGCCCACTACAGCACACATGTTAATCTGTCACATTTTCAATATTTGTTGAAATTCTCCATTTTCTTGTTACTTCATTCTTTATCTTAACTGTCTTTGCTATTTGGAGTACTGCCACTTTTCTTCCTTAACTTTGCTTTTCTCCCTTTTACCATGTTTATCACATCTTTGTATGGTGTCTGCTGTAGCAGAAGCCAGTGGAGGAACTGTGCACCTCCTGCTGATGTGTAGCCTACACAGAAGATAATAAGATGAATCCAACTATTCTTTGTACTTCAGGTGTCTGAGTAAGTGATGAATAAGAACTCTAACAATTTCTGGCCCTCCTAGCTACTGGCCTGGTACTTGTGTACTGAGGTTTAAAGTCCAGGGAGAATCTCAGCCACTGTAGAATTTATTTTCAAATTCAAAGTGGGGAAAAGCAGATTGAATGTTCTGATGATTTCAGAACCATAGGGCATAAAGCCTTAATAGTTTCCAGGTTGTGATGAATATGAATGTCACAGCAAACTACAGGTACTCTTTGGGGAGTGAAAAGTCACCCTTGAAAGACAGTTTGTGAAAGTGTTACTGAGGTACTTTTCCTCACTTTTAAGGTAGTACTTATAGTAAGTACTTTAATATCAATATAAAATGTCAATCATAACAAACAGATTTCAGAAATGTGCTTATGCCTGATGTGGGAAGTGAAGCTTGGAATCAAACCATCAAACTAATTCTTTCTTAAAACTTAAGAGAAGGTTTGGTCCCAGGTCCCTAGAGTCAGAGACTAATGCAGTAAATATTCTGTTTTGTGTGTTGTTTGTCTTCTCTCCCCACTCAGTTTAACTTTCAGGTCTCATCTGACCTTTAGAAAGTGTTCATTTCCTCATCTCTAACCTTAAAGAACTTCATCAGTTTGGGTTTCTAAATGCCCTCACTTTATCAAACAGAAAGCACCCTGTTTCGTTGGTATCTTTTTACACTTACTATCCCATTAGTCTTTAGACCAGATTAAAAAGCAGGCTACACTGACAATATTCCTTGCAGAAGTCCATGAAATGAAATCTACTATTTCCCACAAGGATACTAGTGTATTTACTTTAAAATTTCCGAGGGACACTGAATCCTATTATTGATATGCCACTGATTTATATCAGGAAGGCTCAACACCCAGATATAATTTATCTTGGCCTAGTGTTTGGAAAATGAAGCATTCAATATTGTGTCCTTTGACAAACGTATATAGGCACTGGATCCCAGAGGTAGCTCTAACAAATGGTTTTCTTCGTGCATCATTCTAGAAATGCCTAAAACCAGCAGCTTCAGAGAATTGCTTTTGTAGGTGCACGCAAAGTAGTCATACTGCTTTTGGAGAGAATTAAAACCAAACCACTAACCCTCGAGCTTAAAAGCTACAGAACTCATTTATTTTTAAATAAAATAATTAAAAGAAAAACATTAACCACAAAGACTTCACCTTTAGAGTCAAACAGCCTGATTGAATTTGTCCCTGGAAATCTTATAGCAGTAGAGGAAGAAATGTGCATTGAAGCTTGTGTTTCCCTTACAAGTGAATGTTCCAGAAAAAACTTGGGATCTTTCTTGTTGCTTTGGATGTCATGTGTCTAAACTTATCACAAATTCTGTGATAGACTAACGTCAACTTTATAAATAGGCAAATTCCTTGACCTAATGTACCTTGAATTCAAGCTGCTTGCTGGAGTTGAGGGTGTGGGGAAAAGTCCCAGAGCTGTGTCCTGGCCTAGGAGCCATGATAGTAAGGATTAAAATGTGGATCCCTCTTTCCCTGAGTGGCTTATGCTGAGCTGGGACAGGGCTGGTGGAGCACAAATCCTCATGTGGGAGGACACAACTTGTGAGTTGTTTGTGAGACACAGACTGCAGCCAGATGTACAGGGACTGCTGACATTTACAGCTGGAAGTGCTTCGTGTTACCATGGCATTGAGAGTATGTGGGGCGTAGCAGTAGCTGTGTGTACATTTTCTCAGAGGATCCTGGGCATCTGCTCGTGAATGTCTAGTTGTTCTTGGCTGCAGAACAGCCAGGTGGTAGGTCAGAGTCACTCATATTCCATGACACCCTGGGGGTGAGTCCTTGCACCCTTGGAAATTATCCAGCAGGTAACTTCAATAGAATCAGAGTTGGAAGGGATCTTTAAAGGCCATCTAGTCCCTGCAGTGAGCAGGGACATCCTGCACTAGATCAGGTTGCTCAGAGCTTAAGCAAGCCTCCAGGAATGGGGTCTACTCTCTGGGCAACCTGTTCCAGTGTCTTACCACTCTCATGGTGAAGGAAGGACTTTCTCTTGTCTCATCTAAACCTTCTCTGCGCTAGTTTAGAACCACTGCCCCTTGTCCTATTGCTACATGCTCTGACAAACAATCATTAATCAGCACTAGACACCACAGAAAACTTTGCACTGGCTACAACCACAAAGAAACACTGACATAAGAGCACCAGCCTGGCCTGTGACCCGTCCTAGCTACTGCTGACCTGTGTGTGACAAAAACCTTTAGTTTTACCAGAGACATTATTTCCCATAAATTTGTTTCCTGCCAGTGTGAGAGTGAACTGGGCTCAAAGGATATAAAAATACATTGCTTTAGCAGTCCAGAGAATGGGACTGGGCCCAGAAAATGAAGCTGAGTTCCCTGTGCTGCACAGCGATGTGTCTACCCAACTGGTGAGCCCGGGTACTGCCGCTTGACTCTGCCTCCGCATTATCACTAAATCCTCCAGACGGTCTCAATATGCCTCTGTGGAGGTGACATCATGATACCAGAATGAAATGAGACTATTTAAATGCAAGACTACGGTGGTGCTAGTACAATGTGAAAATGAAACTAAGTCAAGGTAACCCCGCAGGGAGCAAGTTACAGTTTGAGAGAGAAATAAACCAATGTAAATGTATGTTATGCTGGACTTAAAGAGCCCACAGAGGCCAGGGTCTGTTGCGGAATTTGTTTGGGCATTCAGCTTAATTTGTGCCATATATCTTGAGCCAGATGCATTGTTTTGCTGAATTGCTATTAACTAAAATTAACATGCAGGAAAGTACAGTAGCATTCAGGCAGAGTTTGACCTAAGCTGTGAAAAGCAAAGACACTGTGGAAGCCTGGCACTTCCTTCTGAAGTGGGAAATGTCACTGAAATAACCCAATGATACATGAGTATTCTAGAATAGTCAAAGAGGTCTCAAGGTCTGCACTGGTGAAATTTCCATCTGGGAAAAGGACAGAAGCAGGAAGGCCCAGAGGTGTGGTCATCCTCCCACTGCAGGTCATCTGTAGCTCACTTTTTCCATATCACAGAATATATTTAATGCTAAGAAAAATGCAGGAATATATAAATTGGGGATGTGATCAAAAGGGTTAAATGAATTAAGGAGCAACAGGTCTATAAGGCACAAAAATATCTCCCTATCATTTTTTAAGAACTTGAGATTTATCACAAGTCTCAAGGGACTGAAAAGAGACACTGAAATTTCCCCTCAACTTGCTAGTGACAGAAGGAAGGGATGGAGAGATACATGACTGACGTTACATAGGTCACCCTTGTTCTTTTATTGACACACATTATTGCAGTGACAGAACACAGATGCTCCCAAAGAAGTATTAGAATTAACAAGATCTGCAATGTCAACAATATTCAGAGAATGTTTAATCCAAATAAACACTAGTATTTCAACATGTCCTTATAGAGCATCTAATCAATGGCAACAGATCTTACCAAAAAACCCCTGAGAAATTTAGGTTTAAAACTACATGCAGCCACTGTATATTTTCTGCTGTGTTGGAGTTAAATGTATCAGCTACTAATTTCATAAAATAATAACCTTTAAAAAGCAGAAAATAAACCAGACCTCAATTAGTCTAGATTAGGGATCAAAGATGTATTGTTTCAGAGTACTGTTTAGGATGAAGGAGACTAAAATAACATTAATACTGTGCTTGCTGTGCAGCAGCATCATTATGAAACTCCTTGACTCTCTGCAGAGAGCTAAGAAGAAAAGTACATGGAAACACAGCAGGAGCCGAAAGTATTGAATTGTGCAAAAAAGCTTCCCATCTTTAACATCCAAAACAGTTACAGTTACAAATTACTGTTCTGACCATATTTAAGGAGCTTACTAAGGACTAGAAAACAATACAGCTGAAGACATGAACAGACAAAGGAAGAGATGTGAAAAAAAAAAACAAATAAAAGGCATCCTGTAACTCACACAGTAGTTTGGCATCTGAAAAAGCTTGATAGAACTTCTAGAGTTGGAGGGGAGTTCAGTTCAGGGAGTGCAACTTTCTTAACATTTGTTGTGCCTCAGTTTTGCCTAGACATTAGGCCAGGTTTGTGACATGATTTCCATGCCTTTTTTGCAGCTCTTCTGAAGAAGCGGAGCAAACTGTGATTCAAGAGAGAAAATCCCAAAAGCATCAAGGTAAAGTGGTTGTCTGTGTTCTTGGCCATCAATGGAAAATGAATACAAATATTTAAAGCTATTGTTCTTCAGCTAACTTCAAGAGACCCAAACGTTCCAATTTCACATCAGGTGCAACACGTTCCCTTCTAACGAACGAGGCCCCTTATCAGGCAGAGCCAGCCTATTTCCAAGCCATCAAAGGATCGGACTCTGAGAAGATTCTGATCTCTGGGTACGTGACAGTTACAAATGGTCTGTGCAGGCCCTATGACAGGCTGTTCACTTGGTAACTGATGAGCTGGTGTCCTGGAAAGCAGAGCCCATGTATTTAGCAAATGACAGGACTGCTATGTTGATCGAATCTATGTGGATAGTAAAGAAAAGCAAATACAGGCTTTACACTAAATGCCCATGATGGATAGATTCATCTTGCCTTGTGCTACTCTGATTCCAAAGTATTCATTCAAACTACACATGTAATTCAAAATTTTCCTTGAATTTGTTCTTGTTTGCAGGAAATCTGAAGCACAGCACTTCCAAGTCTTTGTAAATGACAAAGTACTACTCTCTGCTCCAGGGAAGGATTTGAGTCCATATCCTGAATTAAGTCTGTAGCACACTTGCTAGCTGCAATAAATAAAGAGTAGGTTTTGATTTGTCTGTGTGACAGTGTAAATCAAAGGAAGCAGAGGGAACAAAATCCTAACAACATGGCATCTATGAAATGGGGAGGGGTGGAAAAGGTAGTTTTCTTTCTTCCACAAAGCTCTGGCCAAAGTCTTTGTCTTTGAAAGAGCAAATAGCTCAAATCTCCCCCTCAGAGAGACTTCAGACACTTCACACTTGTGTTCCACAAAGAATGTGAAAACCCATGTTTTACTGTCAAAAAATTAACAAAACAATAAGCTTTAAAAGAAATAGCTGATGATAAAGGAGAGAACTCTGCAAGATTTCAAGTTTTCTACGTAACTAGTTTTGGGTCTTTACAACCCCCTTCTGTGGGATAAGAGATGAAGATAAAAATTCCCTTCCTCCCCACCTTTTAAAAAACCCTTTTCTTTCTATAAATGACACAGTTTTATAAGGCACCTAGAGCTTCTGGATGCTTGAGCAAGCTTTAGTTTTGCCAAGGTTTAGGAGATTAGGGTTTGGGGTTTTTTGGGTGTTCTTTATTTAGGGAATTTTTGTAGTAGCAAAAAGTCCTAATTAAATTGTTTCAGTATCAACAATTTCTTTGGTCCATTTTTTTCTATCATCTTTTCACCAGGTCAGGCTGATGGACTGGAACAGACACATAAAATCATGATCTCATTGAGTCAAATGAGGTAGTGCAGTCCAAACCTATCAGCATATTAATCTCAAAATGTTCTTTTCTGTGTTCATTTTATTTTAAAACCAAGATGCAGGATAGTTTTGTCTTACTGAAAACACGAAATAGCTCCCATCTGCTTCCAAGACTGCTTTCAGAATTCAGATTTCCACAGGACCAATGTGGCCATCAGTCTCTGTGACCTGGCAAAGGTCATTCTCCTGGTGGATGAGTTTTCTGACCTTCTGAAGATGAAGAAATCAAGTTTAATAAGCAGCTTCAACAGCAAACCTTTCATCTCTGACCTTCAGGCTGGATTAGTGCAACTCATTAGACTGATACAATGAAACATGCTAATAGAGGGCAGATTAAGAGCTGTTGATGCTACAGCACCTGGGGTGAAAGTCTCTATAGGAAGAGTTCAAGATGCTTCACATTACTTGCAGCCACTGCCACACTCCATGGGTTAAGCCATTTCATCTCACCTAGGCTCTTAGCTGTCAAAGCTTTTTTTGTTATTTTAAAACAGAGCCAGGAAGGAGGAGTAGCTGGAGTAGCAACTTGGATTTATCCTTGTATTTTTCACAAGCAGCCAAATTTTAATTGGCAAAGCTTAAATAGGAAAAAAATAGTTAAAGCATGTGTGTCCCATGGGTACTATGAAACACTGAAATGATAAAATTGAAAGTCCAAAGTTAAGAGATGGGGATTTCTGCAAAGATAGATTGGCATCTGCTCAGAGAAAAATCAAGAGGGCCATAGATCTCAATAGCTGAAACAGCCACATAGAAAAGTCATTTTGGTGGATCCTCTCTCTTGCAGTAACAACAAGTAATCAAACAGGAGAGGTCAGCATGTCAAAAGTTAGTGTTAAAAACAGTTTGCCAGAATGGCAAGAAAGACCAAATAGCTGTGAAGAATTGAAGCTGAGGCACATATAAATACTACACCCTGAGACATTCATGAGGAGTTCTCTAATATTCTCTAATGTGTACATTATGTCATTCATTAAAGCTGCAGCTGAGGCAGGATGGAGCTGTAATAGATGTACAGGATGTACCAAAGACAAGGCTGTGCTCTCAGCACAATCCCAATATTTTAGCTTCAGCTAAAATACAAAAATATGCTCTTTTAATCCAGCATATTTTCCATCACAGCTATTCAAAATAATGAAGACTTTAGAGAAAGCACTAAAGCCTTCCACAGACTTCTCCAAATCCTGGCTTAAAGGTTAGTGTGAGATTAAATTGGGCCATCACGCATCACACCCTGAAAGCGCATGAAATATCAAAGTGAAGAGGAATATCTAATATCTGTAATTCCACCTGAAAGCAGCAGCCTGCAGTTAGCGTATCCTGGTTAAAAAATAATACACATCATTTAGGGATAAGCTAGCTTCCTTGTCACCAAATCATCATAATTAATTTAACTACTATCATTACAGCTGAACTTCCCAGCCCAGTCAAATGAAGTAAGTCAATTTCTTTGGTGTACTTTCTTTGGATGTTTTTCCTTCCTCTGTGGCTAATTATTTAACTTTTTTTTTTCTCTGTGTCCTAATTCATGCCTCCTTCCTGCTTACTGAAGATAAAATGTCATCTGTACAAGAGCTCATAATCAGCTGACTCCAACAAGCAGAGGATAAAGCACAAAAGGAAGAATATTGTTTTAAGGAGGGAGAAATCCAGATCTAACTACTGGGACTTCTGCCAGGGATTTCAGCATGAACAGAAGAGAAGCCTCATTCTCAGCAGTAAAAATTGGACCCTATTGCTTCTCAAGGGTTTTGTTTCCTTCACAGCTTGTTGGTTGAAAAAAATTGTGCAACCCAGACCAGCACAGCCTCATCTGGATTATCAAAGTAACGGGAGGGTGATACAGCCGAGGATACACAAAAATGGGTAAAACCCCAAACAGTCTTAGCTGAGGTTCTGATTGCTTTCAGATTCACTTGCCATTTAGTTCAAGTGCTTAAAGAAGACATGAAAACCTTCTACAGGCTTAGAATTAGAAGCCCTTCTTAATTTACCCATCAGACTCTGTAATTCAGTTGACACATTCTGCTTCTTTAAATACCAAGTTCAAATATTCCCCTTCACTGTTTTAGATCATGAAATACTTCATATGGAGTTTCACCCCCCCTCCTGAACAAATAAGGCTGGCTGATGTTAAGGAACCACTCTCCCTCCCTTTATTTTGTCCCTTATGGTCTAAAAACACAATTCTAGAGAAGAAACTAAAACCAGTCCTTCTTAATATTTTCATTTTCTCCAGATTTATCTCCATCCTGATTCATCTTTGCTATTCTTGAGTTTATTCTCTGTTATTTCTGTTTTACAGAAGAGAAAAGTCACACACTAAAAAAACCTGTGTGATCCTTGCAGGAAGGCATAGGAAACTGAAATTCGGAGTCTCCATTCCTTAGCTGGAACTGCACCATTTTTATATTACACAGGCTCTCCTACCCCAAGGTGGTTGTGTTAAGGGCCACAGCCCTTAAATTGCCCTGACCAGCCTCAGCAGGGGCCCCCATGCTGGCAGCCACCACTCAAGGCTTCATTTCAGCTCAGTCCCCAGAAATAGAAGTGGAAGCACATCTCTTAGCTGCTTAGAGCTGATCATTTCTGCTAAAGGAAAGTAAGGCTTCCCAGACAGCAGCTTTCTGTCAAATTACCTGCTATCCAGATAAAGAACTGAAAGCCTTTAGCAAAACCACATGAGAGTCTCTGTCTCACAAGGATAATGTCTTTAGTTTAGTCTGGAGAAGAGTCATTGCAGTTAACACCGAAAGGGAAAATCACTCTGATAAGTTTACTAAAGCCAGACTAAAAACGAAGGTGTTGCAATGCATCAGTTTGGGGACCAGCTCAGGCAGCCCAACTGCCATCTTGTGGCCAACAAATTACACTGCTGCTACTTGCTTCCTTACTTCTACATCTTTAGTTATTACAGACACACATGGAAAAAATCTGACAACATATCCCAGGCAGGAATAGGGAGCTCTGATTCTCTAGAGCCCAAACACACAATATAAATCAATGCTGCTAGACGGGAAAAAGAGTTAAATTTAATTTAGTCATGTCTTAGATTGCAAACAGAGGTAGAAGAGTGAGCATCTGGGCTGGGGCAGGAGTAATCTAAATTTGGGTACATTGTGTCCACGCTGATCTGATGAAAGATAATCAACTTTAACACCTACATGAAGAAACATTCTTTTAAAGTTTAGGGGAAATATTTCATTGGACAATTGTGTCAAATAGCCAGCCCTCTGTGCAATTTTAGAAATGAGACAGCGAGGGAGTAAGGAAATAATACTTTTCCAGCAGGTTCTTGCATCTTTTGTGGTCCCCTGATTTGGCTTCAACAGCCATTTGAAAAAGTTAAAAGTGGCATTTGAACTTATGAAGAATCTGCAATTAAATTTATGTAAGAACTTTTGAGATTCCACACAGTTTATCGAGTTTTGAACTATTTAGCTTTAAAAAGCACTGTCAGACAGCAGTATTTTTATCAAGATACAGAAGACAACCATATCAAATAGAAAGTTATTCTTCAAACCTAGATTTTTAGAGATGAGCTGAATATATGAAAAGATGAGACTGTATTATGGATATTATAGAGGTGACTACATTTAAACATCAGCTTTCCCATCAATGGTTGTTCCACTAGATGTTGGTTACAATTTCCCAATTAACTCAGTGTCACCAGAACACCATTTTGAACTGAAGTATTTTGCTAACCTGTAAAAAAAGGCTTAGGAATATAATTTTTAGATGCTGACAGTTATCAACAAACTGAAGCCTGCTCAAAAAATGTTTATGCTTAAAGTATAGTGTACTGCACATATTCTTTACAACTTTTTATGCTCTAATAATTGTATTATAATTTAGCTCTACTGAATTACTTTTCTAGTGGATAAATACTGTACACGCTGCAGTGTGAAGAGACACCATGTAATGTATACTAATTAAGCCATTATATCTGTAGAGAAGATCATATCTGAAATATCAAATTAGCAGAAATTAAACAACGCAAAGGATTAATGAAATGTTATGGAGCCATTCACTTCCAGGTCAACAGGTTCAATTTTAACTGAGTTAAATAGTTTTAATAAATTCATGGGCTGGAGATAACAATTCTCTGCATCCATTCATAAGACAGAGGAAGAGCCACTGGCTCTTACCAAGAAGGGCAGCCTTTATCTGGTACAACCAGAAGGAGGTAGCCAGGAATATTATGCTAGGCCTATGTTTGGGTTGTAGCCTTAGGCTCTGTGAGTTCAAATGGCACATTTACTAGATGCCTGCAATTCGAGTTGGCAGCAATGAGGGGACACCAGAGACACTCCATCAGTTCTCTTTACAGATCTGACAACAATTGCCAACCCAACAATACAGTTATCACAGGCAGAACACCCAATTCCATCTTTTCTTTGACTTATTTAAGAGTCTGTTGTGCTTAACATGATTGCTCTCAGCAGCCCTCGCTGCTTCTGCAAGAGACATCTGCACCACAAAATCAAGATGGGATGGGGGCAGAGGAAAGGAAGAATTGTGGACAATTTATTGTCACTTATGTGACAATAAATACACCAACCATGGTGGAACCACAAATCTGAGATTAAACTTTTCTTAGGATTCAGTAACCATTATGTCAACAGATTCAGGGATTGAACTTCAAACACCAATAACTGTGCATACAAGAAAGTAGTTAAGAAATAACTACATCAAGAACTAAGAATTCTACTTAAGTATGCATAAGGAGGTACATCCAGCCTCTGCAGATACATATGAGAAGGTGATAACCTACAAATTCAACTATCACCCAGAGTCTATCACTTCAATTCACTATGAGGACTCTGGTTTTAGATGCACAGACATTATGCATGCTGTAGACTCTGGTTTTAGATGCACAGACATTATGCATGCTTAGGGATGATTCAAACAAATTTCTAGCCAGATTCTGTCACTAATCTTCTGCAAAGCTTTGCTAAAAATCACTCTCTCACTGAGCTTCACTATCTCCAGCCAAACTGTTACAAAGTTCACCTGTGCAGGTATTATGGAAAAACTTCATGAGTATTTATGAAGTGCTTTAAGTGATCCAGAAATGCAAGTTAGCCTCAGTTCTCCCTGTGGGGTACTAAACCCCACCCTGCAACACGGCTGGAAGGATACAGAAGCCACAGTGTTTTGCTGACAGGAAAGCCTTACCCTGCTCTATGCCACTACTACCAAGCACACTGTGTAATCATACTGCTCTCCCTTCAGAAGCTCCCAAAGATCTGGATAAACAACAAGGATTTTCAGCAGAGAAAATTTTGATGGCAGTAAAATAGCTTACAACACACGACTATATTGGAAATAGCTTTTAAACTAGGTGTATTGAGATACAAACACCACACTGGAAAAAAAGTGTGGCAGCCTACATAATGTATGAAAAAAAAGCATCAAGCTTGCAGGATTGTTCTCTTTTAAGGACTACAAACAGAATTTAAGAACAAAGAGTACTCTAACAGGTGTTTGCTTTGCTTTCCTGGCACTTGTGTATTTCAAGTCTAAAAAAAAAATAAATAAAGAGCAAACATGACAAACCAAAAGTTATAAAGGAGCTGCTTTTACTACAGGACTTCCTTGAATGCACATCCCTGCTTATCAAATCTCTCAACACTCCCACAGCAGTGAATGCATTAAGAGATTTAGTGAAAACTGTACTATATATTTAGTCTTTCAACAGGAAGCTGTGAGGTACCATGTGCAGTATTGAAGGCAGAAACACAGATGCATTTTTACCAACTTTTCTCACCTTCTTTCACTTTAGCCACTATTCTCTCTCTTGCACAAGTACTGAATTCCTTCAACTAAATTTCTAGATCTGTTTTTCCTCTGACAGTCCAGTTCACACAACTCCAATGAGAAGTTTCTACAGTGTGCATGCCTGTGTAAAGTTTGTAAGGAGAGAGATGTATTAGACTGGCATGGTTGGAAAAAGTACAAAAGCCCTTTGTTAGTCTAGTTTTATCTGTCATCTCTCCCTTGTAACCTCTCTCACATTACCACCATCATAGTTACAAAATCACTTACAAGCTAAAATTTTAAAATCTCCTTTGGTCAACTTAAAAATTGCACCTCCAGCATACCACCACAATACTTAAGCCACTTGAAACAGGTAGTAGAAATAAAGAAATCTGTATAGTTTCATACTTTATCTTTGATGCTATAAAAACTTTCCTAGTTTTCCTTAGTCCTAACAGACACAAGCATCAAGTTGGATGTCAACCAGGAGACCCGGAAAACAAAACAGGTTTTGACACTGGAGCCAGAGAGAGGCGGTGGCATCACAGACTTGGTGTCGCAGCAGGAACTGGAAAGTCCAGAGGGAAATCTAAATGGTGTATTTTTCTGTTTACCTTCAGGTGACAGCATCCAAATGCTTCAACACATCACTGAACGTCTGTTACAAAACCTCCTGTCACTAAGGATAAAAATGGATGGATGAAAAGTGGTCAGGATGGACCTCCTGCCTCGTCAGGAGTACTGAAGAGAGATTTAAAACCAGCTTGTAAGCAATAAGCAGCCAATCTAGACCTATACCATCAGGCCCAGCACCACCAACATTACAAATACATCAACTTACCTCTGAATAGAGATAAGCTTTGTAGCTGCGGACATTTCTCAGAGGACCCCAGTTTATGGACTGAAGTCAGCGAAAGAAGTACTTGTTTCACAATCTTTTTTTCCAACTATATTCACTGACAGCACTGAATAGGTTATTTTTTCCTTTTTAAAAGCTTGCATTTTGTTTTAATTGAAGAAATAATAAAGGTTGCCCCTCTCCATACAGGACGACTATTTCAAAATAAAATACACTAAATATTTGATTTTCCCCTTCATGTAAAGCCCCAAATGAGATTTTTGTTGTAACATGAGTAATAAAAAACTTAATAGCAAGTAAATCTTAGCAGATAAAGGAGTGAGATTTCTTTTTTTCCCAATCACTTATGTCTCTATGTCTTCTTGCAAAATTGACATTTCAGAATTTTCAACTGCAAAGAAAGAATAACTCAAGCTGTGGCAAATGAAGATGCCAGCTGTACTGACTAGTCCACCACAAAAGACAGAGCTTTACCAATATTGTCCATACTGGTCTCCACAACGTTAAATGTGTGGCTTCAGGGGGACTGGAGGGGTGAAGGGGATGCTCAGCATTAGATGCCAGTTCCCTGAAAAGGAGTTACTTTTCAGGATAAGGTATAGCTGAGAAAGCTGTGGAGTCAAGGAATCCTCTCATGTTTATCTAATGTGTAACATATTTACGCATCAGCAAACACGTCTATCCAAATAGATGTATCCAAATTGAATGTCACTGCAGTAAAACCAGCACCCTAATCATTTAAAAAAGATAACAGCCATCCTGGCAAAGCTACAAGCTGTAATTCTTAGACAGTGTTGGTTTTTTTTTTTTTGAGGAAAGATTTCCTTGAAAATTATTTTAACTCCTTTTTTTAAGCTGAACTTTCTGCCACCCTTCCAGGTTGCTTTGAAGAGAAATGTTGAATCAATCCACATCATAAAATGCCTCAGAAAGAAGAAAAATCCCAGCAGTAAATCCACCTAATTAATTGGGGGTGTATCTAGCCCACAGGCTATTACTGCAAGTCAGCTTAATATTTTTAAACATTCTATATGTGGAACAGGTGGTAAGCTCTCCTCATTATTTCTCAAATGAAGCTGAACGGATCTAACCCAAATTATAGCAAGATAAACCAGACAAATTAAGTGATGAAAATTGTACTTTTTCCTCTGCTTTAGGGACACTTCTGGCTCATCTGTCCTCTGATCAAGGTGAGCCTGATAAAGCTGAAAATTAAACTGTGTGAGTGGATTGCATGAGATTATCTTTTCCCCTGAGAAGTGATTTATTTTAGTAACTTTGGATGAGTAAGAAACTTTCTGCTCCACCAAGCTGCTCTTCTCATGCAGCCAAGGTTCCTTATAAAAGAAACACAGAATATGAGTGGCTACATCTTCTTTATAGCTCAAAGACAAATTTGCATTGCGAGACAGATCTTCAGGGACCACAAATTTCTTAGAAAGTGAAATGTATTATCATTAGTTTGTGGGCTTGACTGCAAAAGTTACTGGGATTTCTTCCACTTTTTGAGTGTGAGAAAAATCCATTTTTGGTTTTGTAGAATTGGGGTTTTCATTGTCTTTAGATGATTCCAGAAGATGTTGCATGTTGAGTTTGAAAATGAGGCGAGGATCAGGTCCAGAAAGAGATGGGCAATTGCAGCGCTCTCGTATTTTAAGAGCCTGTGAAATACATAGGAAAACAAATGAAGCTCATTCAAATAGGATAAACAAAAGAGGTTTCAGTCAGTGACTTCGCTTTCCAGTAAGGTCTGCAGTTACACATAAAGCTTAGTGAGTCTAATACCGAGTATGAGTTGTTATAGAACAACTTTCTAACAGAAACCAAGAATTCCAGAGAAGAAATGTACCAATATGATTAAAAAAATGGGAAATAAAATGAACAAAGAAAGAAAATCTCAATGAATAGATACTCTAGAAGCTAGTGAATGAACAGATGGGAGTTCTCCAACTATTTTATGTGATACTTATCCACATCAGGATCTTTTACCTTTTAATTTACATTCACATGTAAATTAAATGATTGCATCAAACCGGCTGTGAACAGTTTACTCCGTCAGATACATTCTATTACTGGAATAACTACAGCAGAGCTTCAAAACTCATTTCTTTGTATAAGGAGGTACCAAAACATCCTCCTAACCTTACTGTGAGTCTTCTGTACATGGTTAAAAACAAAGAGAATTTAAGTTGAACCACTGGATTTTGAAAAAAATGCATTCCAAGAATGTAGCAAAAGTTTCTCGCTGAAATGTAACATCCAAATTACTGGATACACAAGTCTGGATTAGGAATTCCTTTTGCCTGATTTTTAAAAAATATGAATAAAGCTTTCAGGATTTGTTTTTCGACAGGATGATTGTCCATGTAGTCACCAAATGCAGCTGTAGCACTGAACGCTCTTCTGCTTCAGTGACCAATTAATTTCTGAACTGACATTTATGACAAACCAGGAGTTTTCTCTTGTTCTCTTCCAGAACATAAGATGCTGCAAGACTACATTAATGTCAAGCAGCATTATTCAAGGCAAATGGAAATAAAAAGATTTAGGCTGTATCCTCAAAAGGGCAACATAATCCTCTTTTAAACTAATTTAGCAGTTTTATATCTCTGTTTTTTCAGCTACATAGTGCCTGGCCTATTTCCATGGTATCACTTAGCTAAGAAGTCTCAAAAGCAAAGGTAAAAAAAAGGGAGTATTTAAGAGTTAACACTTTTACCCTGTAGATGCCTTTGCCTTCTTGCTTGACATAAAGCCACGCAAAGGGATACAGGGCATCTCCTCAACACCAATGAACTCACACACCACTAAAAAGACTACAGCTATGAGGATAGAAAGCCACACTGACATGTCATCCTGCTGTTGAAGACAGCTATGACTACAGACACTAGTGACACTAGTGAAAATAGCCTTTTTATGTATGCTTGTGACTGCCATGTAACATCAACCCAGATAGAAAGTGTTCTTTCCCTGGCTCAGTTTACTGCCAGTAGCTCTGTAACATCATTAAGGTGCCAGTAACAGTTTGAGGAGCTTACAATGTAATTTTTCCCAGAAGATGGAAAACTGCGCTTCTGAAATCACTAGCAACTTCAAATCCAGTAATTTAATATGGCTCAAGTAAATTGGTTTTTGACACTTCGGGTAAGAGGACAAGTAAAAGCTTTCTTAATGAAACACATGCATTACTGATATTATAATAAGAACATATTTCATTGAGTGTTTATAGTAAAGAGTGCTCTCAGTAAAGAAGATGGACAGAACTATGACAAGTTCAACTAGTTAGGAGTGCATAGATTCACCTGGGAGCTGAGAGTCTTTTAATGCTGGTCATTTGAGGTTAACCTAAAGAGGAGTCCTGCTGCTCAGAATAAAATACCACCTGCATGGAGGTTCAGGAGGTCTCCAATAAAGCATCAAAACTATTGCTTGTAAGTAACAAAGGTGAAGCTGTTTTTTTTATTGATACAATTGCAGTCACCTTCTATGATTGTGCAGGGATGGGAAAAGGCATAAGAATCAGAGAGGTTTGCCTCACCCTATTGCTTTCATATAAAGCCTCCTAGCAGAGACAAATATAGGGAAAAAAAAAAGTAATTTTTAGCTCTCAGTCTTAATCCTTTTCACCACTGTCACAGCTGCCAGGCTAACTGCTGCTTCTCAACCCCTTACAGTCTTCTGGAGTGCATCCTACCTCTCAGGCTGACAGCTCTCTCAGTATAAAAGTCACACCACACTCTTTTCCACAAACCAGGCCAAGGGTTAGAGTCTCTTGTGAACTAGCTGCAATCACCTCGGCAGGGCTATCTTACACTCTGACCCTGCAGTTCTGACAAACAACTAAGAAACAGCATGTGAATGAAAGGAAAAAAGAAAAAAAATTAAAATGTTGGGTTGCACAATGAATTACAATGCACAGGAAGAAGGAAAACAACAGGTTCTACAAATGAAGTAGCAGGAAAAAGATAATTAAAAGTACAGATAGTAATGGTACTTGATGACAAAGAAAACATTTTTCTACATTGCTAATATTTCAAATAATTCATTGCTTATGTTGGCACAGACAAGGGAAATGATGACAAAATAATTAATGATACAAATAAACACAGGCCAGTATTTTTTTATTATTTTTCTTTAAGCTTTCACCCTGATAAGACTTAACTAATATATTCTAGTACTAGAATTGTCTGAAGTAATCTTCAATCATATGCAAAAGGCAAACACACAAGCCTTTTTGAAAAAGAAGCAAATGATTCTTCAATATCCCAAACGGCAGCAGACTGAAGAATTCATAGTTACTACTCAAAAAACAATAAAAATAATAAACAGTCAATGTCAGTAATAATAAAAATAATAAACAGTCAATGTAAGGCTGACAAGAAAAGATCTTGCCAAAGTAAATTAATTAATCTTCTTTTTGGACAAGTTAACTGACTTAGAAAACACAAAAGAGAAGCAGTAGAAATGATACATCCCAACTTAATATTAGTCCTGAAATGATATTAACACAGTTTCCACAAGAATGAGTGGGAAATGGGAGTTGCAGTGAATGAAAAATTAAATTCGAGCCAACAACATGATGCCAAAAAAGCAAATGTCATTTCAAGATGAATTTTGGTGTTGCAGGCACGATTCAGTAGATAACCTGCTTTACTGAGTATAGCAGAGACTTCAACTGATGTACAGTGTTTTATTTGGACAGCATACTAGGCAAAAGGCAGACAAACAGTAGCAAGTTGGAGAATCGTAACCTAGAATTTCAGAGAAGAACTAGAAGATCCTACTACTACTTTTCAAAATTTTTCTGCAGAACAATGGGAAGCATCCTTCCCATCAGTAACTGGTGAAGATTTCTTTTTCTGAACATAAAATGTGTGGCAATTACTAAGCATCTCACCACCTCCCATGTAGGAATTTCAGATTTCAGTTTCTTATTCAACAGTAAATTTTTTTTTCTAGTTTCTGATTCGAATCTCTCCCAGTCTGAGGTGGAAATTCTTCAAAAACATGGTAAAACTTCTAAATTTCCTTTATTTCTGTGACAGCAACACATAGTAACTCCCCATCACTCTCTTTTCTACTGATTCATCACCTTGGCTGTAGCTTCCAACTCATACAGAAAACCAGATGCTACATTCTTAAAACATAGGGATCAAACCAAATGAGTTTTAATTATGTGAAAAGGGAGTCCCTGGGATATTCCTGCTTTAATCTGTATTTCCTGAGACTGTCAAGTCACTTCATTGAGACATGCTATTTCATTACCTGAAAAAAATCTCTCACTTTATATGATCGTGAACCTGTTTAGAACTCTGTAGGGAAACATCCGTGTGGCCCAAGAAGTCCTAAAACTTGTCACTGTCACTCCCAGCTACAGTAGCTGGTCTAATAACAGGTATTATGTTGTCCTGAAAACTATTTCAGCTTCAAAATCGTCAGCACATCAAAACACAACAACACTTTTTCAGTATCTTTAGTACAAATTTGACTATTTCACTCATATTTTCAGAGGAAGGACAACTTCAACTCAAGTAATATTCAAAGTCAAATATAAAGGTAAGGTACAACAGAGTTTTGTTTAAGATTTTAACCTTTGTTTCCTACTCATGGTACTTAGTCCAAGTATAGTTTCTTTACAGAGAGATTCAAGGGAAGGAAAAAGGATCTCTTCAAAATCTGTCTTCTGAATATCTAATGGCCCTCAATATACAGTAAATATACTGCTGTATAAGATTTTAAGTATGTGAACAATGAAACAAAGAGACACTGACAACCACCAAGCCCTGAGATTCTCTTTCAGCATCTAAGACCCAGCTTCAAGAAGGCAGCTTGCAGATGAAGGAGAGTCAACACTTCAGACAAGAAGCCTTCAACACCTCTACATACCTTCTTTCATTCTTATTCAATTTTTTAGAGTATTAAACTCATTTATCTAGTGAACTTCTGTTAAAAACAGGAAACCTTCAGCCCCTGCTTTCTCATCCTAATCTGCAACTGCCAGTTCTACACAGTTGCTCGGTTATTTAACTTATTTGTTTAGCTGGGAGGAAGATTGAACATAAGGAGTAACTCATTCCATTACCACTTTATAAAACAGTCAATAACTGTATGAAAATAAAGAATTCCAAACCTTTTGTATTCAATCTAACTGAAACTGCAGCTTCGCAACAGAAATTATTTTCCATGCAGCTGCTCTCATGTGTTAGAATTTCCATCAAAACAGCCTCACAGCCTTTACACAAATTACAGCCTTTGTGTATAATAATTTAAAATATTCAGCCTTAACCAGTCCTCCTACCCCAATGCTGATTTTAATTTGTGCCAGTACTTAGAGCATTTATTGCATGCATTCTAATTAAAGGATTCATGACATTTTTTTCACCTTTGAAATTAGCAAACACCTCAACATTTTAATGCTTCAATAAATCTTCAACTGCCTTTAAAGTCTGGAACTGAGAAAGTGTTAAAGTGACTGAGAGTTTAGAAAAAAAGGAAAAAAAAAGGAGAAGAAATTATCAGTTGATAATGAAAAAAAGAATTCCCAAACATGGCTTAGCTTGCTGAAACACAGATTAGAAAAAAAGAAGAGGGAAAAAAAAGGAGAAGAAATTATCAGTTGATTATAAAAAAAGGAATTCCCAAACATGGCTTAGCTTGCTGAAACACATCACTGTGGTGATGTGCCTTAATGATTTATTTTAAAAAGAAAAATCTCTGCAGAAACCAATCCATGCTACTTTTCTGTAGTTAAAACCTCCACTACTTAAAGAAACAGTAAACAAATACTACTAAACTTGGAAGAGTTCTCTCTTCTTAAGCTACCGGTGAGTAGCAGACCAAATTAAGAGAATCCCCAAGTCATTATCCACTTGGCATTCCTCTGAGAGGACATATAGAGGAAAGACTATGGATTGATGGGCAATTGCATGAATAAGCTCAGGTTCCTTGGAGTAGGGTAAAATTTGCTCCCTAATGTGACAGAACAGAGATGCAAAGAAAAAAGCAGGCTGTAAAATCTACAGAGACCTACCATAACTAAGGCTATTAAGAAATCTCCTACTGGGAATTTGACATTCTTTCGAGTCATGGTTAATCAAGAGAGACAGGATAGCACAGAGCATTCACTATTTGAGAGCAAGAGAAGTCAAGACAGTCTTAAGTTTCCAACTTTAAAACCAGCTTCGATAAAGGCAAAAGAGAGGAACAAAATTAACAAGAGCACTAAAGGAACAAAATTAACACTATCATTGGATGCCCCATCATGACATTCATGAGCAAAAAATAGGATAGAAATTAAAAAAAAACAAACTAGAATATAACTACATTTTATCTGTACTGCCCTCATTTTTCCTCATTTACTAAAACCTTGAGAGCTTTGTAACAGAAAATTTCTGTAAGGATAAAGATAAGCAGAATGCTAAAAGAGCAGGTTGTGAATCAATAGCAAAGCAGTTCACAAATCAATATCAAACTAATTCTGCAAACCTTCGTAAGAGAGAAGGGACACTTCTTTTAAGTCTGCTCACCTCTGGGATAAGCCTGTCTAAGTGCTCAGCTCTGTTTTCATGAGAAGGATGTGTGGAGAGCCACTCAGGTAACTTTGGCTGGCCCTGAATGGTTTCTGCTAATTCCATTTGTTGCCAAAATACACTGCTTGCTCGTACATCCACACAAGCCTGAAAACAGAAAGGAAATACATTAATTTTAAAAGATAGTGGTGTGTACAATACACATTTTAATGGCTACTGAATTACAAAACACCATGGAACATCATGGAACACCAACTTTAAGACGTGCATTTATGCATCACCACCATGCTCCTTTGTATTTGCATCAAAGTTGAGGAGACAAAAAGATTTCTCACATAAATTTTCTCTTAAGAGAAAAGGAAACAGGTAATCAGAAGATAATAAAGTTACTTTTTTTTCCCCCTGAAATACAGAAGTGATGCCTTCTTGTTTGAATTTATTTCTTAGAACAATTGCTATAAAAAGATAAACTGCAGAAGCAGGGAAATCCTAACATATCCAAAAGAGAGAAAGAAGGAAAAGATAAGGCCCTACAAGTTCAGTCTTACAAAGCAGTGAGCTCCAAGACCTAAATTAAACACCCACAATTCATCTTCTTTCATGGAATGTATTATTCCCTTATATAGCTTTAAATTACAAGTTTCAATCAAAATTAATTTTAAAAACTCTCAAACTCTTCCTTGAGCAAATATTGACAATTATTAAAGGAAATTTTTACTTATGAAATATTAACACTAGATGGTGCTGCTCTCATAGTTATCTAATGTTTATCTAGCTCTATTGCACTTCACTACAAATGAAAGAGTTCTCCTAGATTCTTTAATATAGAATTAAAATCCACAGGGACAAAAAAAGAAGTGACTGAATAAAACTATTCATTGAAAAAAAGTTGAATAGTTTCTGATTGAATTTGTCTTTCTCTAGCCAAGATGCAAGCATTTTATGGCTGTATTTAGAGCAAATCTTCAAATACCAGAATGATATTATATACTTAGTAATTATTATCAAAACCAAAATACAATCACAGTAGTAAAAAGCTACTGTACTGTTACAAGAAAATATAGTAGTGATTGAAATATTTTAGGTGCATGATAATATAGTAAATAATTCCTCAGAAATTCTTAAAATAGATGAAAATTAAACAAACAAAAATCTAAAGTGCAAAGAATATTATGGAAATTCCCTATTTGACATTCTCTTTATAGATAAGTAGGGTATTTTTCTAATAGTAATAAATCACACAGGAAATACATTGTGCAGCTGAGAATACACAACTTCATAAACTTCAATTATATCACATACAATTAAGCTAGGATGACTTCATCATTCCTTTCAAATGTTCCCTTTTTTCTTATTTCACTAATCTACATACTGTCAAAACTTTGGGAACTCTCTCAAACACATTCTCATTCTGATTATAGTAGCATCTGATTAATATCTGGTAAATTGGTAATAAAACAAACCTTCGCTGCAAACTGAAGTCCCACTTTATCAGCTTCAGCCTCCAATGTCCTGCTGTATGGTCTATCAAACATAAACTGCAAAGAAGAACATCAAAACTCCATTACTTGGTTTGAAATACATACAAAGCTAGAGTATTACAGCTATTTTTTTAACCTCCTCATAAGATAGTGAATCATAGAATCATTCTATTACAAAGCAGTGAGCACCCACACTGCAATTACATAATCTATCATGGTCACATTGCCTGTGATCAGTACTGACTTTCCTACTGTAATTTTTAATTCCAATACATGAAATTTATTGATCCTGTATTCAGTGGACATTAGTTCAGATTTTCTATATATTCACAGCCCCTCATCAGTCCTACAGCATTTTGCAGCAACTAAAGAGTCAATGGCAACTTCAGACTAGATTTTTTTCATTTCACTCTTTTATTGTCATTGATATTTTTGTTTAGCAACTGCATGTAAAAATTCCAGCAGTTCCCTTAAGTTTTTATGTCTACTGGTTTTAAACAGTACCATCTATTTGATATGGTAAACAACCCCCAGCATGAAATGTACCCATAGACATCTTCATGCAGAAATCACTCCTGTGTCATGATTAACCCCAAACACAAGTTGCAAATTAACCTCCATCAACCAAACCAGAAAACATAACTCTGACCAACTCCTCTCCCTTTTTTATAAAGGTCAGTGGAGTTTTCTCAAAAGGTTACCTAGTTCTGTAATTAAGGATATTCTACCATATATAATTAAAGTAGATTTGGGCACCCTTGCCCTAGTAACCCAGATTACATTAAATGCAAATTAGGGCCTGTTAAAACAGCCTGCTCCTCAAGAGATATGAAACATGTCACAACATCATGTTGTGGGTATTGATTAAGAAATATCAATTGAAGAATCAAACATGCAGGCTACAAAAGGGCTTTTATCAGCTCTCTACATGGTTAATGAAACATGTCTCACCTATACGTTCCCAAAAAAAAATAAAGAAAGATAAACAGGTTGCCCAAAGAGGTGGTGGATGCCCCATCCCTGGAGACATTGAAGGTCAGGCTTACTGAGGCTCTGAACAACCTGATCTAATGCAAGATGTTCCTGTTCACTGCAGAGGGATGAACCAGATGGACTTTAAAGGTTGCCCCTAACTCAATGATTCTATGGCATAAACCCTTGAGTATATGAAGAAACCTGTAACTTTGTGCTTCTGTCTGAAGTACTAAAGTTCTTCTTTACTGGGTCAAAAATAAAAGCCATACAGTTCTGATCCTTTGGGTGCTCTCAAGCCAAGTATACAGGTTTATAAGTAAGTATCGATGAAGTAACTTTCTAAATTCTTAATTTACTTCCACACATTGAACATTGCAATTATATTTTAATAATCCTCTGAAGATAAAGCAACCTAAAATACAACTCCAAACCCATGATGCCAAAATATCATTTGCAGTTAGCCTAGAAGAGGAGAAAAGATGCTGATGGGGAGTGAAATCTTTGCTGTCTAAATCATGAGCTGTATCCGGATTGATTCACACTTTGCTTTTTCCAAATTCAGCTCTTCAAAACGCTGGCTAGCACTCATCAATCTATTGGGTTTTAGCTACTTGTAGAAATATCCAGGCTCTTTAGAGATAATTTATGCTCAGAATCCACACATCTAACAATTAGCATAAACACTAACAAAACAGATTGGTTATGTTTAATTTTATGGTTTTGAGGAACCAGGGGAAATCTCAAAAGCACTAAGAAAAGTCAAAGTAACCAAAGAACTCTTTCACTTTAATTCAGATGCAAGTTTTATGATGTAAGCAAAATTTCTTTTAAAAACCCTCACTTTTTAAAAAAGAAATGGATCAGTAACTGTCTGGAGGCAGAGAGTAAATTAGACTGCTGGAGAAAAATGGCACCACAAAGCCTCTAAGTTTTACTTGATTGGAATTTATGCTGCCTGAAAGTATTATTTCAGCAAGTTTTATTACAGCATGGTTTATACTTTTTAAGTGTTTAGATTCTCAGCTTTCTTATCTTACCAGTAGCAACATATTTGAAGCATTCCATACATTTTATTTCACATAGAAACAATTTAACAACAACTCAAAATAAAAACATAGCATTTCAACATACACAGCTTAAAAAAATGAGCTACATTTCAAGAATATAATCATCTAACTTAATTGGGAAGACAGTTCAGAGCCTGTTCAACTAAAGAGAATAATTTAGGAAAACCTGAATTTCTACCAGATGATAAATGAAAATATATATTCAACTTAAGCACATGCAAATATATAAGAACATATTTCACTCAAAAATACATCCAAATATTAATTTTTTGCTCATAATATTTCTCCTTTTCCCCCAAACATACTACTTAGTGGTAGTGTCTCCCCAAGATTAAAAATGTTTTTCCATGGAACGTAGGAAGAATAACACAAAATGTCATTCTTACCTCCTGCAACTTGCTCTGAACCCACTGGCCAACTACTGCCAAACTATCACGGGGACAGATGGCCCAAATCATAGTGAGAAAGATGAGCGACAGAAAATCCAAAAAGTGAACCAGGCTGGCTTTCTCTGCCTGCAAAGAGAAATTATCCCAATTCACTTTTCTCTAGAATACAACAGAATCTGGAAATACTATAAAAATCACATTTGTGTTTCTGTGCAGCTGCAGGAACAGGGCAAGCACAAGCACACCAAAAAATACAAGTTGGATACAGTTGGATACAACGTACTTTCTGTCTAGAATTCATAATAACTGCATTAATAAAACTGTAAAAAATACATTTTGTCATATTCCAACTTAAGAAATTCCCAGCTTGAGCTATGACAATAACAGGATGCAGAGTTCTTTAGTAGAAAGGCCACGAATCACCTCATGTTACAAGGGGAGATTTACGATGCATATTAAGAAAAAATTCTTCACCAAAAGGGTTATCAAATATTGGAACAGGCTGCCCAGAGAAGTGGTTGAGCCCTCATCCCCGAAGTATTGAAAAGATAGGTAGACACAGAGCTGAATGACATGGTTTAACAGTAGACTTGGCAATGCTGACTTAACAGTTGGACTTGACTATCTTAAAGGTCTTTTCCAACTAAAATGATTCTATGATTGTCTTCTCAGAGTGATAGAAAAAAAATAAATACAGTTTCACAGAGTGATATGCACAGAAAGAAGTTAATTTGGAAGCAAAGGAGCACCTTCTAGCAAACCAAGCCAATCTAGAATGGTATGAGGCACATTTCCATATCATCCACTTTTTACTTAGATGTACCTACAAAGAACAACGAAATCTTTACATTTATTCTGTTCAAATTAAAAGAACCACCCAATTCAGTATGCCCCTGTCAGGATATGGAGAAATCAAGTCTGTGAAAGCAATCACCTGTAAATGCAGTTTGGCATTCTAAAAGTGTATGCTACTATAAGAAAAATAACATTTTAAGATAATTTATTAAAATACATCCACTTCTGCAGATTTTAATGAGTCTAAGAGTAACAAATAGAGTTGTTGAATGCCTCTAGCTCCTTATGTCTGTGCTACAGAAGGAGAGCGTAGGAGAGTTCTAAGTCTCATAATTACAAGCCATAATCCCTCCCTACACATATGAAAAAGACTTTGTGCTAAATGTTAACGAATTAGAATTAATTTATGAATTTTAGACAGCTTTAAATACTTACTGCATGTTCCAGCACTGCGTGCGCTATTTCATGTCCCAAAATAAAAGACAGCTGATGAATATCAGAGACGGCATTTAGCAATCCAGTGAAAACAAACACTTGGCCATTCTGTAAACAAAAAGAGAGTGCAATTTAAGACACATAAATAAAAAGCTGTTTCAACATTACTAGTAATTTTTGTATTGAATTAAACTTACTGGAAGTACGAAAGCATTTACACCTGGTTCATCTACCACGTGGATAGTCCAGTTGAGCGCTGAGACCTGTGGGACATCCTTATTACTTTCAGATAAATGACCAACAACTCTCTCCACAACCTGATAGCGTGCATCTGTCTCAGGTAACATTTTACTTTTGAATTCCTCCATCCACTGAAATAATAAAAAAAATAAATCATTAACTGTCATGCAGAACAAACACACAGTAAATGACTAAGAGGAAAACTAACTTAGCTACACATACCTTAGTTAAAGCTAAGTTTTAACACTTTTTCCTTTCCTGTAACCAAAGCAAACAGATTTGATTTTGGCTTTCAGACAAAGTCAAGGATTAATAAACTTAAACCAAAGTAAACTGACCACAAATCAAAAATAACATTGTATAAAAGGTCATTCACCCTCCTGTATCTGGCATTTCCCTAATATAGTTCAGCTTGGCATCACAATTTGACAACCTTTCTATACCTTCCTCAATTCCCATTTGAATTTTTAGTTTTTCTTTACCTTCAGATTCTTAATCTAATTTGTAAAATAGAGAAATTTATATAAAATATTCTATTTGAACATAACATTGTACTGCTTTTGCTCTTATCTTTACTCTTATCTCACATTCTCCATCTGATGAACAGTGACATTTGTACATGGATGGATTATCAAGTTCAGAACATCAATGGAGTCAAAGTTACAGAAATCAGTACAACGGGCAGTTCAGAAGAAAGCAATTAAAGAAAAATTAGATGTTTCAATGAAAGAAAGAAAGCAGAAATGAATGTAAGTAGAGACTACTACCTTAGAAAGTGACAGCTTAGAAGAAAGGACCTTAAACAAGTGCCAAAGTACACTCAACACAGAAAATTAGACAAATCTGACCATTACATATCCTTTTATTGCTTCTACTATATTTTTGTGTTTCTTCATATATTGCAACAACATGGTTATAAATGTTTGCTGCACAAACATAATATGCTCTTTAACCATCACTTGACCCCAAATGATTTCCTGATGGAAAAGGAACTCCTACAAAGGATGAGGAAAAGGGGAGAAGGTAACTGATGGAAGTGTTCTGCATGATTTTGAGCATGAAATTCCAAACAAATTAGGACACAACTAGGTTTGTTTGCCCATCTCATTAATTAGACTTCATAATAAAAAAAAATCATTAACAATTTTAGAGTATTTTGAACTTAAAATTTTACCATATCATATTCCATTTGTGACAGCTGCATAAAATGCTCTTTTCCAAACACCAGCAGCCGAGCGCGCCCAGTGATGGGTGTCTCTTCCAAGTGAGTGAAATAAAACATAATAAATAAAACTCCCAAGCTGCTGACACCCAGAAATATTTTCCATTTATTTTTCCTTGCACTTTCTTTAAAAAGATCCCGCTTATTAGGAGGAAGTGCCTTCCACCAATTTCTTATGCTCCTGCAAGATATAAACATTGTCAACACAGGACACAGTTAAAAAGGCTTCTGTTAGTGTCTGCCCTCGCTGTATTCTGCATCAGTCTCACCTCAGGTAAAGCTTATGGAAGGTTATAATCTAATTGGCTTCTACTCCATTTCTTCCCTCCCAAAGGAGAAATAATGCTCTTTAGTGTCTTGGTTCACCCCTCCCAACCACATGTAAATGAAAATGAGAAGAGGAAAAGATACATCTAATACCCAATAGAAACAACTGCTTGTTGAGCAAATTGTTATTCAGTCCTACAAAATTCTGCACAGATATTAAAAGGAAAATGCTACAAGTACACCTAAAATTTGTATGTGCAACAAACTCTCATACAAATCTTCACATAATTGAGTCTCACACCAAGAGAGGGAAGATAGTATTTTACCTGCCAAGAATGATAGCAAATAATTTCTGAGCTGGCTTAACAATAAGCCAGAATAGAGGAACTGGTGCAGCCTGAAATGATGGTGATGTGTGAAAAGATTTGGTAGTTTGAGTGCTCCAAGCAGAAAAATTATGTGCAAGTTGCCCCACTGAAGTGATTTGGAGCGATGTGGTGTTTTTCCTCAGTGGCTGAGAAGACTGGAAGTAAAACTTTCCCGAACTGTGGTCTGCATTCTTGTATGTTTCTTTATTTGAGGCATTCAAAAGACACCACTGTCCTCTACTGACAACATTTCTATAAGAGCCAGGACTTCCAGTCAAAAAACAGTTTCCAGTACTTCTACTTAAATCCAGCCTTTGGCAGCTCTCTCGGGTACAACTGACATGAGTTCGGCAACATCTTGCATAAGACCTACAGAGATGATTGCATTTCCTCTGCTTGGTCAAAGAAGCCAAATGAAAGAATATACAGTTTCTACTGGACAACTTCAGACCACAGATGATATTCATAGTTCCTCTGGTTGGTTACCCTGAAACAAAGAAAACAAGACAGTAACAACAAGCTGATACATCTTAGAAAAGCCACCCAAACGTGAAACCCTGAAAAGTTTCACCATTTCACCTGAACACATACCATTTGATTGACAACAGTTCTATTGTGTAAAAAGTACCCCAACAACTACACACATACAGTTACAAAAGCATCCTGTTCAGTTTGAAGGAACCAGACTACTTTCAACTGTGAAAAAGTCAGTATCTCATCACTGACACTAAAACTGTGATTGACTTCTTTTTCCTTTCACTGTTATTACCATCAAATCAGACTGACTCCAAATGCCTATCGTGGAAGCCACGTCTGCATTTACCATCTTTCCGTGCCGGAGTCCCCTGCTATTCAAACACAATGAGAAAAATCCCATACTTCCCTGCTCAAAGCAGGGCACAGACCTGCTGCACCAGGCCTAGAACGAAAACGACTCCGTGCAGAGAAACCAAACGCCTTCCAGCCGGCAACCCGGTGATTTACGAGGCACGGAAACACCTTCCCACCGGGCAGGGTAGGCCCCAGCATCACCCACCCCACCCGAGGGGGTTTTCTCCGCCTCGCTGCTTTTAAAGGTGGCTTCCGCTCTCCTCAGCGAGGAATCGCCGTTTTTCCCCAGTCTTTCCTTCGTCCCGGCAGCGGCCTATGGGGGCCGGCCTCGGCGCCCGGCATCCTACAAGCAGCCCTCCCCCCCCAAAGTTCGGTGGTGGCTACTATGGCGATGCGGGGGGAAACTTGAGGAGACGAAGGGGGAGGGATATGAGGCAGCGGGGGTGAGTGTGAAGATCTCCACCCTCCCCTCACAGCTCAAGTGCACCGGGAAAAACCTCCTCCACCGCGCTCCCCTACTCACCAAGGCAGGAGGAGGAGTCAGGGCGGGCCGACACGGAGCCGATGTGGAAGCCCTGAGGGATGGGATGGGGCCGCTGCTCCTTCCTCCTCCCTCGGGTGGCGGCCGCTCGCGCCCCTTCCCTCCCTCAGGGGGCCGTTCGCGCCCCACGGAGGCCCCGCCCGCCGCCTCGAGCCTCGGCGCGCGAATGGAGCGAGGCGGCTGAGGTGCCCGCAGTCGCCATTTTGTGTCATGGCCGAGCCTTAAAGAGAGGCAGGCGGCTCGGAGTCCTGTTCTTCATGTATTGCCTTTCCCCCTAGTGGTGTTGTGAGGTCTCGGCCGTGTGCTGCCTCGTCTCATGGCAAGGTTTGGCCCTGATTGTGGTGTTTCTGGGCCTAGTTGTTGATTGACCCCAAATCAGGCCTTTAGGCTGCTTCATATTTCAGGGTCTCATGAGTGTTATACCTCGGGGTTGACTGCTGGTTTTGGAGATCCGAATCATAGTATCACAGAATTGGAAAGGACCTTCAAAGGCTATCTAGTCCAACCCCCTGCACAGAGCAGGGACATCCTGCACAAGATCAGGTTGCTCAGAGCCTCAGCACACCAGGCCTTGAATGTCTCTAGGGATGAGTCCTCCACCGCCTCTCTGGGCAGCCCTCATGGGGAAGAACTTCCTCAAGTCTCATCTAAATCTGTCCTGCTCTGGTTTAAAATCATTGCCCCCCATCCTATTGATATGTGTTCTGCCAAACAGTTCCTCCCCAGCTTTCTTGAAATCTTTAAGTGCTTCCAGCTGTCAGAAAGGGCTGGTGACTCTCCCATGTAAGAGAGCAGTCATCTCTACTCTGACAGTAGGCGATCAGGAGATGGTTTATCTTTGCCTAAATCCAAAGAAAATGACATGTTGCTAGACTGGTATAAAATTTCTGCCCTTATCTAGCTGATCAAAGTATATTTTAAATTATGTGGTTTGAAAAACAGGTTATATGCTGCATGGAAGAGTAAGGGTGAGATTTGTGCCCTTAACAGGGCAGCCCAGGTTTCATACGAGTCCCGGGGCTTTGCATGTAGAATCGTAAAATAGTTTGGGTTTGAAGGGATCTTCAAGATCATCTAGTTCCAACCCCCCTGCCATAGGCAGGGACACCTCCCACTAGACCAGGTTGCTCAATGCCTCATCCAGCCTGGCCTTAAAACCTCCAGACAGGATGCATCCACAATCTCTCTGGGCAACCTGTTCCAGTCTGTCACCACCCTCACTGTAAATAATTTCTGTCTTATATTTATCCTGAATCTCCCCTCTTTCAATTTACAGCCATTATTCCTAGTCCTGCCATCACATATCCTATTAAAAAGTCCCCAGCCTTTCTGTAGCCTCCTTCAGGTATTGAGAAGCTATTATAAGGTCCCTCCTGAGCCTTCTCTTCTCCAGGCTGAAAAACCCCAACTCCATCAGCCTGTCTTCATAAGGAAGTTGCTCTATCCCCTTGATCATCTTTGTAGAGAAAGAGCTCCTTATTGTAATAGGTAAATGAACACAGATCTTTGCTTAGACCAGTCATATGCACTGTGTACAAGCACATTCTGTTGCTGAGATACTCACTACTCTATCCCTTTTTATTAGAGGTGCTCTCTCCCATGACAGTTCTTAAGCACTGATGCCAAGGAAAATGCATACTGACCAGATCTTGTTTTCCAGGCCAAGAAGAAATCTGTTGTAGTAGAAACAGGTAGAAAGTTGTTTTCAGTAGACGTGATTCCTTTAAGATTGTCCAGGCTCTGTTTATCACAAGGGGTATGAGGAGTAAAATATTAGTCAGTTTGTAAGGCATTGATTTTTGTGACTGTTAGCTCCAGTCACAAAAACAGCTGAGCTGTGATAGCAGCAAAGCACTTTGCCTGTCCTCAGGCCTGTGTGTGTCCCAGCTGTGAAGAAATAAAGAGCTGAGATGGAAGCTCTCATGAATGTCTCCTGATGCTTAATGTCCTTATTTCTTAGGCTTTGTATTTGTCTGCTTCTTTTGCTTTCTTTGTCTAGAATTCTGTTTTTATCCGAAGCACGAAGGCTCTCCAGCATTTCTTCTTTGGAGTAAATGCCCTTCCTCCTCAGAGTTTCCACTTTATTTCAAGTCTGCTGAAAATTTGAGGTTTTTTCCTTTACATGTTTCTTTTTGTTTCTCCAGTTTCATTATTTAATTGTGTTTGTGTAGAAGGAAGAGGAGCTATTTCTGCATTCCTGACTCACCGGAATTCCTGTTAAACTCAATGGATGTTTTGTGTGTGCAAAGATGGAACTAAAAATCGTGTTCTACATTCTGCACTTCTAAACTCTCCTCAAGTGGCATCAACTGTAATTAATGTTTCAAAACAAACAGGCAACAAATCCAGCACAGGTAAATTATAGGATCTCTCTATCAGATAGCAACACTAAATATCTGTATATGCAAATATCATAAACAGTTGAGCAATCAGCTAGTTATAAAGTGGTGCTTTTCTCTAAACAAACAGTAAAAAAAACATTCTAACTAGTCATTTATACCAGGGCTTCTCTTGAATTTTAATAAATACATATACATAGAAATCTTTAATATTTCTGTTTTTTTCTGAGGAAATAAGGAATTTATGTGCTTTAGAGAGATAGGTTAAGACTCATCTTGTAGCTGAGGTTTTGCTTTCTCTTCTTCAGAAGAAAACTGAAATTCACATTTCTGAAGAAGGCCAGAAAGTGAGCTTTCCTGCCTTCAGACTATGCAAGACCTACTTAGAGGTCATAAGTGATGTATAGGTTTTCTGATGAACCTCAGCATGGCACTGAATTTCATTGCTGAAAAAGCAGTCTGTGAAGTGAGTTCAGATCATGAAGCATTTTCACAGCTGTCCCTTTTTTTTTTTTGATGAAATGCGTAACAAACACCTGTGAACTCTGTATGGGGTAGGATGGAGCTCACAGAATCATTTATCATTCCCTGTCCCCAAATCTTTGCTTCAAGTTGCTGTGGAGGAAAACACTTAATATCAAAACCCCTTGGCTGACTAGATGTGAGCTCATCAAAGCTTTTGCTGCCCCCATAGAAATACAGTATGCAGCAGTGCTTAGCACAGTTAAGCAATTAAATCTTGAACAGGTACTATTTTCCTGTGTATCTTGCTATAAGCAGTTTTACTGAACTGAATCAGATTTTATGGATGAAATTATTCATGCAAGCAAATGTCAAATCCAATAAAAGTAATGAAAACAGCATTTTTCTGTATATTCAGGTGGAAATAAACTGGTATTAAAGGCTCCCTGCCACCAATTTTGATCACAATAAAGCTGACAGCTAAAATGTGCAGTCTTCAGTTTCACATGAAAATATAATTAGAAAATACTTGGTTTGTATAAATCCAAGAAAAAAACTAAGTATTAATTGTTAATTTTGCCATTCAGGTTTCACTGTAATTCACTTTTGCTCATTGGGCTGCAACCTTAACAGGAACAGAAGTTGGATTTGTAGTTATAATTGCAGTGTTATTGTCTGAAAGGGCAACTCCCAATCAAACTGCTTCTGCGGACTTGGGGAGGAGACCAACACTGTTACCCTAATCTTAAATTAGGGAGAAAGGGGATAGAAAGAGATGGGGAGTGCTTTGCCTGGGATGACAAAAATTCCAGTAGTGGAGATGGAAACTGAGTTCCTGCCCCTTCTTTAGTGCCCTGTGCTTCCCCAGAATGAAAACAGAGAAATTTAGACTTTAATAATATTAATGAATTTATGTGAAAGTGCTTAGGTGTGAATGAAAGTTATCTGCCCCTCTCAACCTCTTTTAAAATGGGAGATGGTAACATTTTATTGCCCAGAGAGGCTGTGGAGGCACCCTGCCTATTGGTGTTCAGGGCCAATCTTCCTCACAAGGATATCCTGTCTTGAGCTACTGAGTGTATTTTGCTGTTATCCCTTGCCCCATTGTCCAGTTAGTAGGTGCTAACTGGTTAGATGTTAGTAGTGTTTGCTACCTGTCTAGCCCAGGATGCTCCTCAGCTTAGAGTTGTGTGCATGATCTATTTTTCCTCTTTTCTGGAGTAAGATACCCAGCAGATTTGGGGGGTTGAGGAACCATATTTACAAATACTCAGATTAAATACATTTTACAAACTCCAGGTTTTGAGGGCCTTGCAGTAAGTTCATAAAAATTAACTCCAGAGTTAAGTATTGTTTTCATCTTACAACCCTTGCACTTTAGAGGATAACTTAGATGCCAAGAAGCTGCACAACCTGCAGAAATTCTGAGTCTGTCACTCAGTTTTTATTTTCCTTGCTCCCAGTTCTTGCACATAGTTTATAAACTGCTTTTAAAGCAGCTGCTTCAAAACATTAGTGAAAATAGGAAATATCACAGTGTTCTTCTACAAGAGAAATCCAATAACAAGTAGTATTGTTAGAACTGCTGAATAATAATTGCAAAAGTTCTGGAAGTTGATTTTTCCTGCTCAGATTATAATTGTAATTGATGTAAGCATTCAAAAAAGAGGTAATTGCATACTTAAAACTCTGAGGCAAATCAGTGGAAATACTTTAAAAAGGATAATTGTACCTGCATAAGGAAGGCTTATCTGCTTATTAGCATTAACTTGTTCAGTTAAAGAGTAGTGGAGGAAGGACCTATTTCTTACTTCTTTACTCACTGAAGAAGTGGTTTCACTATGCAAGTGAGAGATACTGGGTTTTTTTCCTAATGATTCAACAAGTTTTAAATGTTTTAAGGACTACTAAAGTGACTTGTCTCTAGTTGTCATTAATTTCATTAACATCATGGACTTTCTAGTGTTTTACCGCCTGAACAACAAAGGAGGAGTTGAGTGTGTTTATGTAATAGGTGTTTTGTTTTACATAATTTACTTCATCTGGTTGTAATCCCAGTCTAAACAAGCTCTTTTTCAGCCTGTCCTGAGGCATGATGTATTATTTCTATTAAAATGGCAGAGAGAAAGCTGTTACCAGATTCTGAATTTGGGTAGAACCCCGAGGGTAAATCACACTCGCAGTGGAATGAAGGGATCTTGGCTGACAATGGAGTGTCAGACCCTTGTTAAAGCGCTCAAGTGGGAAAAGCTCCTGGTGCTGCCTGAATGTAAACTCCGAAACTTGAGATATCTAGAAGGGACTTGCAGCAACATTTCCTAAAGAATGACTCTGTCTAAAAGCCAAAGGTGCTGTACAGTATCATATCACAACCTTATTTAGTAATTTCAGAATCATTTATCATAGAATAGTTTCGGTTGGAAGTAACCTTGAAGATCATGTAGTTCCAATCCCCGTGCCTTGTGCCTAGACCAGGTTGCTCAATGCCTTATCCAGCCTGGCCTTAAACACTTCCAGGGAGGGAGCAACCACAGCCTCTCTGGGCAGCCTGTTCCAGCGTTGATTAAAAAGTTCCATCAGCTTAAACCAGAAACCAAACCAACCCACATTATAAAAAAATAAAGTCTTTGCTGACAGAAAAGCAGCTGTACAACCCAATTACACAAAAACCCATTCAAAATAAATAGAACATAATTTAAGATACTTTGGTAACTGACTCCCAAATTAGCTTATACATGAAAGTCATTAATTGTAAACCGGAATAATTTAGAACAATCTCTGTATAAATTCCTCTAAAAAGGAAAAAACAACTCTCCAAATCTGTTCACAAACAGAGAGTCCATTTGCTATTTATACCTTATGCCTTTTCTTTGTTTTTCTTCCTGTTGATGCCCTTATTTTTTTCAGATTGTCTTTTTTCCAGTTCAGGGCAGCTGTAAGCTTGGTGGTCTTACATCACCCGTTTCCTTCATCTCAACTTTCTTGTATTTTCTTGTCCGCAGCCACCTCAGAATAAGCACCAAAGCAATGCCAAAGCCAGCAGTCAGTGCCACCACTGTCACCACACCACTAATGCCAGCAGCCAGTTGTTTCATGGAAAACTGTGGTGGAATTTCATCAACATAATGAATCCATATGTTTTCAATAACCAGAGCTTCTCCATTGACAGGGACTATCAATGTTCTGTTGGAATGAAATAGAGAGTCATCTTTTACATCCTTTTCAAAGTAATAGGCTACATCAGCTATATCTACATCGTGCGGAGATTTCTGAGAGCTCTGCTGTCTCAGGTTGATCTGGATCAGCCAAGGATTGTACCTCATGGCCGTGACGAACTTGGGGGGCAGTTTGTACCGGCTCTCAAACAGGTGTCTCAGAGCATTCTCTACATCAGAATTACTGAAGGCACTAGACCTTCCTTTGTGCTTCATTTCAATGTAAATCCAGCTTGTTCTAACCAGTTCACCACAGTTCAGGTTCCTGTCACCCTTTTCAGTTCTCCTGATCCCAGCAGTGTTCACACACCAGCACGTACCAGTTTGATCGCACTGCCTGGCTTTGAAGACACCATTGTCCTCCTCACAGTCTGGGTTGTAGATGCCAGCAGTATCTAACAGTCTCTGGGAGTACTCATCCTTCAGCAGTATTTCTGCCTTCATCAGCAGGCATTTTGGAGTCAGTGATGAGCAGTTTACCCTGTGGTTTGAACGTACCAGTGTGCAGCTGCAGCTTCCATACCCATCCTGGTCACACACCGTCCATTTGTTGGTTGCACAGGTACAGTTGTTCTGTGCTGA
This sequence comes from Turnix velox, assembly GCA_013400935.1. NCBI lineage: Eukaryota > Metazoa > Chordata > Aves > Charadriiformes > Turnicidae > Turnix > Turnix velox. The sequence goes on from VZTY01026179.1 coordinate 122,739, forward strand.
CGAAGGTACTGCCAGAATCAAGCCCAGTAGAAGCCCCAAGAGAGGCTCCATATTGCAGGTGAAAAACATGGATGAAGTCCTGGATGCTAACAGAGAGCAGCAAAAGCTTTAATCCATTCACAGAGTCTGCTCATTCCTACATGCTGGTGTGCTGCTGCCTTTATTGAGAGTGAAATTAGACCCACCAAGCAGGTTCTCCTTCAAAAACTACTGGCATCTTGTAGCCCACATCCTTGAGAAGTTGCCCAGCTGCACTTTCAGCTTTTGCTTATCAGGGAGTGGCACTGGTATGCGCCTCCAGCTTCCTGACACCCCTCTTCCTGGATGGAGAAACAGCAAAGGAAACACTGAAAAGCCCCCGGGCTGCCCTTCTGGACAAAAGTACAGCCTGCCCTTTTATTTCTTTAAGCTTTTTATGGACTATGAAAATTCACATTTGCATGTGCTGCAGGAGAACCCTGGAGCAGCTGCCAACACAGGAGGAACAGCTTTTCATCACTTTGATGGCTGCTCTCCTACTGACAAGGCAGAGGAACATAGTCTCACCTTCTAGCATGGAAACCTTCTCTCCCTCCTTTCCCCTAGCACATGCTCATCCTGAGGCACAGTTAGGAATGATGCTTTTCTTCTTTGCATTGCCTTTACAAAGGTGTTAGCCATTTTTGAAGAAATTTTTCAATGTGAACTGATCTCCAAAGCACATCTTAGCTTCCCATGCACTTTGGCAGCCACTGAAAGGTATTTTCACAGAATCACAGAATATCAGGGATTGGAAGGGTCCTCAAAAGATCATTTAGTCCAATCCCCCTGCCAGAGCAGGAGGACCTAGATCTGATCACACAGGGACACATCCATGTCGGTTTTGAATGGCTCCAGTGTGCATTAAGCAAGTCTCATTCATCTGATTTGTCAAGCACTTTTTAAATCCTGATTTTGGGACCAGTAACAACCACTAAAGTGTGTACTTCAGCTCCCTCTACCCCTGCTCCTGCTGCTTTCCTGAAGGATTACCCTGCTTCAGATCAGCACAAGCTGGACGAGTTGGAGCCAGGGATTGGATCTCTGGGAACAGTGGGAACTTATCCTAGCTACCAGCGTGAGTATTTATAACACAGTAGGAGTTTAAAATTACAGACATTCATGTTTGGTCTCAGTCCCATGTTATCATTTGAGAGTTTCCCTTTTTTTCAGACACTGCCAGGGCAGTAGAGAAAAATGAACTGGTTTGTCTAACATAATGTAGAAGAAAAGCCCCAGGTAACTAGCAGAGATGTTTATTTTCCCTCCTGGAGGAAGATCTTCACTGTCTCTTCCCTCAAAGGTGGCCAGAAGCACAATGATGGTTTTTAAATACACCTATCACCAAGGAAAAATGTGTAGAACAAGAAAAAAATCCAGGCAAGAGAAGGGCAAATAAGGAGTAATTTGAAGTTTCCCAGACAGAGCTGCATAAATTGCCAAACAAAGTGCACTTTCCCATTGACTTGTTTGAACTGGTGCCTTTCCCCCTCTGTAAATAAGGGGGAAACAGATTTATTTTGAAGACAAAAATTTTTCCCAAATCCATACAGAAAATGAAAGTCTATGACACTAGAAAAGAGTATTTTTTCTTTTTAATCCATGCTAAGCTGTAATGGCAGTACAAGAGTTAATCATTGAGGACAGCAGGGTTTAAAAAGAGTAATCCTGTAAGAAACGTGGAGAGCATTATTTCTTTAGTGATCTCTGCTTCCATGGAAACAATTTCTCAGCACAATTTTAAATCTCATAAAAATAGGGCACTGGGTCTATGTAAAACAGCAAGACATTTCCAATTAAACACCCCAAATGCTTTTTATCTAGGCCATTAAATATTTGCTCAGTATCAAACACATTCACTGTGTATAACGTTCACTGGGATGTTGACAACCAGCTCCATCCCAGGAGCTGGCTCTGTGGGGCTGGATGAAGTCACACCACATGCACCCCAATGAGGTTGGCAGCACAGAGCAGCACCTTTCCTATCCCTTGCAGAGGCCGAGGTATTCTTTACACCTCAGCTTCACTTGTTTGTCACCTCCACACGTCCCCTTCCCTGACACAGTCCTGTCCTCACTGCTCAGTAACACCCAGCACAGCAAATTCTCCACCAGCACAGCTAGAAAGGGTTTATCTGGCTCCTGCTGCTGAACTGAGCTAGAACAAACAACCTTGAGTGAAATTCGAGTAATAAATAGCATTTTTCGAGAGGTAATCCTATGATCATCTTCAGAATTCACAAAAAAACATTACCATACTCTTACAGTGATGATCTTACAGCCAGGAAACTCTGAGGAACATCCAGACCTGCCATCCTGGAAATCCCTGCCACAAGGTAGTGTGGGATCATTTCCTGAAGGAAAAGTAACCAAACGGTTTTGTAAGAGCAAATGGGACTTAAAAATAGATAAAAAATCGGTACCAGGATAGGTGGCTGCTACCTCCAACTCGTAATGAACCAGACAGAAGTTTACACCCACTAGTGAAGTTCCCATCTCACGTCAATTCTTATCGTAGGAATTGCGAAAACGCCCCCTCTGGTGGCGTTTCAGAGTTGAATCATCGGGTCATTGCTCCTGCAGTGGAGGAAACGTCAGAGCTGAGCTAAAGAGACAGGAAGCTGTTGCATACACGGAAAGGAGCCTCCAAGGTACAGCTTTATCACTAGACCCTGTCCACCAGCAGGCAAGAACAGCAAAACAGCAAGGAAAAGGGGAAAAAAAAAAAAAAAAGTATTCGGCATCAGTGGCAACAATTGTTCTGTTTGGTGTATTTTCTTCAACTAATTTGGTCTTGGACAATTCCTTCTTTAAAAAGAAATAGTAAATACATGCATTCTCCTTCCCTCCTTGACTCAGCCAAACACTCATAAAGGATACTGGCCAAAAGTTACATCTTGGGGATTTGTTATTTTTTATTATTACTTTTTTAAACTGTTGACTCTTCCAGTTCAAACGGTTCAAACTCCACCCTTTGTCACCTCCCCTGCAACAACCTGGTAAGCTGTGGCCTCTGGTCTGGCATGAAGAAATGGAGTGTTGTTTGTCCACAACAGGGACACTAGAAGAAAGCTGTCATTTTGTGCTCAGTGGGGAAAAAAACTAAGACAAACAAAAAAAAAACCCAAAACCAAGAAGCTTCCAAATAAAAATATTTAATACCATTTATGTGTTTGGTAGCAGAACTTGGTAATATTAACAAGATCTTTATCTTTTTAGAAGCATGCAACTTCCAAACTCATTAGGAATTACATAATCAAAGTCACTTACGAAACGTAGATGATTTTTTTTTTTTTTTTTACCATGGCTCTAGCCAACATAATTATGACTCAACTTCACAAATATTGTATTTCCATTCTCATACATTATCATGTGATAATACTGGACTCCAGTGGTACCAGTGGTTGTATTTCCCCAAGCCTTGTGCTGATGAACTTCTAGAAAATCTGAAGTCTTTATATCAAAGGCTCGATACCGTGCCACCTCCTCAAGAGACAAATTCCTTTGTGTAGCACCAGTCTTAAATCCAATTAATACCCGAGAGAAGCAGCCAGCACATGGTTGCCACTGCTTGGGAAATACCAACATCCATCCTGAAATGGCTGGAAATAGACCATGCGTAGACAGAGAACTTCACCTACTTCATATTGCTGTTACTCAAGAGGTTTAAAATTCTCCTCCTGTAAATCAGAACTAGTTACAGCTTTTAGCACATACATTTATCCCAGGTGATTTTTCTTAGAAGGTAACCTACGCAAAGCTGCAGAAGAACTCCTTCCACTGCAGACCATGACTATGTATGGAAGGAGTGCTTTCTCACCACGAGTCTACTGCAAACTACAAATGGAGAAAGCCAAGCAGTACGTTGTCATTAGGATGTCCCAAAATTGGCACTTTAGAGTACATGAGTCACCTTACACTGATGGATACCCTGGGACTGTCTGTGGGATTCACAGCTCCATTCACCAACATTTTCAAGACCACAGCTCTTGATGCCCAGTGATTGTCACAGTTCAAATCTCAGAGCTCACATCTCCATCGGATCAAATTCTGCACCTTCCATTTGGTAACAAAGAGACAAATGTTTTAAAAGACATCATAAAAAATTGACTGTAATTTCCCAGAAAAAGTTGCATCCCTCCTTTGGGATGCAACTCTAGCATTTTAAAGCTTCTCAAACTCTTCATACCAAGGCAAAACAAACATACAAAATCTTAAAATGCCATTTATGTTACATATAACTAGATATATACACTTTTTTTTTGTTTTAAATAACACTCAAGACCTTTGTCACCCCTTTAGATACAAACTCAAGGTTTTGCTTGACTCATGTTTTCAAATATATTTTAGATCTCTCTGAGAAACTCTGCTCTCAATAAGTCTGAGTGAATAGTTGTAACTAATGACTTGGAAAGAACAGTTTTAAACACATTTTTCCTATAAAGATTCACAGTGATAACTCATGAAACATTTCCAAATTAAAATAAAAAGTTTCAAGATCAATCTGTTTAGAACTGATTTATCTGAAGACATACTTCATGGAATTATAACAGAAGGAGAGATACAAACCAGCACGATTTCTTGGTGAAATACATATTACAGAGAATGTGTATTTATGCCTGAATATAAAAACTTGGTGCTTTTTTAATCTTTAAGAAGAGAAATACTTTACTGCTTGTTGCACTAAGGTTACCATCAATCAAGAGCTCTTGTTTCCACAGGAAACACTGGCAATTACAAGTGGCCAAATCCCACCCAACCGGCAGAACAACATACTCTCTCCCCACAGAATGGAAGACCAGAAAGATTGGGACCTGCAATGAGACAGGAGTTACCATTTCCACTGGAAACACTACAAATGCTACTGAGAAGTCATCAAAACTTGCCAGCTTTCTCTTCCCAGTACAGAAGCGAGATGGCAAAGAACATGCTCAAAAATTCCCCAACCAAAAAGGATCAATGGGGGAAAAAAAAAAACCAACCCAACCCAACAAAATATCCTATGTGTTAAACTACAGCTGAGTAACTTGAGACTGGACAACAGGAAAGTCTGAAATCAGTGAGCTACAAAGCTTCCATTTGAGTGAAGCATCTTGTTTATGAACTCATTGAAACTTACAATCTCTAATGAGTTAAGGAATAGATTCATTCTGAGTTAGATGGGAGCCTGAAGATAAAAAAAAATAAGAGAAAGTTTCCAAACAGGAAGACCTGAGAGAGATTAAACTCTTCCTGAAGACTGATGCATGGGATTCTTGATGGGTTGTCCATCTTCCCAGACAGCAGACCCTTGGTCTGGGCACTCAAATGTTCCACATTACGAGTCGTTCAAACTCCTGCTTCAGATCACTGGATTCTGTAGCAACTTCTATTAAAATTGCCAGTAATTCAGAGAAAAGTGACATTAAGAGGGAGGAGGGGGAAGACAGTTAAACATTAAATCAAAATTCCATTATTTTTTTTTTTTCAGCCATCACACCAGTAATTCATTTGAAGGTTCATTCTCACTTTCTTCAGCATTGCTCTTTTTCTCACTCTTGTAGGTGGAGAGGAATAAGTTTTCAATCTGAGTCAAGAACTCTTCAGCGATGAAGCAGTTTGTTACCTTGTCCAACGTCTTCCTCATGCATTCCAAAAGCTAGTCAAAACAAAGGGACATAGATTTTAAATGTCATTTTTCCTGAGCTTATTTCTCTCCTCCTAACTGGTAAATATTCTAAAGAGATTTTTATTTCTTTAAGATTAAAAGTACAGAAAGACTTCAGCAGTTTTAGAAAGGAACATAAGGGTGAATCCAATCCAATTACACAACAGCTAAATTAAAGATTATTTTTCCAACTCAATTTTAGATTTAAGCTGTTAATAAGAAAAAGTCATGTTGAGAGGAGAAAATTTACACATGGAATTGTTGCTATGTATGTGCTTTCCGTTTATGTCTTTTGCTTTGGGCAAATCTCTCTTGTTTGGGCAATGAATGTCAGAACAGCAGTAATTTACAACCTCACAGCAATCTGCAAATTAAAGTTCATGCTTAAGTGTGACAGATGTGGCACAGAATGACTTCAGTGGTCAAACAATATACCAGAAAGTCCAAAACTTCTCTCAAAACCATACTGTTCTCAGCACTGAAAGAAAAGATGCTGGGAGGAGACATCATTAATCATTTGCTGTTGTCCTCAGCTCCCTCAAATGAACACTGCTATTTGCATTGTGTTTGTGAGTTAATAATGACAAGAAACCGATTTTTTTTTTTTTTTTAAAGCTAAAAATTAAAAGAATAAAGCTTACTTTCTGCAGACAAGTAAGGTCAGAATCTCTATGAAAAATTTTATCCATTGGGACACTGCTGTTGAAAGAGAAACAAAAGCAGTGATGAATAATGAACATACAGAAAATTGCCTGTTTAGAATTTTACATTATAAAGTAGACACGTACCTATGGCAGAACTGGTATTTTTCAATTATCCATCTTGTTTTTTCAAATATCAGCTCCCACTGAGGCTCCTCCATCATCTGCTGCACTTCAAATTTGTAGGGCAGGCCTGGAATCAACAGAACATGACAATTTTATGCTTCTAGTACACTCAACGCTTTACTTTTCAGTTATAGGTGCAATCACTTCTTTCCCTGTAACTGTTCATCACTGATTACTGACTGCAGAAGCTTATGATCTTGTTATTTCTCAAGATTAAAGAGGTTAAAAGACATATTTTGGTTTCCAAATTTAATTTGTTTCTATGATTTTTCCTCAAATTAACATCAGGGAATAAGATCTGATCACTCAGCTGTTCTCATAGATAATGTATGTAAATAACTGTGGCCCTCCTGCCAGTGTTTTAACTTCTTTCACTGATTGTCAGAAGTAACAATTCAGAAAAAAGAACTTTTTACACTATATATTCTTGCCATGACAGCACAGATTAGAATGATAGAATGGTTTGGGTTGGAAGGGACCTTAAAGATCATCTAGTTCCAACCCCCCTGCCATAGACAGGGACACCTCCCACTAGACCGGATTGCTCAATGTCTCATCCAGCCTGACCTTGAACACCTCCAGGGAGGGGGCATCTACAACCTCTCTGGGCAACCTGTTTCATTGTCTCACCACCCTCACAGTAAAGAGTTTCTTTCTTAAAGAGCAAGTATTTAGGCTGGATCTAAGTGAAATTTTTTGGTTTTGTACAGCACAAGGCAGTAACACACAGATACAAGTAACTATTGCTCAAGTTCAAGAATAAGCATTTCCACAGAAAAAGAAAAGAGAAAAAGAAAAATTAAAAGGCAATGGATACTTACGGTAGGAACCATCAGAACTGAGCTCATCACTAATTACTAGACAAGTCATCTGAGAATATGGGAGAGGGTTATTGCGGTTGTAAGGACTTATAATCATTCCTATGAACATGGCACCACCCCGGGAGAAGTAACTCTGAAAAATCAAAAACATACAAAAAAACCCTCAATGCATGCAAGAAATACAACCTTTTCTAGCACAGCAGGTTGAAATTTAGAAGAGTTTATGTCAATTTATGAATAGATGTTTAAATGTATTAGGACAATGGAATCATAGAATGGTT
>VZTY01026190.1:0-42106 GCA_013400935.1 Turnix velox
CTTGGCTGCAAGTGCACACTCTGTGTGTCATAAAAGCTGTCTTTTTTTTTCCCAGCCATTTTTAATGGTTAACAGGTCCAAGTCAGATTTACCCAGCTAAGTGTTGGTTCCCTTTTCTGCTTAGCAGGACCGATACCTTCACACTGAGGCAACAGGGCAGTGAATATCTGCACAAACTTCAATAAGCAGCAGGAAGCCCGAAACTTGTCTTCTCAACCCCCTCCCCACTTCTGCAGGAACTGAAAGCATCCAGAGTGTGCGCTAGCAGAGATTTAGTATGTTGGGAGTTATCCTGGGGTTAATTCTCCGCATGAAGGTACAATTTCTTTATTCTACTGAGATGCTGAGAATGTTCTGATTACCCCTGTATCACTGCAGTGAATTGTGGAGACTGAGCAAAGCTGTAGCTTTGCAGTGAGGTAAGAGCTGGAGCCTGCTTTGACTTGTTTTGGTGAGGGCCAGGGGTCAGATTTTTTCATTCAAAAGCAGAGCTTTAAGAAGCTGTGGGGATGGCAGGAAATTAGTTCTCAGTTGGTCAAACTATGGCATGTTCATGAACTTCATAGGAAGGCAGAGAGACACACATTATAACATAAATTTATTTCTGAATAATTTGCAACATTCAGAACTACTGTACAGAGAAATGGCATCACACTGTTACAGCTCTGTCATGATATTTGTGCTTTGTAGGATAAGTAAACATTTATTCTATCACAGCAAAAGATTGTATACTGACCACTAACCGTATCTGATTTAAAAAGAAATACACTTTCTCATTTATGAACTCAAACAAAGTTCTTTAAGTCCATTGTAGTTGGTGCTTTTTATTGGCTTTCAGCCTCTGAAATGCTGAACATTTGGAGCTGCTACTTGTGCAGTGGAGTTACAGATGTTCAGCAGTGCTTGGGAGTAGACCCAGGGACAGCACCATTACCTTCCATGTGCATTGACCTTGACAGCAAAGTGACCCTCGCTGTTATGTATTCACTGCAGAGGAGATCTAGAATTGCTTAGTGTTCCACATTAACAGTATGCATTTAGTAACAAATGAGTGGTGCAACCATGCAAGCTTAGGAATAGTTTTAAAGGTAAGTTGAGAATATGGCTCTTTTTAATAAATTATTTAAAACTACTTCAAAAATTTCAAAAATATTTAGTGCAAAAAGATCGTTGTTTGTTTTTTTTTTTCCGCCAAGAAATATTACAGAAGCATACACTATTATATGGAAAATAAAACATCTCTTAAATTTTTCATTGGGAAAAGCAGGCGTGTTTTTTATCAACTATTTGGGGTAGGGAGAGATGAAAGATAAATATTCTCAAAGAAACAAATCCCAGAAGAGTTGTGATATAAGTTATATTTACCTTTCAATTCAAACCCAATCTCTTTGGCAGATTCAAGAGAATCAAGAACGTGATACTGACATCATCTTAACAGGACAGAATTGTAATATATCTTCTCAAACAGTTGTATAAATGCTATAGGACTGTGAACTATCACATATATCCAAAACATTTATATCCAAAAGGAACGAGTACTTCTGTTGACATTTTAACAATCATTTTGCTTTCTTGTAAGTTACAAAAATTAGCATTATGATTTTTATGGTGAGATGGTGCTCTTTTCAGATATGTTTCTTCACCTTATTAACAATTTATTTCATTAAATAGTATTTTTTTCACCACTTTTAACTGATATGTACCATGTTACACAGGGCTTCAAATAGAAGCACTTTAGGTAACAAATACACTGCCATTACTCCCTCTTACCAGACAGGGACACTGAGGCACAAAGGTGAAGGGACTGGCTTGAGGTGGATGACAGGTCTGGGGTGGGATGGATGGGGCTCAGGAACCTCCTGCCCCAACCCACAGAGCTGGCCTCAGGGATAGACTGGGCAGAGCTGGGCGGAACTGTGCTACCTCCTGGTCCAGAGTGAGAGACTAGATTTTGTTTCCTCTAGAAGAAGACAGGAATGGGGAACAGTATGGAAGAGAAATAATCACACGGAAAGAGACTAAAACATGTTTTCAGCAGTTTTCTGTTGTGTTGTCTAACTGCTAAGGTGTGCAAAACCTTTTACTCCTTAGCAGACTATGGGGATTTCAAAAAATAGTTATTTATCCAGGGACCTGGGCGGTTCTATCTATCCCGGGACACAATCTGATGGTAACAGTTAAAGTTTACAGATGTTGACACTTTAAAACTGAATGCTAGTGTACTATCCCACATAGAACTTACTAGATACTTAAGCCTTTTACTATGTAGTCAATTGATTCAGAAGGCCAAACCTCCATTCCCCTCTGGTACTATACATCCTGTAGCACGCTTTTCATGAGTCCCACAGGACACAGAAGGATACAATACACCGTGGTTTCACTTTGCTCTTTGTTCAGGTGTGGAACAGACATGTGCTGTTTCTGTATAGTTTGTACATCTTTTCTCAGTCAGTGATGATCGGAAATCAGAGCATTACACAAACCACTGCATATTTAAACTGGAATAAACAGAAGTGCTGTACAGGTGAACTGTCTTAACCCAATTCAAGAAGCCAGTCAAACAGGCTCAGAGTCATTTCTTGGCCCTCCTCACTGAGCTTGCAGTACTGCACCACAGCATGAAAGATATCCCCGACTTTCCAGGATTTCCGTTGAACCAATTGCACAACATCTAAAAACTAAAAAAAAAAAACAAAACAAAACAAAAAAAAACAGCAAAAAAGAAACCCCCAAAAAACCCAAAACAACCCAAAACAAACAACAGAATAAACCAAGTTCAGGTTAATGTTTTGCTAATTATTTCTTGAAGGAATACAAACAAACTGCTGTAAGACATACCCCTTTGTAATGCACTGCTGCATGGAGGCATTGACCTAGTTTGGCACACAGCAACATCAAGGTTCTTTCATTTTTGAACTCCCATTTTTCTCCAAATACTGGTCAGATCTCATAACATTTTCTAAATTAGCTGTTCTCATTATTCCTTATTTAATACGATCACTGTAGGAACAGTGAAAGCAAGCTTGATAAAGATCACCACTTTCCTTGTTATCAACTCTTTCAAAGTAATGAAAGCGTGGCTATCAATTTTAAAGGAAAAAAAGCAATCTCTCTGGCTGTATTTTCACTTGCATTTGATCTTCTATATTTCCACACATACATCCTGCAATATTAAGATAGTATTGGGGAGAGGGTAATTATGGGTAAACTTCTGTCATGTGAAGACACTCGTCACAATTGTGGTTAAGTCACAAAGAGTATATATACTGATAAATTTTTTAACTTCCAGATAAAGCAGAGGTTAAAGATGTTCTTAAGCAGCTGTAGAAAGTCCTGAATTTTGTCCACTTTGTTTACTTAATAATGGGCTTCAAAGTGTTGTACATCTGGCCCTGTATTTAATAGTCACATGATTTTCACAAACAGTGTTGTAGGCAGGATGTGTTTCATTATTCTCCAGTGTATTTTTGCAGTTGAATTAATTGTTTGCCAAAGCATGTGGGTAAAGCTGACAGCTGTTTCTTTCATTAGATGCAATTTGAACTGTTGCTGCTGAATACATTTTAAATTATGTTTATGATTCCCAAATGCAAGTACTCAAGAAAATCAAACAATATCTCTGCTACTCAAAATGATCTTCACATAGACATTAGTTTAAAAGACCAAAATACTGATTTGTAACACTTTTTTTTTTGTTAATTGATTTGGATATCACTTCTTGTAAGCCTTTGAGCAGTTGTTGCTGCTCTCAGGAAAGGGGCTTTTTTGGTTATTCAAGTGTTGTAGGTGGCATTTGGTGGTGTCTACAAAGGAGCACCAATTAATTATTTGGGAATAGAAAAAGCCTGCACTTGTGGTCATTTTGGACTTCAGTTTTGCTTGAGGTGCTCTTGCTTGAATCAATACTTTGTAGAATTTCTCAGTTCTGGTAGCAGGTGTCTGCCTCTTTCTGGAAAGAGACTTCTGGTTTCCTGATGGTTGTTGGCAGAGCTAAACTCCACCTGAGCAGGAGCAGAAGAGTACTGGTGCACACAGAACATTTTCATTGCTCAGCCAGGAGAGGTTCTTCATAATTTCTGTACAGCCATGCAAAATATTTCAATAAATCTAATTTTCCAAGCAACAGATGTGTGATTGCAAATATGACTCTACCAGAAACACTGCTGGGCACTGCCTGGGCTAAAGCTGTCTCTAGGACATGGCTACACAGATAGGTCCATCCTGCCTATCCTTGAAACTTTTCATCAGCCCTGGTGCAGAAGCCAAAGAACCTGAGCTAATCCAGTAGTTTTATTTTGTAATTAGTCTCCTCTGTACATTTGAGCAGAGGGCACTTTCTTGACAAACAGCAATCTTTTCCTGCCAGCATAAGGTGACAAAAGAGCTTTCATAAATACAGAAGGACCCATCTGACCCCTTGGCAACCTGCTATATCCCCAGCTTGAGCAATTTATGGACAGCCAGGAGCTAGCTCAGATCTCCCTGAGGCTGCCCTCAGCAGAACTACAGGCATAAGACCTGTGTAAGGACTAAAGAATTTCAGAGCTGGAAATCTTAAGTTCAGTTTATGCCTCTCGTCAACCTCAGCTCTTAATGTCACTGTGTAGCAGGACTTCATGTGTGTAGTGACCCCATGCAAGTGACATTTTTAAGCTACATTCTTTAACTGCATGTGAGCCACCTGCAACACTTTCAATGCAGTCATTTAAAGGATTCTTTGCTAATTCTGCCTTGGGCATTGATGCTTAATTGCATCATTAACAAGAAAAAGTGAACAGATTCATCAAAGACTTTGGAAAAGGTCTCATAGTGATAGTGTTTCTTGTGCCTTGGACAGTCTACTAAATATTTCACATAATTTGTAACATGTTTAATTCTCTCTTCTCTTTCTGTATTTAAACCATAGCATAACCATCTTGCTGTAATGAACAGTTTATTGCTCAGCAAGCTCAGCAACTTCAATGAATAACTGCTATTTTGACTTAAGTGAATTAACAGTATACTTATTTCTATAAATACTACCTTTTCAATCCTGTTTTCCTGAGATTTCTTAAAATAAATAGTTGGAATTCCAAGCTCAGAAGCAGCAATCCACTGCAGGGTGGCTCGCAGCTCTGCATCTGGGCACTCTGGTTCCAGATCAAAGTTTATCACCAGTAGGTCCTTTTGACAATTGGCTGTTCCTACTGAAAGCCCAGAAGTGCTTTCTGGAAAAAAATAATCTCAGCAGTTAGTGTGCAATTACTTGCTGTAACATCAAATTGTATTCTTTAACTGATACGGTTCTACTTACCCTCTGTGTTCTCTGTCTGTTCTTTAAGGAAAACCTTTTCTTCTACTAATTCACTTAGAAACAAACAACAACAAAGCTTATTAGTGATATTTAGCAACAGTCTACAACACTGCTTCATGATGAATAAAGGTCTTCCTCAAAGTAAGACCTAAAAAACTGTGAGAAAAAAGTAGCTTAGGATGAAGTAATAAAATGTAGAATACTTCATACTAAATCAGAAAAAGCAATAGGAATTGCAGCATTATTCCCATAATATAAAGAAATATTTGTTCTGATTGCACTGTATATTACATTTCACCAGGTTCTGTGTATTTTTACACAATGACAAGCAAATGGCATTATGGTAAGGCACATAGAGTTTCACAACCTGTGGGGAAATTCTGAACTTCCCCCATCTGCATTTTGCAGTGCCATGCTCCTTGGCAAGAACTTTTCCTGCCAGCTTCCTAGTTTTGTCTTATATAGTTAAATGCAATAATGAGCTTCAATTATTTCAACTGCATCTGATTTTAAATATATTATCTTTTTGGGAAAAAAAATTGTTTATACCTTGCAAAAAAATTCCAAACATCTTAATTTCTTGTGTACTATTAAACTACAGGAAGCAAACAGTTGGTATGTGGTCACTGCTTCAGCTTCCATTTCTTAAAACAGCATCCATGACCATGCACATGTATCAGAAGACTATAATTTCAGTATTGGTGTTACAGCTATTGCATTTGTTTCATTGCTCCTGAAGGGATAGCAATCACATCAGACCTTTCTGACCATCCCAGTCTGCTCTTAGTGGGGGAAAATGCTGAAAGGGTAATATTTTTTCCTAGAATGGGAAGGTGCTACTCATAACATCCTCATTCCAGAGGATTTCAGAATCTCCTTCGAGGCTTCAAAGCATCAAAGTTATATGTACTTGTGTAGGCATTACTGCAAGATGTGAGAGGAAAGTATAAATTGTAGCATGCAATGGATGGTTGTTGTAACTTAGAATCATAGGTGCTTAATAATTTAATGTGCCATCAGTTTTTTTCTGGTTTTCTTTTTGAACAGCAAATACATTCTGTGCTCTGACTTCTCCAGCTTATTGACCTACACCTCAGAATAACCCATGAAAGCTAACTAGGGGAGTCAGAAATTTATCTTTTTTGGCCCTCTGAACTAGAAGGGATAGAAGTCATCTTTAGGAATATGAATATGAGGTATCACTGCTTACTGTGAAGATGGGAATGTTTTAACAAGTTTAGTCTCTGCATCAGCAGCTGAGAGAGAATGCATGTAACTCTACAGAGATATGAAAGGTTAGATTTCCTACAGGGAAAAAAAAACCCTCATGAAAGCAAGAAAAGCTGTAATTTAGTCTGGTAATGAGCTGTGAGGATTTTCTGACATCAGTGAATGCCTAAAGTTACCATGTTCAATGTGTGATGCACAGTCCATGTGCTTTTGCTGCGGCTGTACCCTGACTGCATCGTGACATTCATCAGCTGGTGGGTTATACCAGGTTCCAGGGTACCAGAATCTTTTGGCAACTCTATTGTATGCTCAGTAGAAACGTGCTCAGAAGCACTAGGTAAGCTATACTTTGGGACAAATTAGTACTGTCCTTGAAAAAAATGCTACCATACTTTACTTGATCCCTGTTTACTTGACCTTACTTGCTGTGGCAATGGAGTTTTGATAATTTGAAGTTATTTGGACATTAAGCTCACACAAAGGGAAGACAATGCTGCAGAAAACTCAGACAGAGAGGTTGGTAGATCCGTATTCTCTTGAAAGAAGAACTTAGGTGGACTCTACTGTAATCTTCCACTGTCCAGTGCTGTCACTCCACAGACACCTGCATGTGCTTCTTATGAAGCTATGGGCAGGCTTAGCAGCAGGTGCAAAGCAGAGCTTGGCACATTTTATATGATGTAGATGATTTGCAGTTAAAATTAAACATCAAGTTTCACTTCAATGACTACTTACTTAATCATAGGACAAGATGCCACATTCTCCTGATAAATTTCCAGGTCCATAATGCCAAGACTGCTAGTTGTACTGCTGTTGCCATTGCTGACAAAGCAAAAGTTTAAATATTAGTGCTAATCCACACTGAACCTGTCACCATACATATTTTTAAAACTTATTTCCATACAAAGCAAAGCTCCCTGCAATGCAGAGTTCCACAAAATCAGTTGTGCACAGCAAGGGGTAGCCAGAATGAAGCACATTAATCTGTTCAAAATAATGAAGCTTTTATTAAAATCCTTGCTTCTATCAAGTGATACTGTAAGCTGTAAGGGGAAAAAAAAGTAGGATCCTCTATTTGTGAATGGCTTATGTAATGAACATTTGGCCCCAAACCAAAACTAAGGCGTCATGAGTCCTTGAAAAGGATTATTTGGTACAGAGATTTCTTGAAAAAAGCCCTTCAGAGATTCAGATACCTCAGAATGTGGTGACTTACAGCAAGGCTCTTGGTTGCCCATCACACTACTTACCTGCTGAGTGACTCCATGAATGTTACCAACAGCACTGTCTGTTCATACCCCAAATGCTACCAGGGATATGATGGAGCCCACAGGTACCTCTTATGTTCCTGACTACTCTGAAAGACTAAGATTTCAATTAAAGCCAGTACTCATTGGGAACAGTAATACATGGAAGAGTTCTCTGGCTTCTTCACAAGAAAGAAGTTTTACAGATAGATTTCACAATGGATGTTTATGCAGATACTGTAAGTCTGATGAACAGGTTATGAATTTGCTGGATGTAAGTCAATTAGCACAGATAAGATGTGTGTTGCGAGTCAGCTTGAACTGCTTAATTTTTACTAGAAAAGCAACTAATAGTATTATACGTTATTCTTGCATTAGAAAAATTGACTCAACAGTTTCCTTTCCCACCAGGTTTTTCTGAGCCTTTGTCAGCACACCATTCATTCAGATCACTGTAGTAATTTCTGTCTCAGTGCAGAGCCAAAAGGCACAATACATGAGCTCTCTCAGACCAAGCACTTCATTAAAGCTTGATACAATAATAATGGGATGAATGTTCACCCCCGCTGGCAGACAAGTTTTGTTCAGTGTTTTGCCAGCCAGCACTGCTTCCTGATACAGCCTCTTTCATTTCCCTGCTACATTGCTGTGCTGTCTTCCATCCTTGTCATCTTAACACCCAAGACAATATTTTAAAACCTAATCTAAGAGCATATGATTAGAAAACCTTGCTCATTTTGAATTCTTGAAAGGGTTGACAAAGTCAAACTAACATCAATTTATACGAATTATAAGGACTAGATAACATCCTTAAACATATGTCATGATACAAATAGGAACAAAAAGCAGTACATTGCAATGAGAGCTCTGGAATTTATCTGCTGATGGAAATTCAGTCATCCTCTGATCTGTGCCAGTCTAAGCAAATTAGAGCTTTATTTCTGCTCTCAGTGGACAAACAGCTTGTGGGAGTAACAATCTCCTCAATCTCAGCTAAAGTGATGCCAAAATAAGCGTGATTCAAATAATAGCAAAGGAAACAAAGGAGATAATTTAGCTATTAGTTTATCCTATAATCCCTTCACTGTAGGAGTGAGGCACTTGAGTGGTATGAGGAAGTTTTTTCTTTGTCAGAATCCAGCTGCTTTATCAACAAGACAGTGAGCCGTCTGAGAACCAGAATGCAACTTAATTTTTCAGAAAAGAATAAAGATTTAGAAATTAACTTGTCATTAGGCCTTCTTTCCAGTATTTTGAATAAATCTTGACCCACATTTCTGATGCATTTTAGTCAAACCATTTGTTGGTTATGCTATATTATAAACTGAGAAGAGACAACATGGGTACCTCAGAGATCTCTCGCTGAGTTGCAAGTAGCTACTTGTGTCATCAGGATTGTCTTCGTCATTAGCTAGCTGGGACCAGCTGCCAGTGCTTTCTTCACTGCTGCTGAGATGGTTTGGAAATTCTTCAGCTGTTTTTGTTTCACCTACCACCTCAGCATCTGGTTTGCTCTGAACACTGCTGCTGACAGGGCGATAAGAAAGGTACACTGATGCTGTAATATGGGTGAACAAACTGGAACCATCAGTCTTCAGGCAGTGCTACGCATTTTAAACTCAACCAAGCTACAAAAAACCTGGAAAATGAAGTTCAGTTGAATGTCCGGTCTGAGATGCTCTTAGAAAACGATCTTCTGACCACCATAACCAAACACAGAACAAAGTAAGCCTTATCCTCCAATATGCATTGAAAAATTTAGCCTTGTACAAAAAGGATTACATGAACAAAAAGAACTGCTCAATGCATAGGCCTATTTCCTAATGCATTTTAATCAATCTGGGGTTAAAATACATGGAAGAATGACAGCATGTCTTGGAAGTACACTTTGGCACTAAATCTCTGTCAAACTAGTGGATGAAGCCATTTCTAGCCATGGTTTTCTACCATGTTCGTACAATAGATCCAAGAGAGTTCTAGAAGAACAGGAAAGCATATCGAGTTGTAAATTACTAATGACTCCTGGCCTGTGTTTCTTAGGATCTTTGTTTAGTTTGAGGTTCTAGGTAGGTGTGGAGTAGCTAGTTAAAACCAGTCTGAATATGGAGCCCAGACTGAGCTTAGTTAAGGGAAAAACACTATGTAATTCTGCACACTTGTTTTATGCTGCTGACACGCTTTTACACAACAGAGATATATGCACCTACTCCCACAAACCCACAAAGAAAAAACCCACACTTTATTTATGATAACTTTTCAGAGCCAAATTGGATTTTGTAAGATTGGCATGGGACTTTATGCAGGCAGAAAAGTGTATAAGTATCCACCTTCCCCTCTTTTTGGATTATAAGAAAGTATTAATTATATCTCTGCAGACACAAACTGCAACCCTCTGCAAGCACTTCTGAGTTTTGTCCACAGCAATGTCTGAGGTGCCCTGCCTTTAGCTAGAGTAAGAGATCACCACCAAAATCTGTTACTCCCAAGTAATTAAGTTGAGGTGGATATCTCTCTTTGCCATATTCTTAGGACAACTGAGAAGTTGCTGCATCAGTGCCGGATGATACAACAAGAGGCAACCTCTGGTACAGGGAGAAAGGGAGCTGTTTGCATGGAGGCTCCTTCTCTATTAGAGAGTCAGCATCTGTCAAATAACTGCATTTGTCATACCTGACCCCTCGAGCCCAAAACTCATTATCTGTAGCAGCAAGAGGGTACGGAGGAGCCAGGTTGCAGGGTAGCAGCATTATTCACGTTTTTAGCACCAGGTACTTGGCCACAGCATGAGAGATTTTTCTGAGGGCTGTTACTTGGTGCTCTGAGTTTTACTTCATTCATTATGCAGTTGCATCTCAGACTAGTGATGCTTTGAACTGACAGTTCCCTGCTTCTGAACAGTCAGTTGGAATGCTTTCTGTGTATCTGCAAAAGGACTTGTTTTGTTGTGCTGTCTACAAACAGCTGAATACCTCCTTAGGCTTGCATGGCTTTTTAAAAATTACTTTTTTTCTAATTGATTATATGTCTGTTTGATGTTTTGCCTGGAGTCCAGTGTGATCATAACATTAGCAGGTAATTTCATGCAGTAGGAGTGGACCAATGGATCAAAGCAATTGATGCTGATACTTTAGTATCTATATTATATATATTTTGTGGGGGGGTTCACATCAGCATAGACTTGGTACAGACAGCCACACCACAAATAGTTCAAATCCATGTGAAGAACCACTGGAAGCTTTTGCCTTCCCAAGTAGGGTATGAGCACATTAGTTACACACTTATATAGCTGCTAGTTGAGAATCCTTTGTCTGGCACACTGCACACCGAGCAGTGTTCTGCTTGCATTCCCATTCTCCATGGGAATGGAGACAAGGTGACTGAGAGCTGTGCTGCAGTGCTGAACCAAAGTGTCTGGGTAGGAGTAGCCACTGGCATCTAACTCTGCCTTACTAATCCTATAGCTTTAAACTCCCCCTAAACACTTTGGGAACTCTGCATTAAAAACAGAGGAAAAGTTGTTATTAAAGGTCTTATAAACTGCACAAAAACAGTCAAGATTCTAAAGATGCGGATTTCTAAATGTATTAAAAGCAGGCTGCATTCAAAGGAACAGGAAAGTTGGGTGAAGAGAGTCATCATGAATGAAGAGCGACACTATGGTAATTGTCCACCTAATTACTACCACATACTGGAAAGTACATGCTTTTTCACTTCAAGCATAGCTTTGTCTAAGGCCAAAACAAAGCCCTGCCTAGAATAAAGTGAGCTATGAAATGGTTTCTAACACTAGTTCCAGTACTCTGAGTTATTGGCAGTTTAGATACCATTAAAGTTGATTACCATTAAAGTAAGAGATATGATGAAGAAGTATAGTTAAAAATAGGTGATGCCTTGCTCTTAACCTTACAGCATCCTCTACATTTGCACTGCGTTCATAAGGCCGGGCTTGCACTTTACCCTAAACTAAGCAAGTTGCACATTTCTCAACAAAATAAATACTGCTGTAAGAAGAGGGTGGCAAGTTATGGTATAAACTACATAACATGAAATAACATGAAATGTTATTCTTTATCTAAATTATAACAAAGAAATCTTGAACTGAAGGACATGAGATGTGTTTTTAATTACTATTTTACTTCCTTGTAGCTGCAGACTCTAAACAAAAAGCTGAACTTCATGCTCTTGAAAGTTTAGTCTTGTCTCCAGGTATATGAAGCTTTCATTAGTTTTATGAACAAGCATAGCAGAGAACTACATCCAATTCTGCTATCTTCTGTTATACTCAAAAACAGCTGTTTATTTGTTTTTTAAATTGAGGTATCTGTCAACAGTATATCAACTGTCATCCATCTTCTCTGTCTTAAGTAAGGAATACTTAAATATCTGTGAAGGGAAAGGTCACTTGTCTGTGCAGTACTAGATTTGAATCTCAGAACCTTGTCACTTCCAAGGTGAGTTTCCTTCAGAAATCATGACTGATATGTATGATTGGGTGATTTTATGCCTTAGAAGCCCATGGTCAGAACATAACCAGTTTATTTCTGAATAAGTGCTTCTTTGCTCACCTTCTTTGTATGCCAAAATAATTTTTACTAGGAAATTAAAAAATCAAAGCAGTGTGCTAATTTGCTTTTGTTTGGTTTTGTTTTGTCACTTACCTATTTTTCAGGGAACTGGAAACCATGGATTTTCCATCAAAAGCTTCTGGGGGATTTTCTTTGCCTTGATGGTCCTTTCCAGAAGGGCTGCATGAAGTTAAGGGCTCAGAGTCTATGTCTGGCTCATCTCGTTGATCAGTTTCTATCTGAATTAAAGGCACTTCCCTGTGCTGTCCTGCAGGGAGGCATTCAGGGCTCTTAATATATTCTTTTTTCTCATCCAAATTTACTCCATCCTTTTTGGATTTAGATTGAAGTTGAGTTACGCTTTGGGGATGCTTGTTTTCTACAACATGTTCTTGGCTTGGATAATCCAGGGTGTCCTGCTGCACAACAATTAAACTTTTACCACTTTCAACAATATTTGCAGCCAGTCTGTTCGCATATTGTTCCACATGTGGTGGGGAATCACTGTGAAACTGGTCTGCTTCTTCAGCCTCTGCCTCATCTGCTATGATCTTGTTCTTGCGCATTAAAGACTCAATAGAACTTGCCCATGTCTCATGGATCAACATATCTGTTATCTGGTCAGTCTTGCATCTTTGGTACAGGCATGAGTCAGACTTGCAAAGACCTGAAGAAGCCACGGTACTGACTGGCTGTACACTTAAGGAATCTTGGTGATGGTGGGCAAATCCATCTAATGAATTTGCTTTAACTGGGACATTAACTGTCAGCCTGGAGCCTGATAATGTGCTGTCAGGCACGGATGATTGCCTAAAGCAAAACGGTGATCGTAGAGAGGGTGAGAGCAAACTGCTGCACCAGTCCTTCGAATTCTGAGAGGAAGATGCATTATCTTTGTTTTCTTTTTCTATTTCTCTTAACATATACCTATAAAATTCCTCTGTAATGCTTTCTGTGCTGGACTGCTTGGATGGGCAACTTGGTCTTACGTTAAGATGACCATTTTTCTTGGATACCTGTTGTAAAGCAGAAGTTAAGATGTTGTTTGCATTTTTTCCTGCATAGTAATCAAGTAACAGATCAAAACCTCTTCCTTCATTTTCCATCTGGTTCACCATAAATCTTGAAAATTCATCGGTAATGCTTTCACAGCTAGACTGCTTTGAGACAGAACTTGTCTGGCTTAGAGAGTGCCCAAAGGTATTTATTAGGCTGAGAGTATTGAAAGAGGCTTTGGAATCAGAGTCTTCCTCTGGTATGCTCTCACAGCTTGAGGCTTTGGCTCGGCTCCATCTGTCACAGTGTAGCCTGTTTCTGGGGTGGTTTGGACCCTGCCAGATGCTATCAACCATGGAGAATTCAGTGAGGTTCATGATCTTGGCAGCCACTTCATTTGCAAAGATATTGACTGAATCTGGAGTGTCTTCAAGGTTTATAGATTCATCTACTACCCGATTCATTAATTTTTCCTTTAGCTCAGGATGCTCGTCTGTTTTTCTTTTGATCTCACTGAGTCTAGGTGCTCTATGCTTCCGAACAACTGAACCGTTAGCATTGCTTTCCTTCTTCCTTTTCATGGTTCTGCATGATAAAGTCTGGGTCACCAGATATTCATTGCCTCTCTTCCATGCACAGAACCAAGGTTGCTTTCCATTTGAGTTTTCAAGGCAAATGGCAGCTATTTCTGTTGCCATAGAGACGACTGTTTCTGCCAGTTCTTCTGCAAAATCTGTTATACAATATTTGTCCTTCGAATGTTTCACCTGTGGCACAGGCTGAGAAGGAAGCAAGGCATGATTTCCTAATAAAGACAAACTAACCTGGACATCGTTATTTAGTGCCGCATCACACTTATGCTTGGCCTGGTTTTCTGCATTCATGGTGGCACTGGAAGACAGCTGCTCTTGAACACCATGCCTCCATTCATTGTTTGCAAAGGTAGATTTGCTGTCTGAAAATGATATGTAGTCATTCTTCTGATGATGATTATTACTCTGATTTGGAGATTTGTAACATTCTCGTGTGGTTCTTTTCAAGTACTTTTTCTTGGGAGATGTTTTTGCAAGCATGTTATGCCCTGCACCACTAACTGTTTGCTCTGAATGCAGTGTGGCGCCTCCCTTGCTATCTACTTCTTTCATATTATTTTTACTAGTGCCTATAACGTTTACAAGATCTCTGCTTGTACTTGTGCTGTAGGATGTACCAAATGGCTTAACAGCAGACTGATCAAGGGAGCCGGGAAAAGTTTCATGTGCAATTGCTTGTGTAGACCATTCTTCTGCTTTTGTTACCTTTTCTGCCTTTGTACCATCAGAGAAGAGAGGGGTGCACTCTTCAACTTGTCTTATGTCGTTCATCTTCTTGTAAGTGAAATACATTATATTGAAAAGCAACTTGTTTGTGGTCTCTATGAAAATGTCTTGTGTGCTTGAGCCATTTCCTGAATGGGTGTGTAGCTGTTTCTTCTTTCTGACCTCTTCAATAGAATGTCGTAGAATAATACTGGATAAATCTTGCGCAAGTTCATCCTTGATTAATTCATCAGTGTGCGGAATCTGTGGCCTTGCTGCTGTATCAATAATTTTTCCATTTATGGATTCCATAAAATGCCCTACATTTCTGTATGTATTGGGTTCTGTCAAAATTATTGATGCCTCTCTGAGAAGAGCCTCTGCAATGCTGTCATTTAGCTTCTCCATGCTACTTCCTATAGCTATGCTACAATGAAGAGTAACAGCTGCAGAAGTTTGAGCAGCAGACAGAAGTCCACTCGAAGTTGAGGGATACTTTTCTTCCTTTGTTTCCCCCAGACCACAGACAGCTACAGCACTTGCTACTTGAGTCATGCCACACAGCGCAGTTGGAAAGGAATATTCTGTGCCAGCAGAATCATCAAGGAGATGTGAAGATGCTGCACTTAGCTCCCCATTATCAACCACTGTGCTTTTAGAATCTGTGGCATCTTGATCCCTTTTGAATTTTTCTGCAGCCTGAGGACTGGAAATCGTTCCAATTACAGTGGCTGCACAAGCTAGAGCCACTTCCAGTGCACTCTGGCCATGTCCACTTGAATGCTCTTCCTCAAAGTAATCTGAAACTTCAGCAGAACTTTCTGATTCAGGCCAGTGGCACAGGTTGGGGAAGGCAGACCCTGGCCAGTCAGACACATTTTCAGAATTGTCTGGACTTTGCACTATGACAATTTTTGGAAGTTCATTCCATGATCGGGAAGCAGATACATCTTCTGACTTACAGGAACTTCCTACAGAGATGCTGACTGCAGCCTCCTCACTAAAGGTGGGTTGAGACTGTGACAGTCTGATGAATGCATCTTGCAGAACAGTTTCTGCTAAATTTGTGGCATACTGACCTGTAGCTGCCTGATCATTTTGAGGGGGAGGATCTGCTTTCCTAACACCTGCACAATCCTTTCTGTCTGTTTTACTGTCACGTTGCACTGGTAGGTCATAGAGAGGCCCCAGCTCCTCTTTAGCCATTTTGGTTAAAGGTACATCTTCTAACATGTGTGCTGAGGAGGAATTTTGGACCACACCTGTGAAATTAGTAGTACTATAGGATGAAGCAGCTTTTCCAGCTAATTCCTTCTGCCATAGTATTTCCTGATCTGTCTTATCTTCTGGTTGTGAGGTGCCATCTTCATCCACAACATTCACAACTTCAGAGACACTCGTAGCTGCATCATGCTTATCAATGTAGTTCCCTTCAGCAATGAAAGGCAACCTGGCTTTTCTGTAGTGAAAATTTTCAGATCCCTTTCCTTTATTTTTTTTGATATCTGAAGATACTTCAGAAATACTTATTTTTTCATGACCTATTGAAGAAAATAAATATATATATTAAAATTAATTTTTGCAGAGTACCCAGTAATTTTAAAAAGAAAAAGTCTGCAGAACTATGTAATGCATAACTGCTCTGTTAAACTGCCACACAGCCTTGTATTCTTGCCCTTGAACAGCAATTTAAGAATCTGAATGGCTGTCCATTTTCTAAATTGCAAGTAAATATAGGCATGAATTAACATGAAATGCAATTCTTGTGGGCATTGCTATGGCTGTTTTGCAGTATGAACAATAGCAGAATTATGGTCAGTCTTGTTGTTTTTACCGGATTTATATTCATCACCCTCATTTTCATCCTCGAGGTGCTCAGATGCTGTGAGAAAATCTTCTTCTATTGAGGACACAGAGCAGTTTGTGTCATCCTCAGGCTTTAAGACATGAGCTTCAATCTGCAGATGTTTCTCCTGAACAAGTTCAAGTCCAATCAGAAACTTGTTGATTTCAAAAATGATGCAGTTTGTACTGTTTTTCTTGTCCCCCCTCACACACTGAACCAAGCAAACATCTGCCAGCCAAGGACACTAGAAAGGAAAAGAATCTCAGAGTTATTTAATAAAATCCCCCCACATTTATTTTAAGCTACCTTTTCTATAAATCTCTCAGGTATGTTCCATTGCAATGATGCAATATAATTTTCACATAGACGTTTGTGACACAGCTATTTATGTGCCAAAATAAGACCACTTGGACTGATGGCTTTTGTTGCACAAGCACATTAGTAGATAAATCAGCTGTACCAGAAGGTCATTCTTAGTTTGTTCAAATTACTAAGGTGTTGGCTCTCAATCAATTTACTTTATTGATGGAGACTTACATGCTTTTAGCTGTGTTAGTTAGCTATCTGACATGCTGTTCCTGATGTCCTTAAAGCACCCATTATTACCTTTCTCTTGAGGAGACTGTTTGTGGGCATGAATTCCTTATCAGGATAATATCTGTTGCAATGCTTCTTTGAAAGCAGCTCTGTAAATACTGGTTGGCAAGATTGCTAAGAGTAGGTCACCTTTAGATGTTTCTAGACTGCTTTAAATTAGTACTTATTATGTTTCTTTGCCCTTCTTGTTTATCCAAAGCCCCGTTATTTCCTCTCACTGGAAATGGAGCCTTTATATAAAACTGTTTTTACCAGAGAAGCTATACAATTAAGTTGAAAGCCGGACAGAAACCGAGAGAAAAGAACTCTTATTACCTTTGTTTTATTGGTATCAAAACTATTGGGTATTATACAACCACAAAGCTAAGTCACCATCTCTGTATGTACTATGTCTGTGGTGTGGATGTCCTCTGAAGCAAAGCCAAGCTTTTGCAACTTGTGCTTTAACTTGAGGTCACCAGGAAGGAGGCAGCTTGAGTGAACCCCAAAACCTGGTGGATGTTAAGCAGTACAAAAGATGCCCAGGACCCCCTGTGCGTTACCACAGTATCTAGCATATAATGTGAATCTGTCTTAAATCTTTTGTCTTTTAGTGGGAATTCAAAGCAAAGACCTAGTAGCAATGGCAGTGAGATGAGTATTATACTGGAATTACACATTTTATTAGCCTGCACATCATTTCCACCTGAGAACATGTCAGAACACAAAACCAGATAAACTAGCATTTTAAAACAGAAAAGATAGATTGTATGGTTTTTTTCTTTTAACTATCTGCTAAGAAATTGTTGCTGAATTAGACTTGAGGATGCACTGTATTGTGAAAAATGTTATTAAAAGCAGATGCAGCCTTATATCAAATATTCCCCTGCTGTTTCTCAGTCCACAGTTTGCAGGGTTGTGCTCGTGAAAAGGGCTGAGGGGGGAGCAGAATAAAATCCTCATGTGAAAACTATGCATGCCTCCTTATAAGAGGAATTCTCTGGAAAGCCAAACAAATGTAGGCACAAATATAAGAAGTGCTTCTCTGGCCAATAAATCTCACCCTCCCTCAACACTTTACTCATCTTACATTAAAGAAATCTAGATTAATTCCCATTTGCCTCCTGCCTGCGCTCTCTCTGAGGAGGCTGCCAGTCTTAGTGGCCGCAGTCTGTTGGAGATGGAGGTGATTTTGGGTACTTGAGTCATCTTGTTTGGGCCTCAGAACACCTCTCTTTGTATTGCAGCAACTTCCCCTCAGGGAAGTGGGATTTGGAGCTCCAGCGCTCCCAATGCAGGCTTGAGCTCTTTTTAAAAAAAAATTATTTTAAAATCTTAATAAATTCAGCTATGCAGCTGATTTTATTCAGTGGCTAGAAAGGTAAATAATGAGGCAATTTCTTTAAGCATCAGTTTAGTGATATGACCTAAAATTCATGATCCTTATGATACAGCTGTTCAGATGCCTGCTTCATGATGACTTCTGTATGCAAGTTAATTTCAGTTAAAGAAAGATTATCTCAGAAGATAAAACTGGAGATACCTGTTAACGTCTTAAGCTTGCTGAGACAGTTTTGCACTCTAGGATAACTCTACACTTTCAGTGAAGTTGTTCCAAATTTATGCTTGACAAAATGACATCAGAATCAGGCCAAAAAATTACTGCAGTGTATTTAATTTTCTTTCTTTGCACTGCCATGAACAGGCATATAGTAGGATAAAAATGGAAAGGAAGAAAAATGCTTTTTATTACAATATGGAGTAAAGCTTCTGGAGCTTGTGTGTTAAAATTCCTTTAAGTAAATGTTATTCTTTGCATCATTTCTCTATGTGGTGCCAGAAGGAGGAATTCTTGGCCTCCAGATCACAGATGGGGTTCATTGGCTATAAAAGGAATGAAGGAGTTATCATGAGAACTTAGCTCCTTTAAATGTTAAGTTTAAATTGATGCATTAATTACTGCTTATGCTGACAGAGGTGAAATGGGCATTAGCTCTAATATGGATTTTTTTGGTTGGTGTTTTCCATTGTTGCATTCAGGCTTACGGTAGCCTCTAGGATCTGCAAGTCCTATAGTTGGCTCTTTTCAAAGGTGCACATGTGGGAGATGGGAAGGAGAAAGACTTCCCTTGTAAGGGAATTTAAAGGAGATGTGTTTCAATATAGCCATGTGCATGAAGAGGTGTTACTTACATCTTTCTTTTCCCCTGCCCCATGCTGCCCTTCTGACTCCTGCTGCTCTTGAAATCTGGGCTTATGAATAATCTCTGCCACCAATGCCTCCCTTCCCTGAAGGATTCACTGCTAATATGGCTTAAAACATAATCAGCTGCAACCCAGACATCCATGGGACCAAGAGATAATAGCAGGATCTCTCTCCTATCTTTGTGTCACACCCTCCCTCTCCCAACTGTCCATTGTAGACAGTTATTTTTTATGTTTGCAAACTCCCATTCACCTTTTTAAACTCTTGCAAGGACTTTGGTTTCGGCTCCCCTTTTTTCCTTTTTCCAGATTCTACTCTACACAGGTTTGATGTGGTCTTAAAAAAGTTTGATTCCTACCTGGGGAACTTCATAATCAGTCTGAAGGTTTCCTGATGCTAATCCACTCAGCAGGACTATTTCATTTTCCTTTGGTGGCTGTACATTCATCGAACTGATGAGTTTGGGGAGATTTGGAGAGACGCTGATCAATCTCTGTGGTGTGAAAGATATATTTTGCTCTCAGGTAATGAAGTCTGAGTTGCATGGTTATATTCATAGATACCTAAATGAAATACCACTTACAAGCATCCATTTAGAAAGTTTACTTGAACTTAGAGTAGCAAGTCAATTAAAAATAGACCCAGCAGCAATAAAATGTGTATTCTTTCTTTTGAGCAACCAGCCAAGACAGTGATCAAGCATGCATTTCTGCTGGACACGTTGATGACCTTGCATTTGAATTGATATGACCATTTTCTACCTGTTGTGTTAACTAGAGCCAAAAGTGGCAATAGCCACAACATCAACAGTAGTAAGGAAGATGGGAGATTTGCATGACAATACCATTAGGAGTGCCCAGGGATGTGCAGGGACATCTGTGCTTGCTCATGTACAAAGGCTAGATCAAAAGGACAGTACCTACTCTGAGTGCTTCCAGTTCTTCCCTCCAATGGTCCTTGATGTGCATGCTTTATGAACAGGGAATCAAGGATGGTCTCTTTGGGATAAATGTCATTTTATGCACTAATCTAGCCCATTAAATGGCAAAGACATTAAAGGAATTCATATCCTGGGCACACAGCTATATGCTTTAGTTACTATGATACCTTGCTATTCCCTTTTTTTCTTAGAAATAATAAGCTTGTGGTATTTTTCCTCAGAGCCAAATAGGTATAATAAAATTTAGCAAATGTAATTCAATTTTGGGGAACAATTCACTTTGCAGTACACTGATGTTCAGATGAAGCTAAGTATTTATATTTGACATAACTAAATGCAGCACTTCAGTTTGACATTTCAGTATAGTACAACAAAGTTCTCATCACTTTTTCAAATTATAACCTTTCTATTATCACGCACGTTTCTCTACATATCTCCTTTTTTTCCCTACTACATAAATTGCCACATTTTATCTGATTTCTTAGGTAGGAAACCATGGCATTTGGTCTATCTTTTACTTCACTTTCTTACTTCTTGTTCAGAGTAAAAAGGGAAAGGTCTAGAAAGATTATTATTTTACATTCAAAACATCTAATTTAACCCCTTTCAAGGCTCAAAGGGTAATGCAAAATGCAAAGTTCTAACAGTGCTTATACATTTCATCCAAAGAACAGTGCATGGGTGGTGAATGCACTGGTCCTGCAGCGCTGATAACTCAAAATCACACAGCTGCTTTTAAAGGTGATTTGTGCTTATGAGGAAGTAATCTAACCCCCAGGCTTTGTAAAAGTGAGCTGCGTAAAGCTTATTTAAGTCGGCTTTTAGGAACATTTAGCAGTAAGACTGAAAGAGAAACTTTTGGTTTTTGCTTATGACTTGCTGTATCTTTTGTTCCTTAATAAATACTGTAAACAACAATGAAGCCATTTATTAGAGAACAGCCAGAGCTGCTGCAGTTTCAGTGAAGTTAAGCTTCTCGAGCTTTGTAGTATAGTTAACCTGCTGATTCAACAGAAAAATCATTTTGCTGCAAGAAGCCATATTTATTTTTGACATCTTAATTTTCAGATCCAGGATGCAGGAGACTGCATAGAAAAATAGTTCCTGCTAATGAACAACTTGCTGAAGGCAACATGGTCTCAGCATTTGTGGTTGCGGCAAACTAACTGTAATGCTTTAATGAGAAACTCCCTGGGTAGTGTTAGGAGACCTTATTCACTTAGCAGATATTGCTGCTGAATTGCTGCATTGATTGTAGTTAACAAGCCAAGACAAAGAAAATAAGCTGATAAAGGTAGGTGTAGACTCAAAACTAACACCACGCCATATGTTTAAACAGAAGATTCTGAAAGGTTGTTTGAGAGTAGGAAAGTGAGACATCGGAAATTATTTTTGTCAGATTGAAAAGTGGACTGGCATATCCATGTTCGCTTCTCTCATAAAACCTAGGCTGAGCAAGAAGTCTACCATGTGATAACTGCTGTGAATTCACAGGCTGCAACAATCTGATTTCTGGGATGAGAGTAAGAAATGCTATAAAATAAGGCCTTTTGTTGAGACATTTTCAGATGTCTGATGCATTTCTCTTTGCTATGGTTAAAAATCAAGGTCTTGCTTGGATTTCTCTACAGAATTTCGATCTGTTCTTGCATACTTGACTAGACCTTTTGTGCATGCTATTAAGAATTAAACTGTTACCTGTTTCACTTGCTCATCACTGCAGTCATCTCTGCTTGCATCTAAATTCACAAAACAAACCTGTAATAAGAGAGAAGAAGAAGCAGTGACTTACAAAGACACACTGGAATGCAGCAGCCCTTTTAACGTCACTGTTTTTTCCTTATCTAGCCTTGTAGCTGAATATGCGAAGCCTTTTCCTAGTACAAGGAAGGTTGAAAAGTTAGCAAAGAGAATAGCAGAGAAGATAAGAGTCAGGACAACTAGCCTGCCTCATGAATGGGCAAATCTGCCAACAGACTTTTTCTAAATTCTTTTTCTAAATACTTTTGTCATTGTCATTATTTCTGAGTTAGAAGCAGAGGCTTCAAAGCTGGGCTGTCTGTCCTGTTTGTGAGCACTGCGCCTATCACATTAGAAGTCTGTGAGATTTTAGTGTCATCTTGATTTAAACAAAAATTTGGCACAGATCCAAAGCTGAGCTAAAATCAGCATCTATATACAAATAAACTGCAGATTCAGAATTTACCACCTAAAAGCTGAGTGATTTTATTTCCCCATTTCCAGCAAACAGTAAATATTTCTCTCCCTAATTCTGTGGAAATTCCTCCTAAAAAAATAAAATGTTCCAAGTTACCTCCTTCACCAGTATGCTTGTTAGGCATCTGAGCTCTTGTAATGTGCCTGCATTTACCCCAAGACAACACTGATTTCAGTTTATATATGCACATGCCATATGTACAATTTATGACCATCTGCAGTAACAGCCAGCACAGCAGATGGAATGATCCAGCCAGATCATTGTAAACCAAAAAAAGACCCCACTTAAAGAGAAAGCTTTTTGTCATTTTGAACAGTTTAATGTTATCTTTATATGAACTTACTAAGATATTACGAACTCGATGATCTTTAAGGTCCCTTCCAACCCAAACTATTCTATGATTCTATGATTCTTCATGATTTTGGGAAAAATATTTTTCAGTCTGAACATGTAAATAATCAGAATATGACGTCATCTGGTTTTTATGGCTGGCTAACTTTCAAGAAATAGTTATAAAAATTTCTAAGTTGTAAAGAATTAAAAATACCCTCTATCATTATGGTGTGGTAATTATATAATGTCCTAAACATGTTACAGTTAATTATACAAAAATCTGTCTTAATTACCACAGGCATTTAACTTGTAGTCACTTTACCGATCAGCAATAGATGATTATCAAAAAGCATTAGAAAATTTGTACACTTAATTCTGATGTGTACTCATCCACAGTGGTATGTGGTTATGAGGCTGCAGGTACATGGAGGAGTGCTAATCAGACAACCATTAATTTGTCAACTAGGGTCATTGACCAAAAGGTATACCCTGCCCAAGCAGCCAAAAAATTGTCTCTATTTCATGATATGTTAGTAGAAGAAATATCTGCAGAAATATCTGCTATTTAAAGTCTTTTAAATCTTATTTTTTCATTTATTATTTTATCTATTATTTTATTTTCAGAACCAAATGAAATTACCTACAACAGCACTGAATCCACTTGCTAAATACATCTGTCAAATTCCTCTGACATAGATTTATGACATTTTAAATGCAGTCTCTGATGGTTTCCTTTTCTGTGGATTTTGCAGTTCTCATTATAGGCAATTTTTGCTCAAAAATAGTTTTGCACTGGTGAAAGGCACTGATGAGCTAATTTACTTTTTCTTTTTTGTGTTTGCTTTGAGATTAGCCCAGATTTTGAGCAGAAGGTGAGACTAGATGGCTACTGTAAAAATAAATTAACTTGACAGCTCCATCCTGGCAACCTGCACTGCTTCTACCTTCTAGGAAGCTCATTGTGAGAATGATTTTTGTTGGAGATACTTTACTTGAAGGGCTCTAAGAAAAAAAATATTCATCTGAAAAATTTCTCACTCTTTTTTGCTTCTGTAATACAAAGTTTAATCTCTCATTAGCTCAATGAAATTCTAAAAATTATCACTTCCATCAAAACACCACAGAATAAATTACAATCTATAGGAGGGAAATACTGCATAGATTACAAAGATTGATCCAAGGTCAGGTTGGCATTTCCTAACCTTCACTTAATTCTGAACTTTTTCCTTTCAGTCAAGTGTAGGTTAATGTACTTTAGCTTAATTTAACTAGGACCTGTCCTTGTCCTACCCAAAGTATCTTTAAATATCAATCTTTTCTCACACGCTTCCCCTTTACACCTCCCATCCTTATCTTTTCACAAATGGCTTTTCTCTTTCTAAAGTAGTCTGTTCTCTACTCACACTGAGCTAAATGTTTGGAAACCATGCAGAAATGTTGACCTTTTTTTTTCCTGTCTTAGGGAATATTTATTCTAGGGAGAGGATACAAGGTAAATTCTCTAGGTCAATAGTCTCAAGTCTTGAAATCTACTGGTCAGTGTAAGAAACTTTCAGAAGCTTTTAGCATCCACTGTCTGCAAATTAATATTATTGCTTCTTAGAAGAACTACATAGTTTCATAGTTTCATAATCAAGGTTGGAAGGGACCTTTCAGATCATCAAGTCCAACTATCAGCCCAACTCTGACAAGCCTCATACCTGGACGGGGACTTGAACCCCTGACCCTCAGATTAGGAGTCTGATGCTCTCCCAACTGAGCTATACATCTTAGGAAAGAATTTGTTTATCAAGTGTTTAGGAATATAATGTACTTCACACACACCATGTATTTTACTCATTGACAGATGGCTTCAGGGAATTGCTTAAAACATTGTTCTCACTTCAGAAGAGTAAAGCAATTTCATTTTTTTCAGAGTACCGATGCCAGCAAATAAATATATTATTGCATATATATTTTCCTTATTACTTTTTAATATTTCCTAGATAAGAAAGAACACTGACAGTAAGACAGAAGCACTTTCTTAGAGGCATAATACTGGCAATGATTTTTTTAAAATGTGTATTTTTCTTAAGTGTCTATTCTAGAGTGAAGCCTGTTTCAGTTCTGCACTGATTTTTCTCTTCCTTTTACAAAATGCAAATGGCTCATTCTATTGCCTGTTTCAATGCTTGACAGTATGCTTGACAGTCCTGTGAAATATTTGCAGCTTTTGGTGAGATTAAGATGAGCTCTATCTAGCTTGTGGGGGTTTTTATTAAAATATATATTAAAAATTTTAATCAAGAAAAAACCTGTTTGTTTTCCAATCCTCTTTTGTATAAAAATACTAGGTCAGTAGAGATGTTTGAAGGTTGGGCTCATCCTATGACATTGCACAGTGCTGTAATAGCTTGGAGCTGCTAGCAGCTTTTGAGGAGAAAGTTTTGAGATGCTTGATCCCTCCTCTCCCATAAAGCATGACTTCTTCCAGCTGCTTCTTAGGGAAGAGGGTGAACTGAAAACCTACCATATAAGTCCCTGTCACTAGGATAATGGCTGTCCCTTGCACCTAACTGATAAAATTATTCTGTCTGGCAAGTGAAGTGAGAGCCATAGTTGTATGTTCTGTGCTGTAAAGGACTGCAGTTAGTACTTGTTTAAAGTACTTCCCATAAAATCCAAACATACTTTATATACCATTCTCCTGAGTAAATTTCAGTATCTATTTTAAAAGAAAGAAATTTAAACTGGAATGATAATACTTGAAAATTAGAACTGTATCCAGGTGGTTTATGCAGCCTTAGTCCTGTCACATGAGCCCTGGTTTATGCAATGCAGGATCTCTCCCCGACTCAGCACAAACTGGAAGACTGCAAATAGGTACAGAATTAAGAAGAGGCAGAGAACTCTGTATCTGCCATTTTCTAACATCTGAGTTTATGAATTTGTAATTTAATCTCAAACACATTTTTTTTGTTTCTGATCTATGTTGGTGGATTAGAGCCATTCAGTATCAAAATTTCCCTTTCCACCATCAGAATGTCAAAATGGTGTCAGGGCAATGTTCAGTTGTCATGAACAACTTCATCCCTGTCACTCTCCCAGTGTATCCATGCAGATGAACCTCTCTCCAGCTTTTGACCACTAGCAGGATGTCACTAGTAGGGTGAGTCTAGAATAGACTACTAGGGTACTAGAATAGGCTGAACTTCAGTGTATGTGTTGGTAGTTGCAGTGGGATTGTGTAAATCCATGCTCTCCCATTTGGTATGCCAGTAAACACTGTCTGGAAACCGAGCTTATAGGGTCTGTACATCCCAGGTCTGTGCTGCTCTACTTTCTTCATCCTCTCTCATGTCTTCCTTCATAGCACCACTTAGGGATGCAGGGTGCCAATTCAGACAGCACAGGGGAGAGCTAGAGGAAATAGCTGGTCTGGGATGCACTGCAGTGTGCCCATCAAACTTGGGTTTAATTTCCTACAAACAGAAGGGAAAAAGATAATTGGCCCCAGGAGAAAATGGAGCAGAAAATAATTCTGAACAGGCAGTTCCTGGCTGTTAAGGATAAACATAGTTGAAATGGCTAAGCCTGAGGACATGTGGGTACATCTATGTGGCCTAGGAATGCAGAGTGACTGCTTAGGCTGAGACTGAGAGTACTTTTGGATATGAAACCAGCCCAAGTTCTAATGAGAATGCTGTCCTCAAGGGCAAAGCACTGTAGCACAGAGTGTATCTCCACAGCAGGAAAGGCAAATTCAGACTGTGCTGTTCCTGCACCTTAAGCTTTCCCATGACAATAGTTCATTAGCTAACTTTAAATGTTAGCATCATGACTGGTGGTGGGAGCAGGAAGGCAGCTGTATGTCCAGGCAGCTGGCTGTCTCTTCTCAGCCCTGGTCCGGATGATGCATGTGTGCATGTGTGAAACCATCACAGTGTGACATCTCAAGTGCTCCTTGTGCTCTATGTGAATAGTGTGCATCTTACACTTAACACAGTAAAGTTCTGATCACAAAGTATTATCCTTTTAGATATTGAAGCCTTGGTGTTTATTTCCCCATTGTCTTGTGCAGGTACTGTTTGTTATCAGTGTACATATTGTTTGTTATATGCTATCATGCTACTGAACACTTTATCCCACTTTAAAATGCAGAAGCAGAAAGATATAGTTTGTGAAGAACATTATGAAATTTTACAACAATTGTTATTGCTACGACAGTTGTTTTTAAGGATTTAGTGGAGTGACTGACCTCGTTCATTTCTGCTCTCAGCAAAAACTGTGACAGGATAGCAGGTTTAGAATTCTTAGCCCTAATTTAATCCTTATTTCATCTGTGTAAAAGTAGAAAAATCCATAGAGTTTATCTAAAGATTTTTTAGACCAAAGTTGGAGTCTCCTGGCTTTAGAAACACAGTTTAGGACACTGTTAATTTCCCCATGGCACAGTAACCAAATATATCAACTCCATGGTATCACTCACTGGAGTGGTAATTATCCATTTCATAGAGTGTACAGCTTCCTGTCATACTCCCTTAGGAGTAGAAGTCAGAGAAAACCCTAGGAAAAAATATTGGTTTACTCCTTATATCTGTAATAAAGCAGACTGTAACCCACATTAAGTACTGAAAGAGTGCTAATGTGCCATGTTTTGGCCAGAATTTTTCTGAGATTTGTCTCAGAAATGATCAGCAAGATTCACATATATTTGACTTACATTAGGATGGCATAAAATGTCTTTTCCAGCAGATTCTAGCAGTGCAGCCATCTGTTTATTCTGTTTGTATGGCAAGATAATTTTTTTTATGGTTATGAAAATGCTGATTTGCAAAGGTCCCAAAACGAATCTTGCAATTTTTTTTCACTTGAATTATTTATGTGAACTCTAAATAAAAACTCTTGGTCATCTTATGGTACATATATACAGCTTGTCTGTAAGAATACGCTATTTATTGATCTGTTCTTTAAACCTGTAGGTTTTTCAGTTTTGTAATTCCAATGGAGTTTCAAGTATTCCTTTTTTTGTTTTTGTTAATTTTTTAGAAGGAAATAAAATACCTGTAAAATGATAGTTTCTAGAAAAAACAATTTTGCAGCCTCAGAAATTTGAGGTCCCAGGCAAATTCATTACATTTGTGAATCTTGTCATAAATAACTCAGTGACTGACCCAATATGGCCCAGTGAATATGCCCATGAACAGAACCTGCATCAGATAAAGTGTGGCCAGCAGGACGAGGGAAGAAATTGTCTCCCTGCACTCAGTGCAGGTGAGGCTGCATCTTGAACACTACATTCGCTTTTGGGCCTCTCACTGCAAGGACATTGAGGTTCTGAAGTGAGTTAAGAGAAGGTCTGTGAAGCTGGTGAGAGTTCTGGAGCACAGGTCTCATAAGGAGCAGCTGGAGTTGGGGCTATTCAGTCTGAAGAAAAGGAGGCTGAGGAGTGACTTCATTTAGCTCCCTGAAAGAAGGTCATAGAGAGTGAGTTGTTCTGTCCTCCCAAGCAGCAGAAAATAGGACAGGAGGGAATGGCCTCAAGTTGCACCAGGGGAAGTTTAGGGTGGATGTTTCATCACAGAAAGATTTATCGAACATTGGAATAGGCTGCCCAGGGAAGTGGTGGGGTCACCATCCCTGGAGCTATTTGAAAGACGTGTAGATGTGTTTTGGAGTGTCTAGTGGTAGTTTTGGCGATGTCAGGTTAGTGGTCAGGCTCAATCTTAAAGATCCCTTCCAATCTGGATGATTCCATCTTTCTACATTGGGTGTAGAACTTCACAAAAATTACTCTGCATCCATCAAGGCTAAAAGCAATATGCAGTCCAATATTTCTACCCTTTGTTTAAGTCTCATTACCGAAAAAAAAAAAGTTTATCTGTCAGTTACCATTTTGATTTAGTGACTGGTGTCAAAACTAGTTCATGTTGCAGAGTGAACAGAAAATATTACAACTCATGCAAGACCACAAATTTAATGTACATTTCTGTAAAACCTTATATGCTTGCATTAATTGTATTAAGTTACTTTTGGCTAGGTGTTACACTTGGTTTTTTTCTTTCTGTACCTGTTGAAATGTTGAGGAGAATATAACTGCAGCAACTAAAAAAGTGGAGAAATCCAATTTCAACGCCAGCCCAAAAAAAGATAATGATAAATATAAAACAATAAACTGTGATTGACACTATCACTTAGCCTTGTTGAAGTTAATGTTTTTCGTGCATTTGAAGATTGTTGGTATGGAAAAATTACAATTCCATCAGACCTTTACAGGGGATGTTACTTTCAAGGAAAATTTGTTTCCTAGGAAAATAATAAGCATGAAGCCAAGACCAGTCTGTGTGTTGCACTGAAGCCAGTCCTGCTCCTTCCCCTTTACTGCACCATTAAATCTCCTGCTCAGTAGGGCAGGTCAATGACTGCTTCCCAAGTATCAGCACAGTCTGGAAATATGTCAGTAATCAAGACACTCCAGAAAGTCAAAGATAAAACTTTATAAAATAGCAATTCTGATTTTTAGATGCTTCTAGGAAAAGATGTTAAAATGCCAAGAATTTTTAACTATTCTGGTTAACTATAAGCTAGATTCTTCCAAATAGCTGCATCAAAGAATATTAAAAAGATAAATGGCTTGGAAGAACAAGCTATTTAAGAATGAGATTAAGGCAAAAGACTAAGTCCCTGCAGATCTAAATTCTGATTGTCTAGGCAGAGAGTGATTGCCCAGGCCAGTCTTGCCAAGACAAATAATATATTTACTTGTAGTCTAGAAACCCAAACAAATATATTATTTAATCTTACAAGCAACTGATGCAGGGAATTATTATGGTGTTAGATATATCAAGAAGTGAATATAAACAGTGCATTAAAAAATGGATGTTAGGTTGCTGACACATTTGAGTATTTGCCTACTATGCTTTTAATGCGCAGTTTAAAGCACAGAGTTGCCTTAAACTACCATAAAACTCAATTATTTTTTCCCAAAGATGTTTGTATATCCCGTATAAGCAAGGAAAGAAGATAAAGTTATAAATAATCCATTCTACCCCCTTGTGTATATTGAACAGTTCTATGGTGCTCTATAGGCATTTTCAGTACTTGAGAAGGATGAAGAAGTAAATGCTGCTAAGCCTACTTTTGAAATGCAAAAGATCTTTTTTAATTAAGTTGTCAAGTGAAAATATTCCACAGTGGTAACTAAGACAGAATGATTGCACTCAAATGCCACCTGTTTCAGTTCTCTGGAGTTTATGAATGAGCAGGTATTGCCAAAGCATAAGCTGAAGAGAAGGACTAAATTGTGTATTATACAGCCAGATATGAGCTGCTAGATCAGAAGCTAAAGCAGCAATATCTGGAAAAGTGTGTTTGTTTTTTTTTATTAATTTACTTTTTACCTGAGTCAGTTCTTTCTTACTTGTGTCTACTACTCACCAATGCTTTTAATTTCATTATGCTGCCAAATATATGCAATATGTTGCTGTACCGTGGACTCAGGTGTCTGTATTCTGGAGTACAGTGGGGGAAGAAGGAATGTGCAAGTGGTACTTTGCAGGGTTTCCTCTGGAATTCAGAAGACAATGTACCGTGTTCTAAACACTGAGTTCACAATATATGGCACAGCCTCTCAGTTCAGCAATTTATAGTCTCTAAATACAATCTGAAATCTACTAACCCACAGGTGTTCAGTTAAACAAAGGCAAATGCATATGAGAACTACTAGGAAAGCAGTAACTAGAAAACAGAAAACCAGAAAGGTCAGTGCCAGGCCTGTCAGAGTGGATTAACCTAGAACAGCAGTGATGCTCTCTGCTTTGTGTGTCTGTCTTCTTAACAGTGTGCTTCAAATAAGAAGCTACTTTCCCAACTTCACCTGTTCAGTCTTGCTCTGTGGGCTTTGCTCCTCTTATGGCTCAGTCTCTTTTTTTCATAATTTCTGACTGAAATTCTGTAACATAGTTGCTAATGGCATCGGTCACTTTAAACTAAACATTTAGGGACTGACCTTTTTCTGCTGAAGGAGACCTGCATAGCATCTGTCTGCTCTTGTGTGCATTACAAATCCCAGGGCAGCTCTGCCCCTGCTGTTAGACAGTTATAACTAGGTAGAGCTCTCAAGCAGCAAGATTACTTCAAAAAGAAGAAATATAACACATTATCATGCTTATGAAGTGTTCTGGAAAGCAGATGATGTTTTGATTTGCTATGTATGTGCTGAGATGAGAAAAGCCTGTTAACCTATGTATTAACATTTCAAGGTTAACATTTCAGGATCTTGAGATGTACTCTCTGACCAATACTTTCACTTCAGTAGAGAGTTATGAAGGTGTGGCTTTGATTGTGTGTTGTATAAGCAAGGCTTGAGTTTGTGCTCCGTTGGTGTATTTACAGTCTCCTAGTTATGTCTATATTCATGAAACCTGTAGGAAGTTTTGCCTCTGGGACCTCTGGCCTATTACCAGATGATGTCTACCTAATTTGACAAGTTTGAAAGTGAATAAAGTTGGTCACATGGAGACCTTGACCATAGGCTCATGAGCTGTGTTTTAATTGGAAACTAAGGTCTTACCTGTAGCATGCAGAGCAGTAGCTTTGTGTGGTACATCAAGCACATCAGATTCTAGATCGTGAAAACTACAGGGAAACACTGCAGGGGCAGGAGCACCAGTTTCTCTTTCTACCACTGTCAGCAATGTTGGCAACGCAGTCTGTCTCCTTATCAAAACTACCCACCCTCCAGCCCTCCTTGTTCTTCTCACCTGCATGCCACAGAACATCAGGTCTTAAAATTTGGTTTGAAAGAAGCTGAAACCCAATGCTCAACTTCTGATGATGGAGTCTGTTGCTGTGGGAGGTTGTTTGACATGAGTCCATCAAGAGACCGGACTCCTCTGTCCTATTTAAGGCTGCCTAAGCTAGGGGGGGGTCTGTTGCCAAATGTGTCCCTGAAAGCAGCGGGCCTGTAGGTCCATCTTCTTTTGCATAAGTAGGAGTTTACTTTGGTGACACCCTCTCTTTGCCTATTTTTAGAGAACTGTTTTGTGTTGGCATCCATAAAAAGTGTATTCCACAATATAAGCACCTCATAACCAACAGATTTTTAGAAAATCAAATAATGAATCACCATGCCTACCATGCTTGCAGAATGTGTTGCTCAGTCACACAAAAAGAATTCTTCAAGTCAGTTAATTTGGCATCTTAAACATGCGCTCTCAAAACCCTAAATGCCACTGCATGATTAGAAGGAAAGCCTTAAATGAACTTCGAAATTTCCTTTTTCCCCCACTTCTCCTTTATTTTCTTTCCCTTTGAGAGCAATGAAAGAGCAATGCAAGTTAGTTGAGCCTGAATTTATTTCTGTTAATAAACAGGCAACAAGAAACCATAATTATGCTTTTTTACTGAGGCTGTAATCTAGGTGTTGATTCTTAAATAAATATTTAATTGAAGTAGCTTAAATCTAATTTAACTAGTCTGATAAACTATTTTTATGCACACAAATCGATAGCTGCTTTAGGATAATGTTTTGTCCAATTACATGCATTTTTTTAAGAGCTTCAAGTCTAGTTGCACTTGAAGTCTATTGATTTCCAGAATTCAGTATGAAACAGTAAATATAGATAATTTACTCTTATGGGTTTATAAGCATCATTCAGAGGGAAAAAAAGGGGGAAGCAGGAAGGGATGTGAGCATCTGGAATCTAGAAGAAGTGGCCACTGCATCAGAATTATTTAAACATTCCTAATCCCTGTGTTTCAGGCAGAATACCTGTACTTTTCTGCGCTGCCCTTCCCACAAGCTCTGCATTCCCTAAGCCAGACCACACAGATGTTGAAATCATGGAATCACCAAGCTGAATAGCAGCAGACAGAAATAAAGGTTTTTCCTGTCCATAAATCAGTTGGATTATCAGTTTTATCATTATAATTTTTAAACTCTGCAACTTAAAATAATCCTGATTTCATTTACTTACTTATGTGGCTGGAGAAAAATATCTAAATAACCATTTTGAGAGATTTAAAACAAACATGTGAAGGAAGGAAAGCAAGAATCTCCCATATTTCAATTTGCCATATCTGAAATTATGAAGATGAAAATTAAAAAGGTTTTCTGGTCTAAGCTTTCTTCTTCCCCTAAAGAGGCTTCTACCAGGACATCTGCTTTCATCACAGTCCTCTTAACCTGTAGGTCCAGAGCAGCAGAGTAAATAGGATGGTGAGTCTCCCTGTCATGCTTTCTGTGGCATCATCCCTAAATTGGACTCATTACAGAAAGGAAGCTCCTACAGTGATGAATAAAGTCAGGGCTTTTGCAGCTCCCAGACTCTTTGCAGTAGGGCATCCAGTCCAGAATTGGATTGGATCTTTCGTAAAAGGAGATTGAAAGCTCAGCCTGAGCCAATTTCCTGTAGTACTATCAGGGATGGTGTTTTGAGTAACTTCAGTAACATTGTGCAGTACAGTTCCTGATAGTTATCTAACTTTGAGAAGGTAAATATGTGCTTAATGTATCTAGGGAGAAAAAAAGGATGTAAACAAAATGATGGGAAAATGGATGTTGTATGAACTGCTTTAACACATCTGTAACAGTTCCAAGGGCATGTGAGCATACGCTGTCTGAGGTCCTGAGTTCAGGACAAGAAAACACCTATGGCAAAACACTCAACTGCAATTGGGTGTGACTTGTAGTGGAAGTCAGATTTCATTCTCTGAATGCTAAGAACACAAAGCTATGCAGAACTTCCAAGATTGTTATCTTCCTCATGTTTTCACACTGTCATTAGGTGGGTGTGTTTATCTGTACAATAAACACCACTCATTTGACTTAATAGAGGCTGTACTGCTGCATCCAGAAGCAGACTGAACTGGCGCAGAGGAAATTAATCAAGCTACTTGAGGGCAGATGGTCTTTACACTCACTCAGATCCTCTCAAAAATTTCTTGGCTATTTAAAGATTGCAGTCAAACACACTCTAATGAAGAGGAAATGTGGTTTTCCTGAAGTAGAATCAGGTACCTGTGGCTTTCTTCTGCATACAGTTTCATAAGGCCTCATGTATGATCTACATTCAGCTTTCTGCTGGTTTTATGCTTCTTAAAGGGATGCTCACACATAACAGGGAGGCTTGCAATGCTTGCATTATAAAGCATGTAGAGCAAAAGACACTTTCTTATGGTTTCTGTGGGAGAGAGATTCCAACTGTTCATAAACTGCTAGGTCAAAATTTGTTGAGCTTCAGTTAATATTCTATGGTGTGTTCTCTCACCTTACATGTTTTTGCCATTACTATTATTAATTCGCCCATGGCTCCAGCTCTGAGTATCTTAGGGAAACAGGCAGAATTTTGTTAGTGGCCTTTGAATTGGTGTGCTGTCATACAGTGGAATAATCTAAGTGGGTAATCCTGAATTGTTTAACTTCCCTGACCATGGAGATAAATGCTAACTGGAGAAGGATGTATTATAAGAATTGCAATCTCCTTTTTGTAGAGATCTGAGATATTTCATAGGAAGTAAGGAAACTGAAAATTGCCAGTTACTGCTTTAATGTTGCTGTAATGTTTTCCCCAGTGACTAAATTTCGGTAACTCATTTTCACTGCCATTGGCTCTCACAATCTGGTTTTGGAGTCATTAACAGGTGTAATTATCATGTATAGCTCAGGATTTTGTAGACAGGAGACTGAGAATTGTGTAAGAATGGGAATGGCAGCTCTTTCCTCCACACATGGTAGAATTTGATCCTTTATAATTAAATGGTTAAAGGGGATCCTGAGTTGGAATATGTCTCATGGTGTTTGGAATTGCTTGACAGTGAGTCAGAATAAAACAGCATCTACTGGAAGACAGCTAATTACCCATTAACACTTGGATGCAGTGCCTGTCTTGCATTAATTTCCATGATTGCCAAAATGATTCTGGCAAGGGGAAGCTGTGAAATGTAGAAATAAAAATATTATTTTGGAAGTAATATGCATGCCACGTAGCTGCTTGCAAAAGGATGCACACAAATGAAAGTGTGAGGCAACGGTACAACACTGCTGTGAGAATTTATAGTGATAACCCAAAATCATGAAGAACTTCAGCACAGCTTCTGTGCTGTAATCTAAATAACTCAAAAGCCTGATACTAGATATTAGTCAGCTGTATAGTGGTACCATCCGTACCTCACCAGGCTTCTGTGAACTATCAAAAAATCCATCCTTGTCAAAGTAGGACTGTGGCACTGTACTGAGAGTTTCTCTGCTCAGGATGTAGAGCAGAATGTAAGGTTGGGGAACTACCA
Source organism: Turnix velox (assembly GCA_013400935.1). NCBI lineage: Eukaryota > Metazoa > Chordata > Aves > Charadriiformes > Turnicidae > Turnix > Turnix velox. The sequence continues at coordinate 35,016 of VZTY01026190.1, forward strand.
ACTCTGAGCAATGTCTGGGCCATCCTTCTGTTGCATAACCCTCCACAATTTACCAATTATACAATTTTCCTTCTTACCCTGTATTTTCATTCAAATGGCCACAAAAATGACACTACTTCTATCAGGTTCTATGTAAAAATCTCTACTGTGACCTGCACAACTGCAGTCTAACATGCAGACGAGGTTCCCAGCTGCTCTCCTTGCAAGTTGCAAATGGAGTGTTTTCTTAAAGGAGACCACCCAGTATATATTATCTTCTGTGAGTCATTCAAGTTCACCTCAATAAGGTTCAGATATGATTATTCTGTATCTCCCTAGCCCAGTCATGATTCTTTTTTTAGTTACACATTATATGTTGTCCATAGGAAGTGTTATGCTGCTTTCCCTCCAGAATTTTCTAGCAGCCACATACCTGGAATTTAGTCTGAATTACTCTTCAGAAGGGACATATCTCAAATGAGCTAGTATATTTATGGATCTTGATATTTTGGAGACTATCCCATGTTTTAGTGGCTGGACTGCATTAATGAATCATCTCAAGTCATCTCTTCATAGTCCATTGCTTCAAAACCAGCTGTGAATATTCACTTCCCATTAAGGCTTATGCTTTGGGTTTGATGTAATTATTAGTCACTTATGACTTAAAAAAAAAAGGCAATAAATATTTATGCCACATGCACCATCTGCTTTCTCCAGTGCCCGGTATATTAATGTTTAGGAAATTTCTGTAAGTCTCACACTGCAATACATGTTAGAGGGAGTCTGTGGTTACAGCAGCAGCTAGCTAGCAGTTACATATGTCCACTTTGGAAGTATCACAAGAATTCCATTTCTTGACAAAGCAGTCTATGGAGGCATTAAGAAAATGCAAGTATGAAATGCTGAAGGGGATACAGCTGCAATGCCATGCTTGATCCTCCTGATATTTATAGTTTTGCTAGAGTAAGGCTAAGTATATAGTTCTCTTAAGCAAAGACACTATATTAGAGTATCACACGGACAGGAAATAAGATGTAGATCTACAAAGAAAATTAAAGTGTCCAAGTCTGAAGTTATAAGTAAAGAGATTTTATGCACTGTCAATCTTCCTCACCCTGAGATTCATGAGGCAGCTTTTGGCTGCTGTATGATATATGTGTTTGGTATTTAAAATGTGGAAATACAACCCTTTAAAGGCATATTTAATTTCTGACTTAATATTAGCTCATATATGAAGATATATTTTTCAGAGCCAAGTATGTGCAAGAATAAAAGAAATATATTTTACAGATTATAGAATCATTATACAAGTAATTCTTTCAGTGTTCTTTTAAACTAGTGCTCAATCTGCTTGCACTGTGCTCCATAAGGCAGAGTAATTGGTGAAGAGGAGGGTTTCTTCTTTCTCTGTGCAAATGAGAGAAGGGCTCTCTGGGAGGTACAATTCCTTACCACAGCAGCAAGAACACCCACACATGCTCCAGAAAGGACTATGACTCAATGGCACAATTTAGCCTGCAGCTGTTGATTCCTGCTCCTTGTCAGGATGTAATTAAGGTATCATCAGGCTGAATAGGAAGATGTGACTTAAAACTAAAAATATCTTTAATAATTATGGCTTAGGTCTGAAAAGCAACGGATGGATTTTGATTTCTGAAAGACACAATGCTGTTCTTAAAGATGGCTGAGTAATTATGTAGTGGAAGTTGAAACAAACGCTCTTGTAATCTTCTGTCTACACGGCTTGCTGTGGAGGAGCCTCCACATGCACCCTCATGAGGGATGGCAAACATCTTGGTATGTTTCTCCTATGCAGGCAAAAAGGGCTTTGCTAAATTTAAATTTTCTAATCAAGCAACATGGAAAAATTGGATAGGGTCATCTGAAATAAGGGGAGTAGCACACTTCAACCCAGGGACATTTTAAAGAGAGGTGGTGTGATGTTTCATTGCAATACAGAAATGAAAATAGCTCTGCTACCTAGGATTTACCTTCACCCTCTCCCACTGTGACTTCACTTAAAACATGCACATATCTCTTTCTGCTGCCTCATCCTAACTGGCTTCTGTGGGAAATCACTCTAGAAAGCCCTAATAACCTAAGACAGTCCTGTCCCTCTGGACTCAATTCCAGTGTGTCTAATCTGCATGGGAGAAGACTTGGTAAATCTTGCTTCAAAGTGCATCCTAATATTTATTCCATGTAAGAAAGGGGTTTGTCAGAGTCTTGTTATTTAGGATGATGTTGGAACTGTAGAACAGTTCTGTATCCTTCTGGTCTCAACTTTGCCCATCTTCTGCCTACCAGCAGAACTACACAATCGCATTGTAGCATCACAAGCTGTTTTTTTAGGAAAGAGTTTCATCTTTTTTGTCTTTTCTTTGACAAAGTGGGGATTAAAAGAGAACTACCACATTGTGTGACTTTGACAGGGAAAATTCTGAGCACATGTGAGATTTGGGTCTGTGACTTGCTGAAACCCCTTATCTCAGAATTTCCTTTTGGGCTTGTAATGAAAAGTCACTTCACTGCTTCCGCATCTTCTCTCCTATCTGCAGAATGGCAAGAGTTATGCTTATCTTCCCTATAAGGTGACTGAGCAGGCCTAGATAAAATCCATGCTTTTAAGAGGAAAAGTTCATATCAAGCAGCTATCCTGGGTATTTGAAGTCAAAGCCAAGTATAATCTTGTTTTAATGATCTATCTTTTCTTGGTATCTTTTCTTCTCCATCCTGCCAAAGGGAGACACAATTCTCAGTAAGATTCACAAAAAAAGTGAAGAATAAAGTCAGAGCTTAACATATCAAAAAGACATAATTCATTTTAGTATTATTGTTTGAAGTATTGATTTCCTTTGAGAAAATAAGCCTCTTTTAGGGATAGAATCTAAATACCAAATCCAAGTAACTGTGGTCAGTGTTTTTTGCATTGAAAGTGATTCTTTCCTGTATCAAACTACATGGAAATCCCTGATTATTTGCCTTATGACTCCATTCTGGTTGAGAATGTGTTCAGGATCTAGTTCAAGTGACAGCATTTAAGCTGTAATTGAACAATGTTTGTATTTCTTGGTACTGTGACCCTCTTGCTCAAGTGCTCAAGGAACAGCAAACTACTGTCTGTCTAGTTTCGGGATTCTAGGAAATTAGCATTGCTAGATGCTATCTTTTAATATCCCCTCCCTTTTTTCACCCAGCATACCTTAGTATGGTTGCTTCCCAGCATCCTTTGATTAGTTTGTGTATTTTGGTCACTCTGTCTTGCGGAAACTGGTAGTTCGGTGGACATAATTGAACCCTATAATCTTTGACCATATCTATAAATTTTAACTGCTGCAATTATGCTGTTGTGTCACTCCTGTTATTCTCAGTATGCTGCATCACCCCCAGGTAAGCTTCCAGTCATGTCTGACATAGGCTGGAGATTTAGTTTCTTGACAGCAGGCATTTGGGTTCATCAGCTAAAGCTGAAATGTCCACATCCTTGAGGAAATATCAACAGACTCCATGAATGGTCTCATCTTGACTCTAGGTTGTGTCTCACTGTAAGCCTTTTGTCTGCAATAAAAATGCTCTTTTCTAGAGCCCTTGTTGGCTCAGTGGGGCCAGGGACTAGTACTAAAATGGGATTCCAAGTAAGGATCTGCTCTCCAGAGTCCTTTATCAGATAAAAAACATACAATCGTAGCAATGCACCACTATCCAATTTCATACAGATAGCATGTAAAGCAACTTCTATGTCTTCACACATACTCTTAACAGGTAGCTGTCCTTAATTGCCATATAACCCACAATAGTGAGACTTAAATTTAATTTCAAATGTAAAATAATTCCATTTGAGATATTTAGCAGCTTCTCCTCATCTAGTATGGAAAGAATTTTCTCTTTAATTTTATCTCTGTGCCTTCAAGAACATTGGCCAGCCTTTTAAACATCTGCTATTTCCAACTCGACACTTAGCAAGTTAAGGCTTGGAATAATTTTCTCTTTGGCTTATTTTTTTCTCTTGAAAGCTGCAGACTATGAACATAAAAATTACAGAGGGAAGAAAGTCTGAAGGCCAAATGTCAGGAAATCTCTGCAGTAATCTTTATAAGCATACTCTGTATAGGAATCTGTATGTGTTTTTACTTTATGTTTACTTTAAACAAACAGCTGAAAATTACAGATACTATAGACAGGTGCCATTTCAGTGCTGGTTAGTCATCGACTTTACTTAGCATGTACTGTGGTTGGCCCCATAGCCTATCCAGATAATTCTCAAGGGACTTTTCCCCAGAGATTACCATGAGTACTTACGGAGGCACAGTTGCTTTCTGACTTGTCTTCCAGAAAGCCTATTTGGCATGGTGTCCTCTGGTTCTGCAGCCAGTAGTCTGTTGATTCTAGCAGACTGTTACTGCAGAGAATCTGTTAAAATAATTAAAAAATAGTTTAAATAATTAAAAAATATACTAATTTTACTGTGTTTTGGGGGCTCTAGTGTTATGACTGAAAGGAAAACTTGCCTACTAAATTATTGGAAGACAAGACTTGGACTCCTGGTCCTTTTTGACACATCCAATTAAGGCAAGTTAAACCAAGTGACCTAAGTCTCTCTTAAAGTATTAGTCTGTTATCTTTCAGAAATGAAAATCCTTGAAGATACTTGAAGGAAATGCCTAAACACAACATATTTCTCAGAAAATATTGCTAGGAATTTTGTTCTGTGTTAAGGTGATAAGCACAGATATTGGGAAAAAATTATTTAATTAAAACAGACTGCACAAACTCGTAGTCTTCACAAATTACTGTCTCTCTCTAGGTGATAGATCAGTACAATTAATTCTGCCAGTAGCCTTTTTTCTGGGACTGCATATTGACAATACATCTCATCATAAATTTGCTGCCCTACCTCAAAAAAAAAAAAATCTACCTGCAATACTTGCCTTTATCTTTTTGGGTGTTTTAGTTTGACACACCTTCACCCTACTTCTGGAAAACTTGATACTTAAGCCTAAATCCCCTCTTAAGTAAGAGAAATGAGAAGAACTTGTGAGGCCTCTTCATTTCTCAGGGAAAATCAGCAACTGTGAAAAGCTGATCTGGCCAGTTGACACAATTTTCTAATACCCAGAGGCAATACAGAAGTAAGATTACTACTACCTACAGAGTAACACCCACTCCAATTTTTATCTTTCTGGCAGACAGCCAGTCAGATAGCTAATATTGTGCTCCCTGTATTATTCTATATTGATTTCTGAATAAAAATCAGAAGAAGATGTATGATGAGGTAACAGGGAACACCACAACCCGTAAGTCTGGCCTGCTTCAGTATCCTTCTTCTGTACCCTCCACAAAGGCTTTGCACCTTTGTAGTGGTTGTTTCTCAGTACTCCAGCATTCCTATGGAATTTCTTCAGAGCTTCTGAGTACATATTTAGGGTTCACAAAACACTCAAAAAAAGCCTTGTGCCCAAAGACTTTGTTCTGAGAATGACAAAGATTCATGGATGCAACACATCATCACCTCAGTCTTTTTGGGAGCTGCTGGTTAATTTGTTTACCAGTTGAATGCCTCAGCACTCAATAAATTTTATAACCTCCTGTCTCAGTGCAAAAAGATTCCTGCCACCCCAACTAACTCTGAGACTGAATGTAGAAAATAACACATTTCATATAGCAAAGAAACGATTTCTTTTAATCTTACATCATGTTCTTTTTCTTCTTGCTTTTTTGAGAAATATTTTTCAAATGTGGAAATACTGAACTATGATAAACCAGCTGGTAAAATCTAGAATCAAGCAATTTTTTGTCTTTTACAAAAATTATTTTCTGAGTCTTTTATGAATACATAAGGAATTGAACATAGACATATATGCACAAACAAATATGCATATTCATATGATTATAGATTTCAAGTAATTCTAGATCCTCATCCTCAAGAGTTGAAATTCTAATTACCTGCTAAGACATAATTTTGGACACATAGGAAACAATTCTTTTTAGTTCAAACAGCTATTACTGTAACATGTAATCTTCTTTCATTTTCTTGAAAATGATATTGAATTTGTCCTCAGTTTTTATTACTTTAGATCTTTCTTTCCAAAATATCTGACAGTAGCAGAGATACTGAAATTGGCAGAAAATTATCACACAAAGAAAAGCTCCAGAAATCCTTAGCGCTACTTTGTCTCTTAAGGCCTTGGTGTGTGGATCAAACATTTCAGAACTAAACCATAGCACATGTGACTGCAGATGGTGAACCCATGAAATGAGCTTGGCGACAAAATTTCAGCTAGTTTTTTTCTTGTGGGACCTTTGGTAACTCCGTCTTTCTTTTAGAGGATTTTTTATCAGGAATCAAATACTGGTAAAGCTCCAACAGAATACCTCTCTTGACCAAATGTTTCAGTTAGGTTAGGTGGTAGTCGCCAAGCTTGGGTGATTCCAGGTGATGCAAAGCTTTATAGTACATTTAATTTTTGAATGCAAGTTTTCATAATAGACTTTGAAGTAAAGGGTAGAAATTATTACATGAAAGTTTTGGACAGCACCTGTTTTTTAGGTAACTTCAAGGAGATAAAAAATATTAGTGGGAAGATGTTTTCCCTGGGCAAGATTCTGCTTTCATGAAAGTGGTTCCGCTCATTCACAGGTCCAATAAGCATAACATTTTTAATCCTAGAGGTTGAAGAAAATGTTTCACAGCAATGTGGATTTGAAGAAGAGTAGTGGAAAAAACCAAAGCCAGGTATACTCGAGTACACATAGTAAAACCAGGCAGAGGTCAGCAACATAAGAAACACAAGTTGTCCCAAAGTCACTTGGAAAGCCTTCAGGAATTACTCAGAAGACACAGTGCTATGGGAAGGGGAGCCATGCAGGAACATGTGGGAGAAGCCCACATGGCCTGGTTTTATGTGGATCTGAAAGGTGTTAAGGAGATGGAAGGTAACATCAAGCTGATACACCTGAAGGAAGGGTTGCCATCCAGAGGGACCTTGACAGGCTTGAGAAGTGGGCCCGTGCTAATCTCATGAAGTTCAATAAGGCCAAGTGCAAGGTCCTGCACCTGGGTCGGAACAATCCCAAGCACAGATATAGGCTGAGTGGAGAGTGGCTTGAGTGCA
>VZTY01026190.1:42631-60022 GCA_013400935.1 Turnix velox
ATTCTATGATTCTATGATTTGAGTAAACAGTGACAGCAAAGAGAGCTAAATTTTGGATGAGTTTAAGGTCTACCTTATGAAATGCAAGTTTATGCATCAGAACCTTTATAGACAATCCTGTTGTTTAGATCCTTCCCACTGGTACTTTAGAGGAAGGGAATTCTAGGCCACCCCACAATGGTGATAATGGCATGGATACACACACCTGCTATGAAAAAATGTCTGTCATACATAGAAGTCTTGTGAAATTTTGAGAAATTTTTGAAATTTAGTAGCGGACATCAGAGTTGTCACAGATGCATAAATGGATGAGCTAAGAGCTAAGGTAATACTTCTTACAGTTTGTTGGAATCCTCCCTGTTAACGAGGTGCATGTGCTTATATGAAGCAGGAGTTTGTATATGTAGTAAAACTTGCTTGGATATTCATGTTTTAAAAAAAATATACTGACGTTCTTGCAGTATAATAATGTATGGCTGTTGTGATCAAAGCTGTATTAGCTTGAAGCAAGTGACCTAAATTAACAGGGCTAATTACTTCATCAAAGGCATTGTGATAAAATGGTATTGCTCAGAGAAACAACTCTACCAGTACATTCTGAGTGACATTTTTGCATTTAAGCATATTTTGAAAGTATACTGAGCTGGTCTGTACAAAAGGACGAGAAACATAAACCTGGCCTTTTTCAGCTGTCAGTCATGGCTAACAGTACTTCTTGTAAAAATTTTCTCCTCCTTCATTCTTACTTAATTGAGACAATTTCTGGGCCAATTCCACTGACGTGTATTGTTAGAAATTTTACAGAATGCATTGAGGTTGCTTCTGATTTGCAATGACACAATTCAGCAAAACTTAATTCATTGACCATACTTATGTGTAACAGCTGCACACACTATACTGCTGTATATCTGGTTCAGAGTAGGATTATCACACTCGGAAAATAATTTGGGATTAATTTGCATCATGTACTAAATGTGAAATCAGCAGTAATTCATGGTTGTAAAAAAACCGTTTTCCACTCATCTGGAGACTTAGCCGTCAGCATTACTCAATGTGTTATGAATCACTGAACTAAATCATCCTCTAGAAGAGTCACTCTTTCCCAGAGGAAAATATTGCATACAAGTTTAGTGTAACAGCTTCCTGCTCCTTGATTTAGATTGTAAGACATTTAAATACAGTAAATATCTATAACCAACACAACACTAAAAAGGCTCTGCTCCACAAATGAAACATCTGCATTTTCATGGTTGATCATCTTAATTGCTTTACTTAATTACTGTTCATAAAAAAATAGGAAAGTGGGAAATAAAGAATAAAATGAGTTATCAAGGGGCACAACTTCTGCATTTGTTCTTATTTGTCTGTGTAGCAAGAGATCACATCTCTTATGGTTCCTGACAGGAGCCATTCATATCAAATACCTGTTAACACAACTAACTTAAAAAACACTGTAACTTAAAGTCTAAAAAAGAGGGTAATTGCCTATTTTTGGTCTTTATCCCTTTCCACACATAAAAATAATGGTTACACATTCTTTGACAATGCTGTAAAGAAGCCCAAAATACCCTGCTCTTTGTCAGAAGTGAATCACTTCTGCTGTGCTGACAATCATAAAATCAACTTGTGTTAGAATGAAAAGTTCAAACGTAGAGTATCAGAACAGTGAAGCAGCTCTGAATCATGTGGTAAAACTAGCCTTTAGAGAGTGGGCTTCTGAAGGTTACCAAGCAATGACAATTTTAAACACTGGGTGGTGTTTCTCAGTGTGGTGCCACTGTCCTTCAAACTTAGATAAAGTAGACAGCTCTGAGATTAAATGAAAATTTAAGATGTTTGCCTTACACTGTAGTTTTTCTGCCTATTTCTGTCTATATAAAGATTCCAATTCAATCAGCAGCATTTAATCTGTGGCTTTTTTGCAAAGAAACAAAATTTTTGATCCAGTGATGAATTGGTAGTTTGTTTATCTTAGACATTTTTGAGTTAGCTGGAGAAGTCCAGTCCCAGCATTCGCATCAGACTATTGTGTTCTTTCTTTATAACAGTGGTTCTATATTTAACAAAATTTCTGTATACAGACAGCACTCATCTCCCCCCACACCCACATTGTGATTTTTAGGATGTGGAAAATAGATCTCTTCTATATGTTTTATCCTTCTTTCTCAATGCTTACATATATAAATATATATTGATATTATTTTGAAAAAGAGAACACCAAAGTGACATTATTATTATTACTAGTGGAAGGAAAAGGGAAAAAAAAGTAAGAATTGTGAGAAGTCAATGAACCGTGAATTTTTATAGCATTTCTCAGTCAAAACAAATGCTTTCTTATCAGGTCTGGAATTATGCCTGTGGGAGACAATAGAGCTCTGAGGATTATTGCAAAATGATTCTATGAAATATGGCCTGCCCTCCTCATAGGTCTTTGGTAGTGCCAGTTCCCATAATAAGGGCCCAGGGAGGAGGAATAAAAGAAAGAATCCATGATCTTTACCTGTACGTTCTCAGTTGCACTGAAATTATCAACATGCATAAAATAACATTGGTCATATCTGACTACTAATGATTTACATAGACAGAAGCACTGCTTTTTGCTCCCCACTCATATCCTCTAAAATAGCCAATTACATACAAATCCATTTTGAAGCAACGCAAACAGTATTGGTGAAATCTACACTACCTCCTAGGTTGCTGAATCCCTTCCAGTCAAACACTAGAGAAAGCAGAAAAGCTGTCTCATGACGGACCCTCCATTGTATTGACCCATGAGTAGCAAAGCTCTGTAGCCTCAGGCAGAGTCCCAGAAACTTGTCATTATTGAAGAGCAGTCCTGAGGGCATTTGCACTGTGCACTATTTTAACTTCATACTGTCAGATAATAAAGAGAAATAGAAATGCTTAGGAGGAGCTTTTCTCCCATGTAAACTTAACGTATTTTGGAACCAAATATACACAGGCAGACAAAATTCAAGACATTGTATCGGTGCCCAGAATTTATTTCTCTGTATTAGTCCTTTTCTATTTTAGGTATCAGTTAAATTTTGTATTCCCTGTTAAAGACAAAAGCTAGAAAGCAAAGCTTTAACTTGGATATCTTCCTTTAAATGTAGTATAAACTTGAAAGTTACCTTCTTACATGCTGTGACAGAGCTTCCCAAACTGCTTGCAGAACTCTCTGTGTTGCTACCTTGGTGCTCTGGGACTTCATGCATCAGTGAAGATTCAAAGTTGCTAAGGAAAAAAAAGAAAAACACAACCCCCAAAAGAACATTTTCAATGACTCAGCTACATAGATAACTCAAATGATACCAAAATACAGTTCAGGAAAGAGATGTAACTAAATTTAGATGGTAAGAAGCTGTCTATACTTTTCTTACTGATGTTACTTGTGTGTTTATTATCTTAATTTTCCTTATTTGGAAGACTCTTCTGAGCTACATATTTTGGACATAAAATAGCAGACTGGTGTCTTTTGAAGTGTACAGTATAGCATACAACTGTCTATAGTCATATCTCCCCCTCTTGAATGCACTATAAATATTTGCACTGACTTATTTTCCCAAGGAGGCAGTTAGGAGCAGCAAACAGAATACTCAGCATGGTAGACAGAAGAAAAGTTTGCTGCATTTTTACCTGCCTGGAAGTGATTAAAATGTAAAAAGAACCCCAACACAACAGGAATAGTTGAATTCCATAATTTATGGAACAGCTTGATACATTCTAGGTTACAGCAAAGGTAAGTCGTGCATATCCTACGGTTTGTGAGTCAACTGTACACAAGAGAACAATATTTACTTTGGGACTGTGCAGATGTGAAATAGAAAACCATATAAACAAGCTCCGCCAGCAAAGTTATATACTGGTAAAAACCCCTCAAACTTTTCTTTTGGAATACTTTGCACTAGACTTCTAAGATCTGCCTCCATATAATAAACTGTCATGAGCTCAGTGAAGCTTCTTTCTCTGGACATGATGTGATTGCTCTTAAAGACCACATAATGCTGAAGAGCTTTTTTTCCAGAAATGTTCTAGAGAAACACAAGATCTGCTTCCAAAATTGGGTCCCTAGTGTGCTTTTAATTTATTGAAAGCCATCTATCAGGAGAGGTAGAATGCATTGTGATAGATCATAACAAGCAACCTTCTTTCATCAGCGATCCATCAGGACAGCAAACCATGTGCAATTTCCTGGTATGCTCAATGTCATAAGTCACCCTCACTGGAGACCAAGTGATTATGTTAAGAGGAGGTGATTTTCACTTTTCGCCCACTTCCACAATCAAATACCAATAAGGCTACCTTTTTCTCAAAGATTCATGTATGTATTTCACTTGATGCTGCCAAGGGATAGTTACGAATATTTCCCCTACCACTGATAAGAAACTTTGTCAATACGAATTTTGCTGCTGTGTACAGTGTTGTTCTACAATTACTTTTTAAAAAAAAGTATCTATATATGCCGGAATTAGAGGAATTAATGAAAAAGGTACAACTAACTTAGTACTTAATAACTGCTAACTAGAGAGGAGCTTCATGAATTGTATAATAGGATTGAATACAGATGCACAACTTGTTCTTGCAGGTTAACTGGCTTCACTTGAAAAGCTCTTTACCCACTAAAAACCCACAAAGATACCACCAACATTTACGTCTAAAAGGGAAATATTTTGTCAGTTTGCATAATTCTGTTCTGTTGCTCAGATTATATTTTTTCTGAGCAGTAATTTGTCATTTGACAAAGCAAAATAACATTTTATAGACCTTATATCAAGTCCTTTAACAGAATGAGTGACATCAAGCATATGATGTGATTCTGGCTTTATAACTTCATTAAAAACTTTGCATTCATATATATTGTATAAGTGAGATGTCCACAATTAGATGCAACCTCTGTACTAGATGTAAATTGTTCTCCCACCAGAAACTGTACTCTGCCTCTTTTTGTAAGATTCATCACTTCTGCACTCTAATAGTAACATTCAAATCAAGTCTGACCTGCAGGTTGAAGTATAAGGCTGAGGTGTATTGTTTTCTGCCACTCTTCACTGTGAGGAAGATTTTACCACTGCTTTGCCCTGCAGGGAGTTGATACTCTGATGGCTGTTTGTTCTCAGTTACACGATGTAGGGAACTGAACTCATACTGTATATGGTATCACTGAGTTTGAAAGCAACAAAGATGACAGTGCAGCTTCTAACTGAAGGCCTTTTTAGTCCTTAAAAAAATATAGTTGAGGAGTCATCTTCTGGAGCATTAACAAATTTGTGCTTTCTCTGGGTGATGCTCCAGTAAGAGGCAGAACATTATGTGTTCCATACAGAAAATATGTCATATGGAAAGCAAAAGGATCTGTACATTTATCTTAATTCTTTAAAATCTGCATCCCTTACAAAAGAAACTCACTTTTCTTTTGTAAATGTGTAAAAGCTTTTAAAATGAGAGAATGTCCCATCTTAAGACTGAATTTCAGGCAGACAACAGCTTTCAGTGTCACTGCAATCTCATAAGCTAAATTCTCTTGCCAATTACCCCAGTTCTGAGCACTGTAATTCACGTTCATCTGGTGACTCAAGTAGTACTCAGGTAAATTCACCAACTGTGTCTCATAGGACAAGGTAAAACACATCCAGGAGTATCTGTGACACTTTCAGATCTTCTTTTCTTAAGGTTCCTAGTTTCTGTGCTGTAAGCATAGAACAGGACCCTCCATGTCATGCTGCACTGCAGATCAACTCTAGAGTTGTGCTAGTGGGGGAAACTTCAGGCTTCCATGTTTGCAAACAGGTTCACACAATCAGGGTTCAGTCACTGAAAACTGGAATAATTTTTACAAAGAAATTGTGAGAACTACATCTGAAAAAACAGTTTTAGACTCTGCAACCTTTTCACCAGTTAGTTTATAAGTCTGCAATTTCTTCAAGTACAGAGAAACACGACCCACATGTTGGTCACCATTGATGGCCAGATACATGAATGCCTCTAGGTTCCATGAAAAGTTGGTACATAGCAGAATACACTAACTGATGGAGGAACGAGCACCTTGCTGAGCTTCTTCAGGTTCAATATCAAACTTGAGTCTTCCTTAACTCAAGGACGTGTAATGTATGAGACTCTGTATACCTTCAGATTCAGGGGTCTTTCTTTCAACATAGAAAAGGAGTTTGGTGTTTCAACAACTATTTTTCAATTATCTCATCTCTCAGTTCAAAATTTCCTCTTATCTTTCTTTATCCTGTGGGCACCTTTTCTAAACTTTAATTTTCTACACAGATGTGATTTCTTAAGAGACCCTCCTCAGGCCATATAGCTTTGACACCTTCACCCTGTAGCAAAGCCAGTAAGATAAACTTACTTTTCATTAACTCCCCAGGAAGAAAACCTCTCTTCTAAATTTGAGAAGCTGTCTGCTCTCATTAGTTCCCTAAAAGCAGGAAACTAAAAGAAACTGCTGCAGAAATCTAGCCATTTCATCATCAAATGATAGTTATACATTCACGTACCATATTCGTTACTTCACAAAGCACTGGTCTTTCAAGGCTTCTGACATAGATTGAAACTTTTTTCATTTCAAGATAAAGCAAGCTGTTGAAGGTTTCAGGTCCTAATTCTCACCTTTGCTTGGCTCTCCCTGTTTATTATGTGATGGAGAATGCTCATTGACTTAGATGTACTCATCTGATTTAGAGCTATAACAGAAGGCCACAAGCATAACAAGGAATCCCTGTTAAAGGATGTCTCACATGGGGATTTTTTGGTATAAGAAATCCCGACTTCAAGCTCATCTTTTGAAAGTCAAGCTGGAAACCTGGACATGTGACCCATTCTTAAAAAGAACACCATTTTCACTTTAAAAGAAGAGTCTCTCCAGTCACTTATTTGCCACCAGGTCCCGTCTTACTAATTCATGAATAAGGACTACATTTCTTTAGCCTACAAAGCTAAATGCTCTCACAAGGAATGTGAACAAATTTCTTGGAGAATAGAGGACTGCAGTCGATAGCTATGGATTTTATGACAATAACTGTAATAACAATGCATCCTTAATTATTGACCAAATGATAAACTGTGGCTGCTGTTTTTCTACGCTGACTAATTTAAAAATGCTGACCTTGAAGACTTAAGACTTAATAAAAAAACCTCAGGTGCTCTTAAAAATAATTATCTTTGCAGATGTGGCAGATGGTACTACATCAACTAAGAAGAGGTAATTTAAAGAATTCCCCAAGTTATCACTAAAGCAAATCAATCTTGTGAAACAACATCAGAAACTCCAATTTCCTACCACCATGAACAAATGTAACCAGCTTCCAAAAACTTGCTGTTCAGCAATAATTTCTGATAAATAACGAGGGACTTTTGCACATATACTTCGGATTAATTTTATTATAGCCTAGTGGTTTCCACCTTTTTATGATCCCTAATCTCAGCATTTTGAAGGTATAAGACATACTGATCCATGAAAAATAAAAACTTGATAAGGCAAGTGAACTAAATTAAGGCAGTGAGGGTTCTTTGTGCAATTAACTCCAAGCTATAGTTGTCTGTGTTTCTAACATTTAGCTGATATTTGTACTGGACACCATGAACAACAACAAAGGATCAATCTCCATTTAGAGAAATAGAAATATGAATCAAGAGAAAGTATGAAAAAATACTTATTGCGTTCTTACTAGCAAATAAATCCCAAGGCTACTCAGACATTTCGGAGGCTTAGTAGACTCTAAGCATGTAGCAGTTCTAAAAAGCATGCAGCATCCAAACAGCATTCATTAACTTCAAAGCATTTTTTGAAGTGGACACACTTTGAAGCATCATGTTTGTTCTTCATGTTGCCTTTCAGATTTTACATTTTTAAAATTTACCTTTTCATGTAGAAAGGTCAAAGAAGTCAAAAGACTAATCTTTAGTTTAACAATGTCAAAGTTACTATTTTAATCCATAGAACTGGTTTTTATTCTGTCTGGACCACGTGTAGATTTCAGCCAGAGCACAGATGGTTAGACAAACAGATATTCTATAAATACCTCAAATAAATGTCCTTCTGATTTTGTTGTGTATTTAAAATTCTTGTGCAGAATAAAATCACTTGGCAATACCAGGGCCTGATCTTGTCAGGTATTCACAAACTCATTGTGTTCTCCCTTGGCTGTTATTACAGAATCACAGAATGACCCGGGTTGGAAGGGACCTCAAGGATCATGTAGTTCCAACCCCCCCTGCCTGTTATTAACTGGGAACAGAAAATACCAAATACTTTCCATCATTATTAGACCTGAGTGTCTATGCAGTCTAACTGCTACAGGATTGGGTTGCTACTTTTACACATCAGTGCATTGAAAAGAGTAGAAATTTAAGTGCCCAGGTTTGTGCATGTTTATTGGGTACTCTTCATTTACATTTCATTTTTATCAGCAATGCAGCTGCAAAAAGACCAGGTCCTTCGCTACACGCTAATGAAAAATGGGAGCAGAGAAAAGACAACTCATATTATGGTACACCACACAATAAAAAGCCCCCTTTTTACTTACATGTACACAGGGTCCTAAATGCTCTTTATTTGGCTCTAAGTTTAAGAAAGCAAACAAATTTAGAAGTCCCTGCAAGCACTAGCAGATATCAGCCTTCTCTCAAGTAATATTCTAAAAGTACTATAAAGAACAGGCAAGTTTTACTGAAGAATAAATGTAAACTAATTTTATATCATCTACTTAGAAACACTCTTTCCTTCTTTTATTCACTGATTGAGTTCTTCGAGGGAAAATAGTAAGTTTTTATCTACAAGTCTGACAAACTTCTCCATTTTCAGTAGTTATGGCAGGGTAGACTCAGATGAAAGAGCTGATAAATCAAAGTATTGACAATCAGAAGCTAAATGACAGATGTTTGTTTCAGAGGTGGTTTACCTGTATTTACAGGTGGTACCTGTATTTCAGTACTTTGCTGACAGAAAGACAACTCAGTTTAGACTGGGCTTTTGTAGACTCATAGGCATCTTGCTTTTTTCCCACCTATCCCTAGATTTGACATAAGTTTAGGAAAAAAAGAACAATTCTGAATGTAAATTTGTTATCTGGTAGAGTGGCTACTTACTAAGAGAACCTAGGAAGGACCGCCTTGGACCTTAGTGAGAATAGAATACAGCAAAAGCATGTGAGGAACCATGATCTTTCTTCCTGGTAGGGTGTATAAGACAATGAAATAAGATAAGAAATCTTGTTAGAGAAAGGATTATTCAAAGTAATGCTACAGACTGAAGTCACTACATCCAGGCACAAGTATTACAGGAACGACAGAATAAGGCAGTTTCATTTCTCCTACAGAAAAGCAACACACTTGCTACTGTTTAAGCCGATTATCAGAAGATGCATTACAAAATCAGGAATATTCATATAAAGGGTGCCCTACAAAAAAAATTCTTTATTAATTTAGCATATTTAGGTGTACTGTGAAATAGCACTTGTCCTTGTGCTGTAAAAAGAAGGACAATGAGAAAGGCTTGTTTTTCCTCTCAAACAAGAATGTTCATGGCTGTGTATTTTTAAAGGAGTATATATTATTACTACACTTTTGATGGCAAGGTGTGTTCTTAATAGAGACTGTGCTGTTAATTTAGCACAATGTAATATTCAAAGTGTATGATGTTATCTGATCTTACTTCTTTTAAAGATAATGGAAAAAAAAAAATTGTGACACAGTTGGAATTGAGTGAAATTTGGTCCAAGTTAAATGCATAACAAATGTGCAAGCAGCTCCAACAGATTTCAGCGAGAAATGGAAATTCTCAATATTTTTCAAGATGAAGTCAAAGATGTTGTAAATTAGGCTTTTATGCCATAAACAACTGGGTAATTTTTAAATATCTCTTTTAAATGTTTCTTGTATCTAACAAGCAACTCGTGTTCTCCAGCTGTTCTCTTTTAAGACACTACAAGCATTGTCTTTTGTTGAATTTTTGGAACTTTTTTCCATGGACCATAATGGGATTAACAGGATTGAGTGGGAGGCATAAAGGCAACATACTCAATTTTTTCTTTTTTCCTTTTTTTTACCCCTATAACCTACTGCCTTTCTAAGTATATATAAAGAACACAGGAGAGTCTGAGAGTCAGATCAATGAATTATTAATTTCATTTATTTTTTAATAGATAGCATGATGTAGATAAAATTATGAACTTCTTTAGCCACTGCTTTGCTTAACTTCGAAGTAACCGTGAAACTTGCAATAACTTGGCTTTAAAAGCTTGACTTGTTCTTGCTGGAATGCTCACAGATAATCTGCACCATTGACTGAGTTGAGATTAAACATTAAGACAATCTTATTACTTGTCATGTGAGTACTTGCTAAATTAGTATCCTTCCATTTACACTTAACGGAAAAATATAGGCCAGACTATGAGTAGACACGGATTTTCACTTATCCATTCAGAAATTGAGATTTGGTTGCAGAGAATCTCAGAGAGGTGAAATTGCTCTTTGATGCCACTTGCTCTTTTTTATGCATGGTCCTTGAAGATGGAAGTGCTTCAATTAAATGCTAGTTCAGATATTCCAGAATTTGCGTGAGGATGTTTTTCATTTCAATATCATAACATGCAACTCTATCACATTTTAAAATAAATGAGCTGCTCATTTTTATAGGATGTCTACAACTGTAATGCACATTTTTGCACTGAGAAAGAAGGCATTGCCTTGACAACACAGAAGAAGAATGATCCATAAGAATGTTGCTGAACTTTTACCCTAATGATGTGATCTCTTCTCTTTTCAAATTGGTAGAGCATACATAAATTAATGTGGTGAGAAAAGGATCCATACCTAATTTAAACATAGTTCTGATAACTAAAAGGCACCAACTCCTAGTATTCTGAAGAGTCATGGTACATAATGAACAGTTTTACACATGCAATCTTACAAAGACTACATGAGGGGTTTTTTTATTAATGGAAGAAAATTAAAATCCAGTTTTGTGGGACACTATAAATGTAAATTGAGCCCTTTTTGGAGTGAAACTACAGTACACAAGTAACTTAAGATTACTGCACAGAGAAGCACTGCAGCCTCCCTTGGCCTGTTGAAATGCTCTCATAACTGCTCTGAGTGGGCTGAAGGACTGCACTCAGGCTTTCTGAACATACCTAGCTCTAACACCCTGGGTTGCTGCTCCCAACAGGAAGCATGCAGGTGTCTGGTCTATCCTTGAGAAAGCAAATTACCACATTTAAAATGTTTTACCTCTAGCACAAAGATGTCGTAGGTTAATTAATTGCAGTTTTCCAGCAATTCATATCCTAAATAGTTTTTTTTTTTGCATAAAGCAAAAAAACTACTGTAATGCCTGGAGGCTGGTTATTGCAAGTTCATGGACTCGGCTCAAAATACAGCACAGAGGTTCCAGTCAGTCTTAAAATTGAGCACCGAGGGTTATTCAGGACTTATTGACCTGTTTAAGTTTTGAATTTCCTGAGATGCACTGAAGCATCAAGTTCTGTGTTAGTTTTAGAAAGCAAACTTTCTTATGTGGAGACTAATTACACATGTAATAAATGGCCATGTCACCAACAAGAAATAATATAGCTTTGATAAAAAGCCACTACCTATTGCATGTCATGGGTATTGACAGCAGTCAGATATTTAAATATGATATTTTGAAATGAAGAAAATTAATGAGGGAACTAAAGGAATTAATGAAAATAACCCAAGATTGACAAGAATAAAAATTAAGGTTTAAAAAAATATGCTGGGCACCAAATAAATCCTAGAAATTATAGAATTAATTTGCACTTTTTGTACTTGTTATTAAAAGAAAAACAGAAATATACAGTATAATTTTTTTTACCTTTGAAGTAGAAGGAAGATGTACTGCACATGTAGACTGAAGCACTACATAATCCATTGATTATATAGCAAAGTGGTTAATAAATTAGGGAAAACAACCCCACAAGATTCTGATATTGAGCTCCTATTTGTATAAAGTGTTTCAAAGCACATTGTCTCCAGCAGGGCTAGCCAGGCTTTCCCCTCCTGCTCCTCCCCAGAGACCAGATCAAGCACCAGCCAGGAGCCAGCAGGGATTTGGGAGAGCTGCTGCTGCATTTTATTCAGTGAGTTGATAATGAGTATTCTAATTAATTTTTCTTCTGTGAGAAAACTAAAACCAATTTTTCCTCTTCTGCGTGATTGCTCAAAACTACTTGGTTATTACTGCTTGTGATCCTGGTCCTTCCTGATTAAGCTCTTTCCCCGTGGTTAAATAACTAAATACTGCCTGAGAGGCAGCTGCAGCATCACATCTAAGTTTGAACAAATGCAATACTGAATAGTGTACCTGGAGGGACCACTGCTGATGTTCCTTTGATCCTGGGGTTTGTATTTGCAGCAGCATATGCCTCTCCTATCAGCCTGTTCCTGCTCCTCAGAACCTCTAGCACACAAGACTCTCTTCTGTTTGAATAGGGAACATGAAGTTCATGTGTGAAACTAGGGTTCTAACATTACACTCTTGCTCAGGAGATCTCTCCATTTGCTCTCTTTTATTTAAATAAGATTTGCAATATATTTGTTTTACTCACAGAGGCTGTAAAAAACATGGAGAAGAGTTCTGTAAGTTATATGGTCAGTATTATCAAATACTGCCTCTCATCCCCAAGTGGTCTGTTTATTTAGTTCTACTGATCACTGAAAACAGTCCAAAATAAATTCAATTGGGTTTTTAATTTTTTTTTTTAATTGGAGTTGTGGTTTTTATATTTTTCTTGTTTTAGTAATTTCTTCAAAGAAACAATTACTCTAGCTTAGTCTCATGATTTTGTCTCCTTCAAGGATCAAAGTTTTATTTTACTCATTCCTAAAGGCATCTTAGCACCAAGACCCCAAATCTATTTCCTCTGTTGTGCAAGATCTGAGCTGCTTTGCTGGACCACAAGAGCTGCTGTAGTCTTTGACATTAGTTACCAAAGCAATGAGTGTGTGCCACATGCCTACTCTTTCATAAGAAACATCTGATGTAGCAGCAGGTTTTGCATTTCTTCTTAGTTTGAATGTCTTAGAATTGTAGAATAATTTGGGTTGGAAGGTACTTTTAAAGGTCATCTGGCCCAATCCCTCTGCAATTAACAGTTATATCTCCAACTAGATCAGGTTGCTAAGAGCCCTGTCCAACTTGACCTTAAGTGTTTGCCGGTATGAGGCATCTGCCACCTCTCTGAACAACTTGTGCTAGTGTTTCACCACAATTATTGTAAAAAAAATTGTCCTTATAGCTAGTCTAAATCTTCCCTCTTTTAGTTTAAAATTATTATTCTTTGTCCTTATCACAATTGGCTCTGTTAAGAAATTTGTCTCCATCTTTCTTGTAAGCCCAGTTTAAGTACTGGAAGGTTACAATAAGGTCTCCTCACAGCCTTCTCTTCTTAAAGCTGAAAAAACTTGTCTCTCGCAACCTGTCCTTATAGGGCAGATGCATCAGCCCTTGGATCATCCTCGCAGCCCTCCTCTGGAACTGTTTCAAAAGGTCCATGTAATTCCTGACCTGAAGGCCCCTGAGCTGGACACAGTACTTCAGGTACAGTCTCACCAGACTGAAGCAGAGGGACAGAACCACATCTCTCAACCTGCTGCCTATGCCTCCTTTGATGTAGCCTAAGACTTGCCTCTTTGCATTTGTGTGTATACCCTAGCATATCATTAAATGGAATAAATGCCTTGTTTCCAACAGGGCTATAGAAAACCTACAAGGTTTCTCTAAGCCATTTGCCTTATGTGCCAAATTTATCTGCCTTGCTGAGTGTTACTGAGATGTAGCAAAGATATTTTATGTTGGTGAGAAAAAACTTCCTGTACCATGGAGAGGAAATTTCTTAGAAATAGCCAGAAATTCTTCAGGCTTCTCTTTTTACTGTTTAAAATACAAAACCTGCTATTTCTCATCTCTTCTGGGTGAGTATGCATTTTAATTCTTCTACATTAGTGTTCAGTCTAATGCTGCTTTGAGGCCCTGGTGCTGCCTCTAATTCTGAATTGAAGAACGCTTATTATTGCACCTTTTCTTTTCATTACTCTGTGTTGAGAGCATGTGCAAGTTACCAAGACACATCTGAAGACTCTTATTTGTCAGCTCAGATTACTTGCAGATATAGAAGGCTGGCCAAAAATTGCATATATGTATAGGTTTGGTTTCAAAAGCTCGAGCAGAGAAAGCATAGCTTAATGGAAAGGGTGGTTGTAGGTCCTTAGGCAGCTGTGCATTGACATCCCAAATAGTCTCTGGCTTACACAGGGGACAGAAGCACAGAAGTTTCTGACTCGTGGAAAAACTGATTATTTTCCTCCCTCCTTTCACCTGGAGAATCAAAGTGCAAGCTGGCATGTTTAAGGTGTTAATGTGGTTTTGTTTCTCCACCATAAATAAAACAATAAATCACTGTAGACCACAGTTCTAGCTTCCCAGCTGCGATGTGCACCAAAAATGTCTTTTAGGTTGTTGAAGAAAAACTGACAACTACCAGTTCTGTGCAGTTCTCTGCAGCTGCTCATCTGATCCCCAGGAGAAATGTTCTCTGCAAGAAGCTACTGCCAGAAACATTAATTTATCAGTGGATGCCCAAAGGCCACTAGTCTGCTCTGCTGTGCTCCACGGTGGCTGCAAGCTTCAAGACAGAGGGCTTAGGTTTTCGCCTTCACATATGAAAGCTAAAGCAAGGGGAGGTACTGAGCAGGAATTAATATGCATCCTGAGTTTCTGCTGTATTCAGTTAGTGATAGCAGCACAAGGGAGCCAGCGAAGTGGGCAGAGCTGCAGCCTTGGTTTACAGAGTTCTGTGTATATGAATAAGATGGGATGTGAATAGCCACAGCAACAGCCCTGTACTTGAAAGTGATTCTGTAGGGAAGATGCAAAATGCTATGGTATATGATTCAGAACAGCTTGACAGTAAAAACTTTCTTTGGTAAGGCCTGTAAAGCCAACTCCTCAATGCTAGTATTAATGTTTTGTATTTATTGACAGCTGCTGTAACTAGTTCCCAATAAAAGTAGACCAAACATTATATAGTGAGCATATAAGCTGAAGGTGCATGAGCATTAATTAACTGTCCCATGGCTTAACAGCTGAGCTTTTTTCTGAAGGTTTCCTGGTAAAGAGAGTAATGACCTGTAAAAATTACTTGCTGGTTTGGTCTTTTGACCCTTATTTGTAAAGCATGAAGCTTACATAGATGGTCAGCAAAGAAAGGGTTAGTTTGATTAGCACCTGTCAACATACCAGCTGCAGAACATAAAAGAGATGACAAAGAGAACTGCAGTTCTTTGTTCAAGGAACTCTGACCTGCTTAAACCATAGGAAGAATATATCTCACTCTTCAGGAGAAAGAAAGGTATGTTGTTCATGGCAACAAGATTAAGTCATGGTTTTGCTGTAGAAATAGATGTTTTCTGGATAACAGGCCTAGCTAGGGTGAAGAGATGAGTAGATAGCAGAAATGTGAAATGTTGGAGGACTGGTTTCTTCAACAGATGTTTCATAGGATAATGAAAATCCTAGTAGTAACTGTGTAGAGTTGAAAGGTGGTTGTATGCCTATCAGGAAGTAGATATTTAATAATGAAATCAAGACTATAAGCAAGGAAAGCAGCAATTTATCTAATTCATTAATATTTTTAATATTATCTCTTTAAAATATGCTTGTGGGGTTTTTTTCTTAACCCAGGTTACTGAGGTTAGTACTGCATACTACTTGATTTCTTTTGTAGAGTGTGAAATATAGGATGTCAGATCAGATAACATAAAAGTCTCAAACTCTAAGTCCCTCTCACTTTCAGGTTGTGGCTACCCACAAAAGACTAAAGCTTGTACAACCATCTTGGTATTTGGTATTCAAGTTGCATATAATAACTACTAGCTATAATTAAAATAACAAATAACCAACATTTATTTGTTATTTTAATTATAGTTGGTTGAAAAGCCAAGGGAAATATTGGAAAGGACTATTTCTGGACCAAGTAATTCAGATCAAGGAGAAAAACGTTTTTAAGCTTTGTTCAGTAAACATTTATTGGTATGAAGCACTACTTAGTCAAGTCACTTCAAGCAATTGATTGGAAGCTTTTTGTCTCCTTCAACTAAATAAAAGCAATTTCTCAGGGAATTATCACCTCTTTCAACCAATCCGTCTTGAGTATTCAGGTAACTTTGTATCGTTTCACTAGATTCTTTTAAGGCTGGGCATTCTCAGAACTCCTTTTCAATCGTTTTTACCCACTCATCTCTCATTGGCAGAGGTGGCAACCAAAACAAAACGAATTGGAATAATTTACCACATATCCTTTTAGTCTCTGATAGCCTGTATCATACTAAACGGCACAATTTCGATAATACTTTTGTCTGCTTGCTATCATCAAAATGCAATTTTCTTGTGATTGTTGAAAATTACTCTTAACCACATCTTGTGTCTCTGATAAGCTGCTCCTATCTGTGCATCAGTTTTCGTCTTAGAGGAAGTTTTGCTCTAATCCGTTGTTCCCAAGTGCTATAAATACATGTTTGGTGGAGAGCTGGGATGGTAACAGTACAGTGGTATTTAGGTTTTCTTTCATTGTGAGAGGATGTGATTTACAAGGGTAGCATACATGCAGCGAAGTGACTGAAGCACAATACCCTAAAGGTATTTTATTAAGCACTAATTAAGTTACCGACTCTCTTAACTGGCTACCGTATGAAAAGCAGGTGTTATAGAAAATGAAGACAAAATTGATAATTTTTTTCACGTTTCAAAGGAAGCCCTTTAACTCCTGGTTTTCGTGTAGCAGTGAAGTCATGGCGGCTGACCACCCCTGGCAGATAGGAACGCATCCCCTGCAGCAGAGCGCGACGGCCCGGTGTCCCGTTTCCGATCCCGTGCCCCGGCCGCTCCCGCAGGCAGCGGGCCCGCACCGCCACTAGCCCTCCCAGTCGCCCCACGTCTGCAGTCCCCTTCGGCTACCGCATAAGCCAAGCCCGGCTCCTTCGCGACCGCCCCGCTGCCGTGTCCCCGCTTGTCCCTGACCGTCCTCAGGCGGGGAAAGCCCGTGCCGGGGTAAGCTCAGGCGGGGGTCCCCAGCAATGAGCACGCACAGCGCGGCTCACAGAGTAGAGGATGGGTGGGCAACAAGCGCTGCACCTCCACCAGGCTAGGAGGAGGGGGAGCGGGCGCCCAGCGCCGTTACTCACCAGGCNCGCCCCACGTCTGCAGTCCCCTTCGGCTACCGCATAAGCCAAGCCCGGCTCCTTCGCGACCGCCCCGCTGCCGTGTCCCCGCTTGTCCCTGACCGTCCTCAGGCGGGGAAAGCCCGTGCCGGGGTAAGCTCAGGCGGGGGTCCCCAGCAATGAGCACGCACAGCGCGGCTCACAGAG
>VZTY01026195.1:9755-83657 GCA_013400935.1 Turnix velox
CCCCTCATTCCTCCTCAAAAATAACACCCACCCCCAAAAAAACCTGAGCAGCTGTAGTTACTTTCCTGGCAGCTGTTGGCAGCCAGGACAAGAGAAATCAACTTTCTGACTACACCAGAAACTCAGAACGGATGATAAAGTAGAATTACTGTAAACAAGTCCCTGACAACAACACTCTCCCCCCCCAACAGCTGCCCAGTCCCACAACCCAGCAGTTTCATTGCTGAGGCCAAGGATTTTTCTGGTCACAGTCACAGATCCCAGTTTACCAGAACTCCATCAGCCCACGACACTTTTACAGCAGATGTTTACTCATAGATCTGACTCTACCCCTGCAGATTCACCAACTGGGCAGTCCCAGAGCCCCAGCAGCAGCCGGGTAATACTGGCCACTGACTCATTGTGGCTGTCAGGAAAAAAGTCTTAAGCTCTTTACTACAAATAATTAAACCTACCTTCGGCGCTGGGGTTTTTGATTAAGTTTCTCTTCAAGCTGCAGAGCAGGTAGAAGATTTTCCAGTCCGTGACGCTCCTGTCCAAACTGTGGCTGTAAAATCCTTCCCGCTGACACTTGCGCTTCCAGAGGGTGTTGAGGTCCACCACGAAGCGCCATTGCCTGCAGACCAGGCGGCAGGAGAGCAGCAGGTCCCGGGCCGGGAGCAGGGACAGCAGCTCCACCACCACATCCTCGGGGAGGTCCAGCACGGATGTCATGGCAGAACCACGGGAAAATCCCCGCGGCGCGGAGCTTGGGGACGACACAAGCAACGTTCCAACGAATTAGTGCCGCGGCTCCATCACCGAGCAGACCACCCCCGGCACCCCCGCGGCGGCCCGGCCCGGCCCGGAGGCGGATGTGCGGAGGCGGCGCGACCCTTCCGCAGCGGGCGGAGCTCCGCGGCCTCTCCGCTCCCCGCAGGGACAGCCCGGCCCCCGCACAGCACAGCGGCAACGCAGGTAGGAGCGGGGATGGAACCGGGGAAGAGGGAGGGATAAGGGATGGGCATTGCTCAGCCTGGAGAAGGGAAGGCTGCGGGGAGACCTCCCAGCACAACATGGACACGGATGGTCCAGAGGGGACCACAGGGATGATGAAGGGGCTGGAGCCACCTCTGCGAGGACAGGCTGAGAGAGATGGGGATGTTGAGGATGGAGAAGGCTGCAGCGAGACCTCCCAGTGCCTGAAGGGGCTCCAGGAAAGCTGGGCAGGGAGGATGAGGGGCAGTGGTGTGAAACTAGGGCAGGGTTAGATGAGACACGAGGAAGAATTTCTTCCCCATGAAGGTGGAGAGACACTGGCCCAGGTTGCCCAGAGAGGTGATGGAGGCCCCATCCCTGCAGACATCCAAGGCCAGGCTTGCTGAGGCTCTGAGCAACCTCATCTAGTGCAGGATGTCCCTGCAGGGGTGGCCTCAGAAGGTCCCTTCCAACCCTATGATTCTGTGATTACTGGGGCTGGGTGGGTTTTAGGATATTAAGAGTGAGGGTGGGAAAGGGGAAGCTGGGCAAGGACCCAAGTTCCTCCATCACTGGGCAGAGAGTGAATGGGATGTGCAAAAGTCCTACAAGGGGACAGAGCTGGCATGACCTGTCTTTTTTAATGCAAAAAAAAATAAAAAATCCCATTTTCACCCTTGAGAGGTGGGAAGGTATTTGGAAATGCCCTTATAAAAAGGCAAGGAATTTTAAGTTTCCCCCAGCTGCCTGCAGACACGGGGTAGCTCTGCATCTGGAATAATGGGATTTAGGATGCTGTTTGAGTAGTGAATCCAAATTTCTTCCTTCTATCACCAGAGTGGGCACTGCCCTGTCTCGTCAGGAGATCTCACCCACTTTGTAGCTGGTGCTCCTGGGCTTAATGAGGATTGGGGTGCAGTCTCTCAGCATGGGGACTGAGCTGGGATAAAAGCTGTGTCACTGTGTGTCACTGCTGCCCATCTGCACACATCTCCTCCTCATTCCTGCAGCCCCTCTAGAACTCAAGGCAGTGGGAGTCAGGGTGTGGAATTAGCAGGTTAAGGCAAGACACACACTTCCAACTTAATTCCTCAGGTTATAGGGCCATAGAAAAAGGACTATTACAGAATAACAGCCGAGTTATTTTCTGTTATGCTCATCCCTCATGACTAAGGGAATTCAGTGCCAGCCCCTTGAGGGCAAAGTCGTTCAGATTCAGAACAAAGCTGTGCCAATGTGGCTGGCAAGATGCTCACCACCAGTACTGAGGTACTGCTCTGCAGCATTTCTTACAGGTGATGTTCTTAGAGGCTGAACACTCAGATTCCCCCCCCCCTTCTCTCTCAGAAAGCTCCAAGGATGGAGTCCCTCCCTGAAGCAGTCCTGATCAGAATCCTGGCCTCCATACCTGCAGTGGATTTGGTGCTGGCCTGTCGCCTGGTCTGCTGCCAGTGGAAGAACCTGATCGATGGAGCCGCTCTTTGGATCCTCAAGTGTCAGCAGGAAGGTCTCACTGGGGCTGAGTCAGAGGAGAACGCAGAGAACTGGCAAAACTTCTACTTCCTGAGTAAGAAAAAGAAGAATCTCCTCAAGAACCCCTGCGGCGAAGGTGAGAGACAAGCACAAAACAAGCCCCAGGTTTTCACAGAGAAATTTAATTATGATAATCTGTGAACTCTGTTTGCCACAGCCACAGGACACTTGGCAATAAGCAGCAGTAGCCTCATCACCCTTCCAGCAACAAATGCATTTCACACGTCATAGACCAAAGCAAGAGAGACAGCTTCTCCATTCTGCTTACAGACTGCTTCCCTTTTCCAGCAGACACTGCCCCTCTGCTTCTAACCAGAAAAGCCCCATCTTTCAGGCTTCCAGAAACACCACCTAGCAACATAGAAACTTCAGAAATGAAGCAATTTATGTCTTTCCCCAGCCTGTTCCTGCATTTATGATTCTGGAAGTGCTGACACTCCCCTCAGAATACCCAAGTAATTCCCCTGAAGTAGTTCTCTTAAATAAACCCTTTTGGCAAGGGCATGGTAAAGTTTCTTAGTATTATGTTCAAGCAGATTAAATGCTTCTTTTGTATAGCTGCATACCTACACCCAGAATTAGTGCTGTATCTAACAAGACACCTTCCACAAGCCAGAGAAAAGTTCCAGCTGAAGGTCAGGCTCCCCAGGTCCACACAAACCAATTCTCACCCAAATCTCCCCTCTGCCATTTGCAGAAGACTTGCAACACTGGGGAGAGGTAGAGAATGGAGGTGATGGCTGGAAAATTGAAGATCTCCCTGGGGACTTTGGAAAAGAATTCCCTAGTGAAGAAGTCCATAAGTACTTTGTCACATCTTATGAGTAAGGCTGCTTTCTTCTCTTACTCAAGGAAGGGGACATTTTGGGTTCCCTCAGTCCCAGGAGAAACTGATACCAACCAACATCTTGTGTTTCAGGTGGTGTCGGAAGGCCCAGCTCATTGACCTTAGGGCTGAGGGCTACTGGGAAGAGCTGATGGACACAACCCAGCCTAAAATCGTGGTAAGAGACTGGTAAGTAGCAGGGATGCCCTCAGAGGGCAGGCAGGGAGTCAAGACAGAGAAGGAAGGGCAAGGAGGGCACTGAACCTTAAAACCTCTGCTGTCACATCCACATGTGGCACAGGGCTGGGTCCTGGCTTACAGAGAAAGGCTTTGAAACTGCAGGTGGACAAAGCCTATAAAGACCAGGGTCCTGCTGTGAAGGAGGGGAGATGCTGGATTGGGGTAAGAGCCATTACAGGTTATCATAGAATCATAGAATAGTTTGGGTTAGAAGGAACCTTAAAGATCATCGAGTTCCACCCCCCCTGCCATAGGCAGGGACACCTCCCACTAGATCAGGCTGCTCAGTGCCTTGTCCAGCCTGGTCTTGAACACCTCCAGAGAGGGGGCATCCACAACCTCTCTGGGCAACCTGTTCCAGTGCTTCACCACCCTCACTGTAAAGAATTTCTTTCTTATGTCAAGTCCAATTTAAATCCATTGTTTCTAGTCCTCCCATCCAATATCATATTAAAAAGTCCTTCCCCTGCCTTTCTGCTTGAGGTTGTTGCCTCAAGCCTTGATAAGGTTGGCAGAGCCCCTGTTGAGCAAGATGCAGTTGCATGATGTGGCTCTTTGGCCAAGGCCACCCAGGTAAGGTTGTCAGTTTGGGTGCAGGTACGCAGGACGCAGTGACGCCGGCTGCCTCTACGAGCTCTGTGTGAAGCTGCTCTCTGAGAATGAGGATGTTCTGGCCGAGTACAAAAGTGACACCATTGACATCCCACAGGACAATGATGCCAACTGGGCTGAGGTGAGGTACAGCTGTGGGCTCAGCAGGTGACATCCAACCTGCATGAATCCGTTTTCAAGCAGAGAGAAGCAGGAGGGTTCTCCTGGAGGAGGTTTTGTTGCGTTCTGTACAGTCATGACCCTGTGACTGAAAGAAGGGTGTATGATGAAGGAGAGGCCAAACTGGGAGAGGTTCAATGGCCTCTTAACAGCAATGGGATCAAACTCCTTCCAGTAACTCCTACTGTAAATGTCCCCATTGATACCCAGGCTGGAAGGCACAGCTGGGGCAGGTGGGGCTGGAGGCTCTGTGCAGTCAGGAAGAGCAGGTTCATGTTGATTTGATGCTTGCCAACAACCATTCTGTTTCTTGTCCCAAAGATCTCCCACACCTTTTCCAACTATGGGCCTGGGGTTCGCTTTGTCCGCTTTGAACATGGTGGCCAGGACACCCTGTTCTGGAAGGGATGGTACGGAGTGCGTGTCACCAACAGCAGTGTGACAGTGGAGCCATAGCTGTGCTGGACTGGGGCCTGCATGCTGGAGCTGATTTCCCTCAGGGCATCCCACAGCCCTTGGATGGTTTCTCCATGGTACTGCTTCCAGGCTGTAGAGCAAACAACCATCCTGCATAGGAATGCACGTGCAAGATGCCAGGGGCCACCACCCATCTCTCCTCAAGGGGACTATGCAAAGAACATGAATAGATTTGGGAATGCACCACATGAGACTCAGGGTCACCACCTGCACTCATGTTCTCTGTCAGACATGGGATCACCTAAGAATCCTGCAAACCTTACTAATCCCTAGCACTGAGCCTGAGATACCCCTCTGCCTGCTTCCCAGACCCAGTGGTAGTTTGGGCATAGTTTTTGGAAAGAGTGGGGGAAAAGGGAGAATGAAAAGCCAAACAAACCTAGAACCCTCTCATCTTTGTCATCAGCTGCTTCCATGATGTCCAGTTTCTGCCATTTATAAACACCAGCTGTCATTCCTTGCCTCACAGGAGCTCTACCTTGGCTGCCAAATACTGCCAGTTTAATCTCTAGCAAGGACAATACAAAGCAATAGGGATTGGATCCTGTTCTCTTGCATTGTTCCCAGCACCCATTTATCAAGCAAAGCTTTGGGAACTGAAACCTCTCTGATGTCCAACCCTGGCACTTCATGTGGTTCCTTCAAACAGATGGCAGCTGAGAGTAATTTCTGGGAGAGAGATGAGGACTCGGGGAAATGAGTTAGAAGCAAAGCGAGGAGAGAGGAACAAACAAAACCAAATTCATCTACCCCCTCATAGCCTCTGCTTGCTTCATACAGTGAGCACCCTGGTCCTCCAGCATGACTCTGTGTAGGCAGGAAATATTCTTGACACAGAAAGCTGCTGTTGACCCCACTTGATCTCTCTTCTTCCTGCAAAAGTGTCTGCCTCCACCCCACACACTGACGAGACAGCACTTCCCACCTACTCCCACTAGTGCCTCTTCCTGTCACTCAGGGCTGTGAGCCACCATCCTGAACAGAGACACCTCAGCTTTTCTGAGCCAAACCTGTCCTTGCTAGTCAGCCCTGAAGGGAAGGGCAGTCCTTACATAGAGCTGGTGCTGCCTAGAGAGATGAAGTGCCCTTTTTGTGTCTATCTTCCCTTCCTGGGCTGCCAGCACATACATACTTCAATGCTGCTTTGCATCCAAGTGCATGGGTACATTACCTGTACCCAAAGGGCAGAGCTTTAGCTTCCCAGCTGGTTGCTACAGCACCCTGTCTGCATGCCTAGGGCACTCTGGCCTTCCAAACAGCAGCCATGCAAAAATCAGAGTCCAAACAAGCATAATAAAATGACACAACTGTGTGTGGACCTTCTCTTGTGTGCTGAGTGTTTGTGTCCTGTGCTCAGTGTGCTTTTTCTGTTCAGTTGTGTGGAGACACGTCAATCAGTCCTACCCACAGCCTGAAGGTGCAGTGCCTTGCATAACACCGTGTCTCCCAGAAAGAGCTACATGCTCTGTTTGTGACCCAGCAGCCTGAACCTGTCAGAAACACTTGATGGGTGATGGGTTTGCAGAGCAGCAGCAGAAATGCACTTGAGATGTGGTGGGAATTCATATCAAGCACAGAAGAGGTCTCCTACACAGGCCAGCCCTGACCAACACCCTCCAGGTCATCTGTAACTGCAGCTCTGCTGTGAGCTCAGCCTTTGTTCTGACCCTGGAGAGACCAGAACCAGTTTAGAATTTAACTCTGTCCCCTCTGTTACCTCTGCATGCACAGTTGCTCACACAGTTGCAGCTTTGCTCACACAGCCTCTCATGAAACTGACAAAGTTATAGTTAATATTGAACTTGCTGCCAATTCACTGCCCCACAGAATAAATCAGGCCTCCATCTGTCCCTAAGGAATCAGGAGAGTGAGAGAATCAATATTCCACATCGTGATGCATTCATTAAACTGAGTATTTCCTGAGCCTGGATCTCACACTCTGGATAAACCCCAGGATTAAGCCTTCAGATAATGTGTCCTTGTAAATAAAGGGTAGGACCATGATCCCCAATTCAGGATTATCTAGGTTGAACTTCAAAACACACACAGCCTCCCCAGCAGCTCTGCTCTTCCCCACACATCCTGAGGAGCCAACTGCATCTTGGTGGCTCCAGCTGTACAAGATCCCACCATCATTTGATTTTCTACAAAGCCCACCTCAGCCAGTCCTGGCTGTCAATGCCATTACACTTAAAAGGGTCTTTTCTTTCTCAACAGCTCCCACAGCAAGTCTCTTGTAGAGAAACAGAACAGAGCAAGACAGGGCCCTGGCAAGGAAGCACTAGCAGACATCTCCCATCAAGTCTAATTGAATTTTTCTATATGAAGCATCTATTATTACCCACCTGGGGGAACAGTGGACAGATGGAAGAGTCTTCTCCCCCACCAGGCATTCAAGACTAGAGATAGAAGGGATAGAGAAGAGAGAAACAACTATCTGACAATTCCCTATTGCTGCAGCCCAGCTGTTGTAGCCAGCTGTAAAAGGGAGAATGCTTTAGGAGATCGATTCCCTCTAAATCAAAACGCCTGTAGGGGCTGGGAATGGCCCCTCCTGAAAGCCAGGAGAGCGGGGCATCAGCCATACCTGCAGCAGAGGCTTCCAAGCTGAAGTTGTACAAAGGAGTGTGGTCACAGATGGGATGGGAAACCAGTGAGGGACCTGTCCTTGCACACTGCCAGCGCTGCGGCTGCAGAGTGCAGTGACAGCAGAGGGCACTCGGGCTGCAGGCAGCGGGCTTGGGGAGCCACACTGGCTCCGGGGCTCTGCGAACACATATCCAGGGATGCTGAATACATCTATCACTAAGTGTTGCATTTGTGAGCCTCTTTCTGCCTGCACCTTGTTTCTTCCAGCTGTAGCTTAGGATAAAATTAACCTCCCTTTCTCCCTCTCTCTCTCTCTCTCTCTCTCTCCTTCTCGCCCCGTTAAATGCAATCCTTCCAAAAAGGTCCTGAAGTCAAGCAGCACCATTTCCACCTCAGCACACACCGTGCAGCTCCTCTCGTTAATATTGACACACGAGGCACTGCAAAACGAAGCAGATAAAATCCTGATCCAGATGAGTAATGACTTTGCATTTTTTTGTAAATTAAACCTAATCTTGTGTTCACTGTGCTATACAAGGAGAAATAATGAAGCCGATTAAGAGATCTTGTTCATTCTCGCTGAACAAAAGCCAATTAATTGCCAGCAGGATTCTTCTGAAGTCTTTCTCATCTCAGACAAATACAATCAGATAGAATCTAGGTGCTGGTGGAGGAGCTCTGCTTATTGGAGCAGTAACTCTGCCTGGACAGGTGAATACAACAAAGGCTCATGGAGTCTCCATGTCATGGAGATTCCTGCCTTGCTGTTTTCCCTGGTCTCTCTTTTTCACAGAGGAGAGAGATATTTTAAAATTAACTCACACAATTCTGCCCAAACCCAGGCTTGCTCACTCAAAGTCCCCTTTCTTCTGTATATGGCAGACCTTCCCCACCCATAAACCATTCTTGGCATATTTATCCACTCATTTTCAGAACTTTCTGGCTATGAAGGCTTTACTCCCTAGAAATCACCACATTGAGATGTTTCCTCTCTGTAACCCAAACTGCTGTAGTTTCCCTGGTCTGCAATAAAGTCACTTTCTAGCTCTGTCTGCCATGATTCCTGCCTCTTCCCATCCATCCTGCTCCAGAGAGAAAACAGAAATTTGGAAAAAAGGCAGTAATTGTAGGAAAAGGGGACAAGACTTGGCACAAGGACTGACTAAAGGATTTTATTAAAGACTTCCCACTGAGACACATTGGGCACATTGAGCCTTAAGCCACCATGAGCCTGTGGGACACCAGGAAAGATACAGAAGATGTTGTGGTCCTGCAGGGTGATGGCACATCATGAAAAAAGAGTTGGTAAATCCTAATTGTAACTGAGAAGTTTCAGGGCAAGAACTGAAACTCACTCCAGCATTCCTGGAAGAGGGTTCACAGCTGAACTCACTGCCCTATTACAGGGAAGCTAAAAACCACCCTTCCCTTCCAGCTTATGACAGTCCCCAATTTTGTGACTGCCCTTAGAGCTCCCCACAGCCCACCAGGGAAGGAATCTGGAGTAACAGCTAGAAATAAAAGGCACTGAGTGAATTTGAAGACAATTTACTTGCAGAAAATACTTCTTACCTTCATACCAGGTTAAAAAAAAAAAAAAGTAAAATTAAACTCTGTCAAAGCCTGCAGCAGTGGCACTGACAGACAAAAATGACTTAACAGAAAAAAAAAATGGGCAGGGAAAGCGATTTTCTTTGCCTGCATTGCCAGGGGAATTAAATCTTGTTTTTTTCCCTCCGTCACCACCAAGTGGAATAATCCAATATATTAAAACTAATGTGCTTCTTGTATTTATTGCTGTGTATTTGACCTAACAGAGTTTTATTCCTACATTAAGAATAAAACCATTCCGGAAGGCAAGCTGCAAAGCTCTAGATCAATTACTACCTTCTCCAACAGCTGAAAAGTGAGTTATTTCTTGTAAAGGGGGACCAAAAAAAAAAAAAAAAAAGAAAATAATAAAAATAAAAAACCTCCTTTCCCCCTTGTGCAATGAGTTCTGCACTGCAGATCTGGTGGAGTTAGGTAATATTGAGTTTGGTTTCTAAGCAACACACACAAAAAAAATAAAATAATCAGGCAGCAGCCAAAATCACCCTTTTTCAGATGCTTGTGTGCCCCATCCTCCATGGCACAAACTCACCAGGACCACAAACCAGGGCTCAGGAGAGTGGAAAGCACTGCTCCAACTGCACTTCCCACTGCACCCTGGGGCCCAGCCAGCACTGACAGATGTGTAATAACCAGCAGAAGACACCTCTTGTTGGAAGGCAAAGCAAATCATGGGCACCAAAGCCAAGAAACACAGTGCTCAAACGTGAGTGGGTTATGGAGAAGCAGATAGAGATGGAAGGAATACTCACTGATCCCACTGGAAAAGGAGATGCTGCTGATGGATAGTTATGAAGGTTGGTGCTTCTGTTTTTGGCAGAGGCTGGGATTCAATATGGGTGGAAAAGAAGTGGGGAAAAGGACTTTGATACAGACAGGCAAGCCTAAAAAGCAAGATCATCTTTACCCCCTAAGAAAAGATCCCCATGGGATGCCTTAATTCCTGATCTGTAGGAATGAAGTATCTACCTGGCTGTGAAGTGTCAGATTTTATTACCTTCCATGAGCTATTATCTCTGTCTCAGCTGAGGGATGGCAGGCCTTAGCTGTGAGTCTCACTGCAAGCCTTTGTGTGCACAGCCAAGAATTCCAAGCCCACAGCTCTGTTTTCTGAACTTTCCCCAAGCCAAGCCTCACCCACTGCTTCTTGCAGCCTCCAACACAGCACATGGCCACATGGAACAGAAGTTTAGACAAAATCAGCATATATTAAGAACAAACATTTAAATTGCTAGCATTTCAGTGGGAAGCATTCCTTTAAGTGGACATGGCTGTTTTAGCTTTTTATTCTTCTTTGTACTACCACATTATGGACAGAGTTCAAGGCAATCTGAATAGAAATAATGATGAATTCCTATAAATGCATAAAGTTCCAGTTACATTTAACTGCAACTTTCAGCTCAAGTGCAACCAGCAAGTTCAAACAAACTAGTCTTTTTCATAGCTCCCTGGAAGGTTTTTTTTTTGCTGATGCCTTTTCTTTAGAAAAAACAAAACCTCAAAAACACACCTCTCAAATAACTGTTTTGTACATGCAGCACTAACTTTCACTTGCCTGGGAATTTTTTGAATTATTGATCAGGACAAGAGCTCTCCCTTCATGCATACTCCATCTAATCCTTTCATTTACTGCTTTTTGCCTGCATGCAAAATGAATGACATTTCATCTCATCTCCAAGCCGAGGTCTACCTTCCTCAATAATGATACCCAGCTGGCATCAGATGGGGATGCACATGAGCTCTCTCTCCCTGAGCACATCACTGCTGCACATCTAGTAGCAGGAAAGTAGCTGAAAGGGTTGTTAGATGTCCATCAGGTAGGGAAAAACCAGAAGCATGTTTAGAGTGCTTACCATTAAGGCAACAAAAGGGACCAGAGAGCAGTACAGTGCTGGGCAGTGACACTAGGAGCTGAGAAATTCACACCCTGTGAGTTGTTCTGCCCCTGACACCAGCCATCTCTCCCCTCTCTGAGTTTTACCTTTGGTTCTGCTCACCCTCCAACCCAGCTCAGCTCATATGGAAAGCTTCATCAAGATGCACAGCAGCCATTATCTGGCTCATCCACACAGGTAATCAGGAGTCTGGGGCTGACCCCAGAGACCATACAGCACAATTAACTACTAGACATTATCACAGTCCCACCACGAAGCAGACCTGGAGAAATTACCCTGTGTGTATCTGCAAATCACTAGATAAGGACGAGCAGCACCTCTAAGAAACAGCAAAAACAAGAAGACAAACAGGATTTGCAACACCTGCCTTTTGCAAAAGTGCTAGGGGTTGCAGAAAGAGGAAAAAAAAAAAAAGAAAGAAAGAGCAGAACTCCAGTGAGAAGCAAAATCAAGGTTCCTCCTGGGACATGCATGCCACTGTTTTGTTCAGGCACCCAGCACCAAAAGAGACAGGGCATGTTGGCATAGACCAGCTTCTCCAATCATTCCTATGCAGGGTTGATAGGTATGTGACCCAGACTGAGCAAGGAATGATGCTGCTACAGGTCATGGATCCCACATGCCATAACCCTGACTAAAAAAATAAATCTAAGGGTATTAACCCAATGTCCTTGGTACTTGGGGGATTGTAGAGGAAGTCCCAGGTCAAACTGCAGGACTCCTCCTCAGCAGGATCATCAGGCTTCCATGCATCCCACACTTCCTAACTGGGAACAAACATCAAGGACAGCTTTGATATGAAGTTGGACACTATCAGTCAATCACATCGTGAAACAATTGACACGGAACCCATTGAGGCAGTCATTTGCCACCTGGAAATCTTAATGACAGCTCTGAAGCCTGTTTAATGACAGGGATGTTTCTTTACAGTTCTTACAAATTCATTCTAGCAGCTTCATCATAAAGAATAAATAACAAAAGGCACATAGCAAAGGACTCCTTGAGACTCCAGAGGGATAAAGTTGGGCTCTTAAAGGGATCTGGAGCAGGGGTGTGAAGAAAAGTGCAATGCTTTTGAAGAGATCAGTAAATAATGAACAGGAAATCCTTTCCCAAGCACTAAGGGAGTGGAGTCCCATGAATTATTCACAGCTGCTAAGGGGAAAAATGAATAGAAACGCTTTCCTGCCTCCAGGACTAGCACAGCTAGAAGTCAGACTCCAGAGCATCCCTGCAAGTCCTGGAGACTAGATTCACCAAAGCCCACAGATAATAGTGCCAATAGAGCTGGTACTGTCTTGCCTACTCTTTGGACAGCCTGGC
This sequence comes from Turnix velox, assembly GCA_013400935.1. Taxonomy (NCBI): domain Eukaryota; kingdom Metazoa; phylum Chordata; class Aves; order Charadriiformes; family Turnicidae; genus Turnix; species Turnix velox. The sequence continues at coordinate 21,978 of VZTY01026195.1, forward strand.
TCTGTATTCTCCATTTCATGGCATGTCCCTATAGGTTAATTCATCCCTCCAAAGTTAAATACCAAAGTGGCCCTCCAGCCACAGAACAATTTACCTCTACCAGTTGGTCTAATGCTTTTTCTACAGTAAGCACAGGAGCATGACAAAGGTACCAAATTCAGTTCCTTTTGTTCCCCCCTCTTGTGCTGTTAGCATCCACCTGTACATGCCAGTGGGCTGTAGGCAACTGATAGCCTAGGCAGGCAGTGACTGCTTCCCCTTATCACTGCTCTCCACTCTCTCCTGGAATGACTGCAGGCAAGTCCAGCTCACAGACCACAGCACTGAGACCCAGGACAGGGAGCCGGGAGAGGAATCTTCTGGAGCACAGTTGTTGGGGTCAGCCCAGCCACTGTGCCAGGGAAAGCATCAGCCTTTCAACACAAATGATCGACTGTGCAAAGCAGCTTCCACAGGGAAAGGGGAAATGAATTCCTCCCTGATCCCCCTCCTGAGCTCAGCTTATCCCTGAAGCATGAGATTCAATTACCCTTATCATTATTGTAGCTTGCCTTGCTAGAAACGTTATTAGCAATGATGAAATTATCCAGCCCTGTTTTACACTGGAGAGAAAAGCAGGAGGCTCCTCACGACAGCTGTGGGGAAGAAGGAGCTCACCCTGACAGAAGGAGAAGGCTCTGCTCCAAATGCCACAGCAACACCCTCAAAAAAGGAGACCCAGGACCTTGAATACATGTCACACACCTCTATTGCAGGTATCACCAGCAGAGAAACATGAGAATACATGATGGAGGAGTTACCCTCACATGAACTGCAACATCCAGGTCTTCATAGCATTGTAGTGTGCAGACACACCACAATTCCCAATCCCATTCTCTTTTTGAGCCAAGCAGGACTTTCCCAATTTGTACCACCTAAAATAAGATTCCTTCATCACTATCACAAGAGATAGATCCCTTCCCTGCATTTGTACTGTTGTGCTGACCACAACTCCAGCTGTTTCACCAGGCAACAGAGGTAACAGGAGACATTTCTGATCCAGGGGAATCATAATCATCCTCTGTCATGGAACTAAGCACTCATCTCAAGAAATCAGGCAGGATTTCATTCCTGGAGATCAGGACATGGGCTTTCAAGAGCAGTACTCAGCCTGGCTGAACACCATAACCAGCACCCTGCCTCCTCTTGGGAGAGATCCAGAGGAAGGGCATCTTTCAGCACAACCAACCCCCAGAGCCCATAAGGACTTGCAAACCAAGCTCAGCATGTCAGCAACCAGCACACCCAGTAACTAAGGGGGAAAGCAAGCCAGAGCCATGAGGGAGAAAATTAAGGTTGAACCAAACCAGTAACTCTCACCCTATGGTCTTCCTTTGTTAGATTCAGGTGTAAGTAGAGCTTGAAGCACTTAACTGTGTGCACACAAAACGATACTGGAGAAGAGCAGCACACCAGGCATTTTGAGCACAAACCTGTGCTGGGGGAGTTGCAGGTCTCACCTCCTCACTCTCTGGCTTCCCTCCACACTCAGCATCCCCCCTAAAGGGGTTTCCCCTTTTCCAGCCAGCCCCAATCCCTCCTCAGCTGCTTCCCCCTCTGCAGCAAGTTTTAAATTCATCAATGTTTTTAAGAATGCACTTAAAGAACAGAGCAGAACTGATAGCTAAATTAAACCTGCTGAGAGTGCCTGTTTAATTGAAAATGCCATCTGTAATTTAAATGTCAGAGCTGGGATGGTTATTAAAACCCTCCTTGATTACTGTGCCTCATTTCACAGTTTCAAAACAGACAAGGAAAAGCTGCAAACGGGCCGTGTAACACAGATCCACCAAGCAATTAATAAGCCTCCCATCCAGTGGGGGCCAGGCCAGCTCAGTCCTACCCCAAAGCCATTGTGACCCTCCTTCTCCTTGTCCCCCACGGCAAGGCTGGCTCTTGTCTCTGCCCAGCTGCTGTGAGGGTAGCAGATCCTCTGTTCCCTGTGTGGCTGCACAGCAGAGCAGGAGGGGAGAAAAGGAAAAGGCTTATGCCCATATCAAAGTCAGAGAAGAGAACCTCATCCTGACCCCAGCTGGGTTACTATCAGCTTTGATGCAGAGAAGGGAAAAAAACCCAAATCAGCAGCTGCTGAAGTAGCAGCAGCAAAAGGCAGCTTTGCAGTAAACAAGCACTATTCATCATTCTAAGATCACAGTTAATAAAGCTCCAGGCCCCAGTAAATTACAGCAGGAGCCAGAGGAACATTCAGGCCACCAGAAGCACATGCTCCAAGACATCTCCTGCATGCTCCCTCTCTCCTGGAACAGCCAAAACCCACCACTGATGCTGCCAGAGAGGAGACCTGTACCAGCAGGGATGGGCTCAGACACACAGACAAGCCCATCACCAGCCTCAGATACAAAAGCACACCCTCTCCTTGGCCACTGGTCAGGCTGGGGGTTCCCCAGTGCCAGCAGGTCATCTGCATGGCATGTAGATCTCTTCTTCTGTATGGATACTGTGTGCAGCAGAGGCTTGTTAAATTAATCAGTGGTGCAGTGGGGGCACTGGGAGCACACCTAATTAGTCATTAGTGGCCATTGTGAGAGTTTGAGACTTTAATGAGTACCTGGCCCCAGCACTATTGTCAGCTGCCTCCTTCCACCTCCCTTACTTCCTGCCTCTACCATTAGTTTTAGCCTGGAGGAAGGGTTGTGGGGCTTGAAATCCCTCACTCCTGTAACATCAGGAGCAGGCAAACCAGTACTGAGAGCTCTAGATTTCCTGATGTGCTCGGCCACATCCAGCTGTGGAAACACAGATCAACAGTACAGAAAAACATTTGATGAAGTTTCACACACAACTCCCCCCCTACTCCAACCCTTGACCTTCCTGGTTGTTTTTTAATTTTATTCCTTAGCGTTGCAATGCAAAGAACATAGAAAGAAATAATTGGGAAATTAGAAAATGCATCAAGAGATGAGCTAGGACAGAGGGTAATTAATACTGCCCCTCAGCCAACTCTATGAAGGCCTGTAATTAGCTGGTGAAGCAGCCTGTTTCACAAAAAGAAACAAGTGAGCACAAAGCTCAGCCCACATTAAAAAGTGCAATAATTAAAACCATAGTGAGCTGTAGCAATTGATGAAACTTTTCAGCAACATTTTCAGGCTTTAATATCAGAAACATTAATTTTTAAAGACAACAGGACACTATAAATGGAGAAAAAGATCACTGGGGAAGGATCCCCTGGCAGTCACCATCCATCTCATCCATCAATGACCTGCCAGTCACCCGTGACAGTCAGTCCTCCCAGGGAGCATGAGGTGGGCAGGCAGTGAGATCCTCCAGGAGTTTGGCACACCACTCACACCAAAAAAAGAGACACAAAGCCCTTGGAAAGACCATAAGAGAAAAATGTTCTGCCCCTCTTCTATGCATTTCTTGACTCATTGCTCTACAAAATATGTCCCTTTTATTCCAAGTAAAAGAAAATAAAAATAATCCCTTCCTTTTGCCTAGGCAGGCCCTGGAGAGTCAAAGCCATAAAATCCCAGATTTCTTTCTGCATCAGCTATTTCATGCAACATTAAATTAGGATAGTTGTTAACACTCTAGAATAATTGTTTTCTCCTTTCTAAGAAGCTAAGTAGAAGCAGGCAATTAAAGTAGAATTGATTCCATTAATTAGGGCCAAGATAGGAGTTTGAAAGTTTCCCTAACTTGGCTTAGGGATGAGAAAGGCTCCCTTCCAGCTGTAATACTGAGCATTGCTCTCCCCTAGTACCAGTAATCTAGACAAAGTGTATTCTTCCATCTAGCAGAGGGAAGATTTGGGAGGCAAAGTATATTTTTGAGTGTGACCAAGTTCCCTGGCATCCATCCAACAAAGCACTCACAGCCCTGGTTAACTGTAATCATGGGCATGTCCCAGAGATGTACCCTAGTGTCAAGACTCACTACTAACATTTGTGAGCAGAGAAATGCTCAAACCAGTAAGTATTGGGTTCTGCAGTCAGAGAGGCCACAGCACAAGGGAGGAAACCAGAACTAGTTGTTCAAGGGCGGCCATAATTGAGGAGCAGAGCCAGAGATGGGGACACAAATCCTCCTCCTGCTGAGGGCCTCCCAGATACAACACCTCCCCTAAAAGAGAGGCAGCTCATTCATGATCATCATCTCTCATGGCAAAGCTCAGATTGAGGAGAAAAGAAAGGTTAGGGAAACATTCAAGCTCCAACCCTCACTACAAGCCATGCCTGTGGCAATTGCCTACAGGCTCCCATGAGTTTGAGCCCTCTCAAATACCAACTGCCCCAAACACTGAAAGGCAGAAGAACCACTGGGCATTAAGGTTCTACATTCCAGAACAAAACTAAGCTGGTTAAACCTTACCAGAACGGAAAAGACACTAGACAACAAGATCTGGGCATCTCAAACACCATTTCTCATATCAGTAACTAAGTATTTTGGCTTCATATTTAGAAGATGTACTCTTAAGCATTTCATCTGAGCAGCAGAGGTGAGTTATTTCTCAAGTTCTTTTAACTTCTCTTAGCTTGAACTAAGCTGTAGAGAGAAGAGAAAGACTGTGTTTGCTTGCAGAGCATCAGTATATTTTTGATAAAGAAGAAACAAGCAGTAAGTGATCTGTGCATTGTATATAGTTAAATTGTTTTTATTATACATCCCTCTAATAATACTAAAAAAATACCCCAAGGATTTTTCCATTCTGCACCTGAGCATCTATTTACATGATGGATTTACATGAAGGATGGCGCATTTTTAAGAACACTTATAAATATGCATTCACCTGATAGACTGGAGGAACTAATCTAAGCTTGAAAAGGTCCATAATTATGAATTTCCAATCTCTTCCCTAATTGTCCCTGAGGGATGGGGAAAGGAAGGAAGAAAAGAAGAGAAAAGAAGATGAGCATCTGGAGCTACAGGAGGATTGCACACAACATTAGAGATGCTTCTGAACACAGCAGCTTAGTAGAAACATCAGGTTTTCAGACTGTGTGGAAGGGGAAGCATTCATACAGGAATCAGGTGGATTTTTTGGGCAACAGGAGTAGTCCATGCACAGATACAAATAAAAGTTTCCAAGGCTCCTCCTTCCCTCCATCTCCCCATCATCTCTGTACAATGCCACCTTCTCTTAGAAAAGACACTAACAAAACCACAGCTCAGCTCTCCTGCTAAGCAAGCCACATAATTAGCAGAGCATTGCTGTACTTCTAGGTCTTCTCCCTCTAATTTGTTTTAATTAGAGATTCTGCTGCTGGAAGGGAATAGCAGATTTATAGCCCTGAGAGCAAGGAAAAAAAATGCCAGTTACACACAAAAGCATTCCAAGTTTCTCCTATCCTGATTACTTTCAAATGGGAGAAGGGATTTTGGCCCAGTAGCCTCAGCTGCATGAGCCCAAGGGGAACCCCATTCTGCTCCTGCTTGCCTCCAAGCACCTCTCCCATATTTCCTGAGCAGCTCACCGAGGCAGACCATGCCAGTCAGAGCCAGGAGAAAGCCTTAGAGTTTGTATGGCATGATTAACAAAGGGGACTTTTTGCTATTCCAGATGAGAATTTAACCTGGGCATGGCTCTCTTTTTCCTTGCTGGAGAACACCCATCTTTCTCACCCAAGAGAGAGAGCAGGCAGGAGATGAGGAAACACCCTAGATATCCATCAGCTTTATCTCCTGGCACTCTCCAAGATCACTGGCCTGCACACAGAAGTTGTACCCTTAGGATCAAGCATTTTAGAATTTCTACTGAAATTACATTACCCTTCTTTTTGATTTGTGCTTTATAGTTGTGGACCTCAGTCAAATCCAGATTTTCACCCCTTCCAAATTTCCCCGAGATGCCAAAGTTTCTAATTAACCATAAAGGCTTTTTACTCCTTACAATTCTCCAGTTATGAATAATGATACTAGCTCATAAATGAAAATTGCCTTTTTATTTAAATTCTGCAATTTTGGGTGGGTAAATGGGGAGAAAAGCAAGCATGAAGCAGTGGCCCTTGGGTCATTTGCAACTTATTAATTTCAAGCAGAGCTCTTAGCTAGCTTATTAACACTGAGTATACTACAGTGGAATTTAATGGCTAGGATATTAATTACCTTGCCAGCTTTCATATATAGAAAATGGTTTGTTTTCATGGTACACAGTGGTAGGAGCAAAGGGATCATTCGCCAGCCTTAGATCTGGGTTGTGCTGGTCCTTCCAAGGCTGATTCTAGCACAGCAAGATGGAGGATGCAGGACAAGTCAGAAAAGAGTGGTTTTGCAGTTAAATGGTACCAGCTCAGGATGGGACACCAAAAGGAACAGTATTCTTATCCAGGAATGAGCTGAGCAGAGCCTTGTGCTCCTTCTGTGCCAGCTCAAATGAAGCCACAACACTTTGCTCCAAGGAGATCTCCACAGCACCCCCCTCATCACTCAGAACTGGGGGACAGAGCCAAGAACTGCATCATTTCTTTAGTAGAAACCCTACAGCTGAGTGCAGCTCCTCACCACTGGGCACAGAGCAAAGGTCTTGCCACGGAACAACCCCACACTGTGAGAGATGTAATTACATTTCGAGCTCTATTACTCTCTTCCTTCACCTATAAAACAGGTCCAGTGAAGAGAAGCAGGCAGCTCCTCCTTTAGAGAGGCTTGGAAGATGCTTTCATCCCACTGCCATAGAAAGATAAAAATATCTCAAGGGAATAAAGGTATATTAAATAAACTAACAGATACCAAAGTTTCACTTAAGAAAAAAAAAAGGCAAAAAACAAAAAAAAAAAAACCCAAACCTAAGCCCTGCTTGTCACAGATGACAGGTATAGCCTGGCTCATGACAGCACTTCCAGCCCAAACTTCATACTACTGGGCTACCTCTGCCCTCAGACAATGCCCAAATGAGTCCAACCTCCTGCCTCAATGGCAAAAAAAGCTCCTTCACCTAAAGAGCGAAAATAAAAGCCTTTCTGGATTCTCAGCTAGTTTCTATATTGTGCCCTAGAATCGTCTGGCTGCCCCAGCCAAACACAACTCTCAGTGTCAGCAGCAGAGCTGAAACACAGCCAGTCTTGGGGGAAGGAGTCCCAGGTGACTTGGGAGCATTTCCCACTCCTTGTGGCAGGGAGAGAAAGAGCAGAGGGTGCTCAGCCAGCGTGGCTTATCCTGCAGAGCAGGCAGTGATCCCGCTGCCGACAGCGGAGACTCATTAAGGGATGTAAACAGGCTGTCTCAGAGGGCAGATTTATTCTTAATGGGAAAAAGCACAGAAAACCCTTGCCTCTTCATTTCACACTGATGATAATGTGAATGAATTTTATATTGGCTTGAAATAATATTTCAACGGGGGATGACTGCCAGCAGAGGGGGTCATGGGTTCTCTATTTGCCCTGCTGAGAATAAAGGGCTCTGATGAAAAGCAGCAACCCAGGGTCACCAACTTCTCCAGGCCCAGGAGGAGTAGGCAGCACCTCAGCTCCACCGGAGCAAAGGAGACATCCACTCCTGCAGCTGCCAAGGGAATGGCACACCAGGATGATGTGAAGAATGGGGTCTGGACAGAGCCCTCACATAGCCAGGGGGAAAGAAGGTCACCCTGACACAAGTGCAGCAAGGGGACAGCCTGTTACTCATGAAATAATGAGGGCAGCGCACCTCTTCAGGGAGAAGCTCACATCCCTGTAGCTCTGATGGGAGATGCAGTTTCTTGGACACCCCTTTACTCCAGAGCCTGTAGAAATCTCAGATTTCTATGGACTTCAGTGGCTTGGCAGGAGACCCACTACTGCAGGAACTACATCTCATATTTGAGTTCAAAACAACCCCTGCTTGAACAACATTTTCACCAGCACTACCACCACAGAAGACCTTGAACTACCAGATACACTCTGTCCCCACACAGAGGGGATACACTAAAAACTACTGATTGTGGGGTGAGGCTGGGCTTGTGAAGAGCAGAAGGGGTCAGTTTGCTTCTCCCATGTCTGACAAGAGCTCAACCTCTGTCTTCTGCAGGCAGTGACCTTTCCTCAGAGCTCCTCATCCCACCTTTGGTGCACAGCAATTGCTCACTGCAGACCAGGGTCAAAGGGACCCATCTTTGCCCCAGCCTCTCCCCAGCAGGACAGAGCATCCTAATCTGCAGAATCCATGCAGCTTCCTGGCAGAAATCAGTTGTTACTGTGTTAATTAGCTACTGACAAACATTATTAAGTTTGCAGCATGACAGTAGGATGTGAGTTCAGAGCTTAATGCTGAGGCAGCAGCACTATCCTGGTCTGGATCCTCACTCTATCCTTCTCCATCAGAGCTCACCTCCCTGGTCCTACAGCCACAAACACCAGTGTCTGTGTGGGGACATCCCCCCCAAACAGGGGGCACTGCAGGGACAAGCCAAACCAGGTTCCCCAGGTTAATGGGAAATCTGTCACTTGAAATGTCACTGGTGATGCTGCAATGATTAAATCCCAGCCTGAAGTCCCCAGCCCATTTCTTATTGACTAAATCAAGTGCCTTGTATTGACAGGGCTTCTGTAAAACGTGCCAAGGCACCGAGAAATCAATTCATTATTAGACCAGCCAAGCCACAGAGGTAAATTTGGGAGGTTTTTTGATAAAAACAAGAAAGGTGGTGTTTTTCCAGCTGTAATTCAATCCTCCTCTTCACATCATATCCCAACACTCAAAGGTCTGATAGATGTTATTGACTGACAGGCACCAAGAAGAGATGTGTCTGGATCAGGTCTATCCTTATCCACTATCCCTATCATGCTGCTGGGCTTTTGCTCCCTTCACCCTCATCCCAGCCAGCACCTGATGGAGCAAGAAAGGAAAAAGCTTTTCTCCAAGGAGAAGGGGAGGAGGCCACCACAGCATCATGAAACCAGTGCACCAAAATTCAGATTTACTTGGCCCTGGGGTAATTTGACCCTGCTGAGAAGCATTTTATTGATAAAGAGGAAAAGAAGTGAGTTCAAATGAGGCAGCTGTACAACCTGACAGCCTGAGCTGACCAAATATCCATTTTCCTCAGATATCTCATTTTTCTGTACTCAGCTGCAGGTAATGGTGCAGTTACAGGATGCCCTGCTGCTTCTACTACAGCCTTAGTTTTGCCATCTCTGTGCTTCTCTCCATCTCCTCTAGAAGTGTGTTCATCCAAAATTAAATGAGCATTTTTTGAAGTGTGAGGCTGAACTATCTAGCTGGGCATTTCTCATGCTAAATGGGACAGCAAAATTAAATCTGCTGTGTGTGAGGGGGAAAAGACAGCAACATCACTCCAAGACAGACTGCAAAAATATGGAGGCAAACAGTTAGACAGCTGTGCAACGTATCAAACTATAGTCCTGCCCTCATTTCAATTTTTTTTTTTTTAAGGAAACAAACTAGTGTTATCCAACATTCTGTGATAGAAAAATCAATTCCTTTAGCCCAAATTACCTCTATTTAAATAGATTTATTTTACCCTGATTGCCAGAGAAATGCATCTTCTATTGGTAGTAAAGCAAGGCTCTTTGCTCCTTTTAAAAGGAAAGGAAGCCTTTCACATTGTGTTACCAGCAGGGAAGGTGTTGAGGGGCTCCATTTTCTACTTAGTGCTCTCAGTAATACAACTGCTTATGCAGCTTGAAAAGGAACAGGAGTCTTTACAGTTAAGAGGTCCAAGTTGCCCTGTAACATCAAACATCCAACCCAACCAGCACACAGGCCACCAAATTCAGCAAAAAAAAAATCCCTTCCTGACCTGAGAACACAGAGTTTTGGAGAAAACAAGTCTAAAGCAAGTGCTCAGCTGCAGTACAGTCAGTGACTTTGAGAGCAGCATTCCATGGCCATCAGAGGGACACCAGCTGCTACAACTCTGTCACTCATGGCTACACTCACCTCATGGGAGCAGCGTAAGAAGCTTAAGCTTCTAAATTTATCCAGAGCCCCTGGCAGCATTACCCCATCCCCTTCTCTGCTCTCCCAGTCACAGGAGGATGCAAGAGATGCTGCTTGGCAGGGACACTGCCACAGACACTGCCACACAACCTCCCCAGCCAGGCTGAGGGATTGTTATTGGATCTCTCTACCATTAACGGCTTGTTAATGGGAGGAAGGAGCATTTGCAGGAATAACCTCTATTTGTCATCCCATGCTCAGCTGAAGGCAGGGCCAGGAGTGCTCAGCCTGGTTCCAAAGCCTCTCCTCTGTCAGGATCTAACCAGCCATGACTTAATTCCTCTACTGAGCACTTAATGATGGTCTAACACCCCTTTCCCATTGCATCCCAAAGAAGTAGGGTGTGGAGGGATGCAGGGGAGAGCATGCCCAGCCCATCAGGTTTCTCAGGACATTCAGCAACCCTCCCTGGCATCAGCTGGGCAGCAGAGAGGGAGGAAGAGAAGATACTGATCCAAAAGGAGAGTAAGAAGCCAAAATTTAACAGTGCTCCTCCCCAAAGCCTGCAAGAGACACACAGACAATCAGTTCCCTCTAGCAGGATGCAGACTCTGCTGTTTTCCCAATTAATCTCCAATTAAACACTGACACAAAGGAATTGAAGAGAATAATTAAGAAAAGTGGTAGGACACACATTCAGTTAGGGCCAAGCCAAGAGTACTTATGTATCCAGAAACAAACACCGCAGACATCCAGTTGGAAAACTACAATTTTCCAGGCTGTTGCTTACAAGAATAAGCCCTGAGCACTCGGTCACCCCCTTCATCCATCCACTGAGCAAGAGCAAACCAGGCAAATCCTGGTTTCCTCCAGTGAGGGCACAGAAGCTCAACCCAGATGCAAGAAAAAGGGAAGACTCCCAGGGAACAGCACTTGTTAGTCACAGGGGAGATGAGACCACAGAAGATTCCCAGCTGGACAACACTGGTTTGTGAGAAAACAATGTGTCTGGTAACAGCATCTCAGAACAAAAAGCCAAATAGGTCTATCCCATCCAAGTCTCACACCTGCCAGGGCAGCTCAGTGGAAGCAGCAGGCAATAGCTGAGCCCAGCAAATAGAAGCAACCTCATACTGCTGATCTGAGGCTGGGCAAAGCAGAAAATCAATGAGGTGCTTTGGATTGGTGTCAGTTAGGGAAAGTGTCAAAGACAAACCCAGTGGAATTTTTGCTTTTTGTTCTCATCAAGCTGAGAGCATGCTCAGCTTATATTCCACAAAGAAATGAGCCTGAAGATTGAAATCCCCCATCACAGCCTGTGAATTCCTTCTCTTGCTCTTTCTAATGCCTGCTAGTGTCTTCGGCCTTCTGTGAATTTCCTTAACAAGCCTGTGCTCTAGCACGGAAGAGCTGCTCTTCAGCTGGATAATAAAGGGGCAACGAGAAGGGCCCATGGGTCCCAGCAACTCATAGGGCATCTGAGAAACAGCACAGAGTGCTCAATTGGTAGATAAAGAACTAATCCAGATAGAAAATTGGTTTTCCATGAGTGTGTTCTGAAATAGGGAGGAGAAAGGGGCAGGATGGGGCTCAGACCGCACATGCTGATATCTATAGCCAGACAAAGGGCAGAAAAATCTCTGAGGAGAAGATCTGAGAGCTTGGCCACCTGAACAGACAGCAAGAACCAGTGCAGGTGAGGGGACCTCAGGAGCCAGGGATCTTTGCTGGCTGGAGCAGAACACTAGTCTGCCTTTTCCAGCACCAACCAAGGACAAAAACAAGGGCAAGAAAAAGAAGAAAGCAGGAAATCAACATCCTAAGGGCAGTCCCTCACCGAGGACCATTTTATCCTAACCTCATTAAAATAGAAAGGTGATTTATACCCCAAACAGAGAATTATTTCCAGTATTTCTGGTTTACAGCCTTCAGTCTCAGGACTCCAACAGCACATCCACACCCACCACCAGGGACATGGAGCACCTCTGAACTGCCATGATGTATTTCAGTAGCAAGCTGCACAGGGTAATTTGTCCTTTCACATTGACCCAAGAGGCAGAGGAGCGAGGGAAGAGAAAAAAATATTTCCTTTTTGTCACAGTTGAATCAGCAACAGGAGCTGTGGGATTACACAGCCTGGTTCCCTTCCCTCCTCATGTACTGGGTCAGGTCCCCTGGTCCAGCAAGTGAACAGTTGAACCGTGGGCCTGACAATTAACATGCAAGACAGAGGAGAGAACCAGGGCTCATTTTCAACTTGTCAGGGCCCACAAAATAAATTACAGAATAAAATCCCAGAATGACAGAATAATGAGCAATTCATTTGAAATGTAAAATAAATAGGTAAATCTCTAGTGAGCTGGCAGAATAAATGGGATTCAGCTGACATTTGGTGATTAAATTAAACAGTAATGACCTCATGAATAATAGCCTACAGGATTGAATTTGGAGGGCAATATTTTCTTAAGTGGGGGGCAGAGGGACAACACATCCAGTAAGAGGCATGCTACACTTTTTGCACTGTTTTCAGTGCTCCCCACTCCTGAAGAGCAAAGCCCAGAGGACATAGCTCTTCTCTGCAGAGCCTTCACAAAGCCCTGTTGCCCTCAAACACCTCAGACAAGGTCTCCAGCAGCAAGAGGATGCCCAGCCCCAAATAGCTGGTGCTTCTGGACCAGGCACAGAATGGCCAAGGGGTGATCAAAAGGAATTCCTCCTCCTAGCAGGCAGCTGCAGCATTAATTCACAAGCAGCAGTACAGGTCCTGCTGCTCTCTTTCAGGCAGGGAAAAAAAAAAAGTTAAAAACAAATAAATAATTTGGGTATGTAGCAAAGCATCCTTCCTAGCAAAGCCACTTCCTGTGGTCAGAGACACCAAAAAAACCCTGGGCACAAGTCCTCCTCTCCCATGGCAACCCTCACCAAATGCAAGGCCAGGTTTTCTAGCTTTCCCTTCCCTCCTCTGCTCTCAGCTGCTGGTATTATGTTGGTATTATTAAAGGATTATGTTATCAGGGCTTCTAGGGTAATGGCAGCTGCTGTTTCTTGACCTGCAGTTCTGAGCTTGTTTTCTATTTATCAGCCACGGACAGAGCTGTCACTGACCCCCTGCTGTTATTACGAGCTAAATCCACTGCTGTCCCAAGACGCCTTCCCCAATCTGCTGCTGGCCAGCCTCTTCTCTAAAAAGCAGAATCCCTGAGGGTATGGGGCCAGTCTCTTCTTTCTCAGCCCAAATCTTGGCAGCCTGGGGAAGCAGTTGATTAAGGGAGTCCATTTCTTTGTTTGCTTTAACTCAATCACTGACCGAGGAAGATGTAAAAAGTGAAAACTCATCTCGGCTCAAGTCCAGAAAATCCTGTTTTGTAGCAAACCAAACAGCAACAAACAAAGACTTTGCTTCAAAACAGAAGAGCATTTCAGGAAAAACACAAACGCTGAAACTTAAAATATTTATCTTCCTGCCTCACTTCACCCTCCAGCCACCAAACTGAATCAGAACTTCATTGTGCAGCTCTGCTTGTTTGAGGTTTTCTCCAGTTCCTCTGACTTTATAGCAGCAACCTCTCATGCTGAGGACAGCGAGCAGCAATCAGCCACAGCAAAGCCACTGTCCCTTCTGCCCATTTCCCCACAACACCAGTGAAGCAAAGACACCAAAGACTGTAGGGAACCCCAAATCCAGAGCTATTTTTGTTGTGTCTGGGCTACAGACAGAGGGATTCTGCCTTGGGAAGCGAAGCCTGAGGTCAGGCAAGCCCAGAGGGGTCCCACTGGGGAAGGGAGACATGGTACAACTGAGACTACAGTCTTAGTAGTTACTTCTGCAAACAGCCATGAAATCAAGTCATTCCCAAACATCCTGCTTAGATCTGCATCTCCTTGAGTCCCAGAGCAGCCTGGTAGCTAAGGCTGTACTTGAGAAAGGAAGGAGAGCAAGACTTAGATATGTAGTACCAAGAGTCCATTCCAAAATGGAAAAGGAAAATAGTCAAGGTAACATCCATTGGTTATGTATTGCCAAAACAATGTTTCACTTAAAATCTTCAAGCCAAAACATAGATGATTTGGTTAGGAACTGTTCCCTTTGCTAATGAAGAACAAACTTGCTGGTCTAATAACTTTTCCCTCCTTGCAAATCAAAGCTAAGCACAAGTGTTGCCACAGGCCAATAGATAGAGAGCTGGGAAATAAATCAAGACCTACAGAGATATAAAAGCTAATAATTCTATTAAGACCAAGTTAGGACAATTAAATACTGGTGAGACATCAAAAAGTTAAGTAGCCTGGAGAAGTTGATTTTATAAATGAACCGATTCATTTAAATCTATGCCCTCATAAATTGCATTTCATTCCTGCTGCACATCTCAAGCCCCAGCCTCACGTGCTAAGAGACAGACAGTCCCAATGCCTTCACAATAACCAGCAAAAGCAGCTGCACCATCCTCTGAGAAGCAAAGGGCATCCCTCTCTCCTATCACACCAGGACCAGAGCTACTTCTAGCAGAAGACAAAGTGAATTATATGAGCAGCATCAGTCATAAAGAAGCTGAAGAGGACTTTAACTGTACAGCTCTCTGTACAAAGCAAAATCCCTGCAACACACATCTTGCAAAGCCCAAAACAGCCACACAACTGATCCCCACACACCTCCAGCTAGCTCTGGGTAATGCAATCTCTCCAAAACCCCAGCCATAATGCTCAGGAAAGTAAAATAAAATACCATACAGCTAAATCCGCCATCATCTCCTGATGCTTTTGACAGAAGGCCAGCAAGGTTTTGCTGACCCAGTTTGTTCTAATTAAGAACAGCTTGGGAGAATAGGACAAGTAACACAAATGAGCACTGTGACATAACTCACCCACTCCACTTCCCTCCCACTGCTCTCTCTCTGCCTGACTAACCACATCTCCCTTCTCTCCTGTCTTTCCAGGTCTGTAGGTTTATCTGCACAGCCTCAGAGATTTTTTTTCCTGACAAAGAACATCTCTCATCATGATGAGAAAAAGAAAACCTTTATCCGGCCAGCTGAATGAAACAGATGAAAAGCAAAACTGTTTGGAAGTATTCAGGCTCAGCTCTATACTTTCCTGTGAGGAAATTCCAAGGGTAAGCCTGGGGTTTCCCTGTGTACCCTTTCCAGAGCCCCCACCATCTCTGACCCAGGCAGGGAACCCACAAGCTTCAGCCAAGGGCTGGCAATTAAAGATACTCTGGGATTTCCAGCATGTGCTGGATTCACAAGGGCTGCGGATCCCAGCAGAGAGGCAGAGATTTTAAGAAAGCCAAAGCCTTGGCAAATGCCCAACAGCAGTCACACACATTCCCAAAGGTTAAGAGCAGGCAATGCTTTTAGAAGCCAAAATGGCAGCAAATTCTGCATTGCTAGGAGCCTCAACAACAGATAATAACCTTAATAAAATAAAGGGGCTAATACACCTGAACCAACATCTAGTAAAAAAAAAAAAAAGAAACTTAATTGGAAGAGTTGTCTGCAATTTAAATGTCAAAGGAGAAATCGTTGGTGTGTTTCCTGCTGCTCACAGCCATAAACCAGCAGCTTCAGTGGCCATGGAGGACGACAAAGAAATGTCAAGGATACAAATGGTGTTTCAGCTCCCTGCACTTGCTGGTCCCTGCTCTGTGGAGTGGACAGACACTGCCTCAACAACCTGTCCAAGTTTGCACTCACAGATTCTCAGGGTGACCAGAGTGCTGCCAAGGGTGAAACCAGGCTGCAGGCTTCTGGCACACACTTTGCAGCTTTCCATCTCCTTGTGTCAATCTATGCCTCATTCCTACCACACCACCGGGCAAATCTCACCTTTGCCTTGAATGCACACCTTCACCCACAGCTCTTCTTCTCTGCTAATGAACTCTGAGGTGAGGCAACACAGCCACACACTTCAAATTGCATGCAGTGCCACAACATCCACAGGAACTTATTAAAACCTGCAAAAAGCTGTGAGATGCTGGGAAGGATGCACACTTGTGGAGAGAGCAGGTAAAAGCAGAGCCAGCTCTGCAGCAACTCCCACAGCTTCCACCTCATCAGCCAAGTCCCCATCCCCAGGGACCTGTGTTCTGTGCTCAAACACACTGGAGCCAGTAAAGTTCAGGGCAGGGGCAGCTGTGCTAACACAACCGTGTTCTGCTCTTTGGAAAATCAAAACATTAAGGTCTCCTTAAAGAAATGTCACATCCTGAGTGTTATTTCTTGACTTGCCTGCGAGCTACGAGTTGTTTAGACAGACATTCAGCTTCATTTGTTTACAGCAGTACAAACGCGGGTGTATTTCTTTTGTATCGATGACTGAAGTTAAACCTCTTATTTCTTGAACTTTCTCTTTTGTGTAAAGAAAGTGACACTCGCTACATTAATACAAAGAGTGAATTCAATTTTGTGATCACACAGAAGCATGATCCCTCCTCCCTCTCCCAGCACCACTGTAACACTCCCACGCAGCAACAGTAGAATATGGGCCTTTTGTTCCCACAGATAAACTCCACAAAGGGTTTGTACACTGAGCCCCAACTCAGAAAGAACCCAGACTGTGTGTTTGAGGACATGGATTTGAAAACAGCAACGCTAGAGGACAACAGAAAGGCTGGGCACACAATAACCAAGGTCACAACACTGCATTTGTTAAGACAACTGACTAGCATTCATGATGTTTGTTGAGAGCTGTAGGACTGAAATATATCAGAAATAACTTTCCAAATGCTCTGCTGAATGATCACATCTATTTCAACTCAAAAATGAGCTTAAATTGCACCAGCTTGGAGGAGCTCCCACCCAGTCTCTTGGAGATAAATGTTTTGATTAAACTGAAGGCCTGGGTGATTATTTTCAGGGTGGAAGTTTAAATTCAGTTCTAGAAAAAAAAATCAAGTTTCAGAAAGGAAAAAGATGATTTTACTTCCATTTGGAATGAAATCACTTAAATACTTCTTGGCGCTTCCTGGGAAATTCATTCCCATTTCTGACCTACTTGAATCTGAACACCTTGCTGGCTTTGCTCACAATCCCCCACAAATTGCCCGTAAAGTCTTGTGCTCTGAAATCTTTTGCCAGGAAAGCTGGTTAGGGTACAGCTGAGGTGTTTCAGCTGTAGGACCACAGTACTGGAAGTCCAAGGGGCATCAGTACAGCCGCAAGAGGGATCACACACCCATATAGCTGAGCCTACTCACAGCAACACTCAACCAAGTAAGCTTGTGTTCAGATCAGGAATAAAACCAGATTCCTTTAAATCTCAAGAGGGGCTGGAGGGGATAGAAGACTCACTTCCCTTCAAGACATTCTGACCAACTGCTAAGAGCCTTCATAACTAGGGGAAGCTGCATCCCTCCTGGCCTCTCCATGCTTTGAATTTTCACAGTAATACACGCTCTAGCCTATAGCTGAGAGCTGACAGAAGCCTTTGTCAGCTTCACCCTCTAACACAGCAACCCTTGATTTGACAGCAGAGATAAGGTGCAACAGCCCAGCTCATCAGACAGGAGATCTGTCCCCAGTTCCTCCAGCAGCCAGGGCACCAGTACTATTTTGTGTGGTATCAGGTCTCAGACCAACTCTCCAGCAACACTTGCTGTGACACTGGGCACATCCCAAACTCAGCATTCACACCAAAGCTCCTTACAGAGCTTAAGTGCTGGACTAGGGCAAGAGATGTTGCTTTCAGTACAGCTCCCAGCAGCCCTCTTCCTGCACTGAAGGAGAAAACCACATAACAACCTTCCCTGTCCTTCCTCCTTTGTCTCAGCTCCACGAGGAAGGACCAGAAGTATTTTTGATTACACAAAGCATTTGCAAATCTCCAAGTATTGTTATAACCTGTAACTAAAGTGTCCTGTTCAGCCCACAAGGACATTCTCCTACACGCTTCTAACCAGAAAAAGCATGTTTTTAGAGATGTCTCTTACCTTACTAGACAAGGACCTTTACAAGCTGTTATTTGCTGAATTCTCAATTAGCACATCATTCCCTTCCAAAGCCTCACTGGAACCTCCTGGAGCAAAGCAAAAGCCCACTCCAAACAGTGTTTCAAGACCTACCACAAACAACCTCTCCAGCTATTGTAAGGCAGGTTTACATTCTGCACAGTCAGCAGAAAGTGAAGGTTACAGTTATTAAAATACAGGTACGTGGTCTATTTAGAGCTCTGAAAGCCACAGCCTTGACAGTTTACATGCAGTCAGAGCCTCATCTCTGCTGAACCAGCAAGGTACTGTTGCCACCCTAAATTTCACTAGAAACCTTGCCCTAGAATAACAAAGATCAGCCCCTGGTTGTGAAGGGAGACTGAACAGAGGAAGGTATTTTATTTATAAAGCCTCCTACTCTCTGCCTCCTTGCAAATCACAGAGCTTGCCAAGCCACTGCACACTGAAAGGGGAATTAAAACACAATAAATTATCACAAGAAAAAAAAAAAGTGCTGAAACCTCATTCTCATAATATTTTCACGGATAAAGACAATAGAGTGCAGAGGATACAATAAGGAATAAAGACAGTGGCTGAGAAGGAGGAGAGCACTCTTCAGGGAAGAAAAGTGGCTTTTTACAAGAGGGAGCAGCCTCTGAAGGTGAGGCTGTCACCAATGAAGTGGCAGGTTTAGGCTGGCCTAGAAGTTCTGGGGGGCTAAGGGAGTAAATTAAGCCTAACAAAGAGCATTCCAACAGTGAGACCCTGGAGACCCTCAAGCAAAAGGGGTAATTGCTTCACCATCAGCTTCCCTGGGTGCAGGGTGAGGCTACTCCAGGTCAGGGAACTGGTCCAAGACTCCAGAGAATCTCATTCCAGGCTGTCCCATCTATTCTCAGGACAGGCTCAAGACAGATGAAGGGGAGAAACTCTTTTCATGGCACCTCTTTACGGTGACAAATGCCACGTAGCAGTATCTTGGCAAATTAACAGACTCTGCTCAGCATCTCACTTCCCTGCACAATGAGGTTTATACCTCTGTCCCCAACCAGTCTCATCCACTTTGGGTGTAATCCTTCAAACCAGCTGCACCCTTCCCCTTCACAAGGGCAGCAGGAGGCACGGGGGAGCCCTGATCTCAGCCAGGCCAGAGGGGTTTCTAGAACAAGTAATAATATTGCAATCATAAGGCACATTGCTCTAGTGGCAGGTGAAACTTCATATTAAAAATCCTCTGGTGGATCCCACTTGACGAGAACCTACATCAGGGGAACAGGAGTGCCCTTGAAAAGCCTGTGATCCACCTTGCACTTAAATCACTCTGGAAGACTATTCCTCACACCAAGATAAATAGCCCTTTACTCAGCAGGGCATCAGAGTGTTTACAGATTAATTTACTTTTTTTTTTTTTCCTAAAGAACATCTACTCCATAAAACAACAATTAGCTGCACTCTGAATTTATGAGTGTAATTTGCAGTGCTGTTAAAGCATGGGCAGCCACAGCTTTCATGCAACAGTAATTACTTGCATTGCTGTGAAGGAGCCAGACCAAGGAAAGCTGCTGGCTTTTTGGGGAGTTGCTGGAAAAATGAGATATTGTTCCCCTTCACAGGAGAAAAACTTCCACCACCTTCACAGGGTACTCACTGGCACTACCATTGCCTGCAACAATGCAATCACCACCCTAAAAACACCCAATTTGATCTACAAAGAGACTGACAGAAGGGATTGTGTTGTGGGTTTTGCTTACCATGTCAGTCAGCTTGGGTTATTTCAGCAAGAACCAGGTGAAGCAACAAGGACCAAGCAAAGGGGGAAGCAAAACACTTCAGAGAAGCAACAGTAATTAAAATAGTTCATATAATTTTGAAATAAGGAAAAAAATGTTAGGAGTGGTATCTCCCTCATCATGCCACATTCTTAAGCAAAAGCCACCAGAGTCCAATAAAAAATTATTAGCCTTGAAACCTGGGTGTCTCCAGGGGAAACACAGGTATTAGAAGAGATGAGCCTTGCTGGACTTAATGGTGCTTTCACATCGCCAAGATTGCTAATGAAAGTGAAGTCATTTACATATCCAACAACTCAGCACTAGCCTGTGCCAACTCACCAACAGTCTCCTCCTTCAAGAGATAAAAAGGGCAGAAGCACCACACTCCCTTTCCATTTTTTCCTCCCCACACCAGGTTTCTCAGCCATGGCAGCAGCTCTGCCCATGACTCAACCTGGTGCAGGTGACCACATGCTGCTCAGGGCTACAGCAGGTTGGCTGGAGCACTGGAGATGAAAGAGGCAGCTTTAACATTAGCCAGAGAGCTTGTGAAGCCAAGAGGCTGCTTCTAAAAGGAAAGGCAAAAAAAAGCCTTTCGAGTTCATAGTTGCAAGGTATTCACCTTAATGTTAAATGACAGTTGCTTGCAAAACAATATTGCAGGAATTCCCTGGAGACATTAATCAGAGGCTGTCTCTCCCAGTGTCACTAAGCGTGGGGAGTGACAGATACAGATTGCACCGTGGGGCAGAGGCTTTCACTCACAGACTGCCAGCAGCAAACTCCCATCTCAGATCCTAAATTGAAAGCCCTTGTGGGGCTACACCCAAAGCCTTTCCGTGGCTTTCTGAAGACAACAACTGAGGCTCTGACCATGAGAAATGAGAGAGGTCCTTGAGAAGCTAGATTCTCCCAGGTTCATGTCCTGGGCTCCCAAAAACATGGTCTGCCATGCCAGAAGGCAGCCCTGCAGTTGCTGGAAGGCAACAGTGCTGCCTGCCAGATCGCTGCTGTGACCAAAGGAGATCTTCTGGCACTGGGAGGAACAACCTGCTCTTCCCAGCCTCCCCATCTGTGGGGAGAAAATATGTCTGTCTCCACTACAGCTGCCCTTGGTAATGGAGGTTTGTGTTATTTCGTTTGTTTTCCTCCCCCCTTTCAAAGTACCAAGGCATCACGGAGGCAATGGGGAAGAGCAGCATATGGGAGCTGAACTCCTCCTGCCTGCCAGCAGCCGGCACCACCAGGAACAGATGGTCCCTTCAGGTCACTGCTCCTCCAGACTCGCAGTATGCAGCCAAAGGCAGAAATAGATAATGTGGAATTTCACAGGAAAAAAAGAATTTGGTGGCCCAAAAATACATGAACAAGGTTAGCTACAGCCAGCCAGCACCAATGTGTCTTTCTGTGAGGAGGGGCAGTGTTCCTTCCACTCTGCAAGGACAGCATCCCAGCACTAAGTCCTTCATCCCTCCTGCCCCATGCAAGACACACAGCACTCATGGTGGCTACATCAAAACCTTGCTACAGCAATACCAAAGACCTCACCCTGAGGCTTTTCCAGCCTTGTCCTCTCTTGCCATCCTTCTGTCCCTACCCTGTTTTGGAAATCTACCTCAAGCTTCTGCTGATCTCCACTATCACCATCAGCCTGCTCTCCTTTTTGTTTCCCACCTTCTCTCTGCAAAATCATGATGTGCTGCTGTTATCTGCTTTCCTTCGAAACAGATATACAAAATAAAGTGTATTCTAATGAGATGGGTCTTAAGACATGTGCAATAAAGGGAATAAGGATTTAAAGGCATTATTTTTAAATGGTAGAAGCGTGTCTTCAGATTTATGTGTATCTTTAAGGTTTAATTTACATAAAAACCAAGATCAGAGTGTTTCTTAGCTCTAGGGCACAAGCAGACACAAGGAGAGCACCTAATGAATTAAAAAATGTTTGGATAAAACTTAGATAAACTCTCACATCTGCTAATAAGACGAAAGGCTATAATTATGAGCTGAATTGTGTACCCACACAAGCAGCTCCGTGCAGTAAGTGACAATTTCAATGTCCTTGAATCCAAAATATCATATTGAGTAAAGACACTTTCCCATAAATCTATCTCTGTAGGTTCTTTTCAACATCCCTGGAAGCACAGGTGATGTTAAGGGATGCAATAACAACTTCTCAGTTGGTATAAATTCCATCTCTATAGGGATCATCCCCTATTTAAGGGCACCTTTCCACTTCCTAAAGAGAGCTGATAGAAGGTAATTATAAACCGTATCTTGCATGATTTGGATCATCAGCTGGCATTCATAGAGAAGGAACATCTAAATGAGCTGTGTATGTGCACGGAGGGGGATATTCTCACCAAGTTTCAATACACTGATCTTTTCATCCAACATAAATTTTTAATGCAGGTGGAATTTAATTTTGCAATACAAAGCTGGGAAGCAATAGAGTTTGTGTAAACAGCCAGCCACGGGGAGACTGCACTCCACAAATAGGCACTGCCAACAAAACCCATTCCCACAGACGTTTAATACATGAGTTAGTGTCTGTTGTGCTCCAAACACAATCCTCCGTGGCCTTCAGCCTCCCCATCCATGGAGCCAAACAACAACAGCTCAGGGTGTTACCAATTCAGACTGTAACCTCTGCTCAGCTCTGTCCTGCCTTGGAGGCCACACACTGTGAAACACATCTGTGTGAGTGAAGCAGGGATGCAGAAATCAGCACTACATTGATGAAAGGGAAGTCCCTTCTTCTCTCCCATGACCTTGGGCAGATGACCCTCTCTGTCCTAGTTATGCCACAGCAAGGCAGGGATGATAACTCCTCATTTCCCAGAGGAGGAATTCATTACCACTTCTTAGCCTTCTTGCAGTAGGGTGATGAGACACAAAAGGCCCAGATCATCAATTTATTAATGCCAGTGCAACCCTACAGAAGTACTAACCAAGGCAGTGAGCTGTTCCAGTTTTGCTCCAATGTGACACCAGTCTGAACCTCTTGGCAACTAACACTTGACAAAGCCAAGATACCAGTGGCTAACCTGCTAGCACCTCAGGACTCCAACCTTAGCTCCTTGTGTCATACAAGCCATACCCTGAAGCATTCACAGCCTTTGCAGGTGGGATGAAATGAGAGAAAAGCAAAAAACAAGGTGAAAAAAGTCACAGAAAGGTGAAAAAGAGAGACAGAAGCTGACACCAGAGCCGTTATAAGTCAGGGGGCTGGCTTCCAGACCAGGGTTGCAGCAACAATGACAACACCCTACCTCCCTCTTGGGTTGGTCTCAAACCCCATGCAGTCACCATTTTTAATCAATCTGGGGATGTGTTGATCCCTTACAACTAAAATTACAACTCAGCTGAATATTTTTCCCCCCAGTACCATGAGCTGCAAGGTTATTTAACACCACCAAATCAATCAGCTCCCTCAATACACTATGTGAAATTAACATACACCAAAATAAAGTTATTACAAGAGAAATATGCAGAGATTGCAGACTTTCTCAGAGTCCCCTCCTACCCCCTCTTTGCCATGGCCATAGGGACAGTCAGCACTTTTTGGTGGATCAATACTGCACCTGAATGTGACCACCACTCCAATCATCACTTCAATTATTGAGCCTTGAGTGTGCACACCTACCCCCTGATTGAAATAAAATCTCCCTGCATATACTGCCCACTGAAGTGATACCTGTGGGAAATCATTAGCCCACTAATTTGAAATCAATTTAAAGTCCATTTGCCTAATGACATGAGCCCTGTAAATTATATATAAATTGTTAATTTATGAGAAAATGACATCAGAATTTTTGTCTTATTAATTGGCTTTGCCAGATGCAGGTTATTTCTAAAGCTTTAAAATCCATGTCTCTTGGTGTGCAAACATTAAAACCCACTTAATAAGATGCCTTTTATGCCAAGAAAAAGGGTAAAATGAGTAAACCCGCTCTTGTGAACACTTCAGGATAAGGGTCTATGCATTCATCCTAGCAATTAGAGAAGGAGAAGTCATGGGGAGAGCAAAAAAAGGTCCTTTGAGTGTCTGTTCACGTTCTCGAATGAAATTGGTTCCAGTCACATTTGCATTTTTCAGCAGCAAAACTCCTCCAAGTGCACAAAGCAACCCCAGCCCAGGTCACCTCTCCCATCACACTTGTACCTCCTTGGCAAGGACTCAGGCAGGCAGAGGCTGAGCTGAGAACCTCACTTCTCAGCAAATATTTGAGCAACAGACTCGCCAGCCAAAGCTTTAGCAGGAAACGTTTGTTAAAGTCTGTGTCCAGGGAACCAGGCTGTGATTTCTTTACTGAGACACAGATATTACAGATTAACTTTTCCTGACAACTTCAGAACATCGACTTCTAAAGCAGGAACAGAGTCCTTTTTCAGGTGATTTTCTTGTAAAAGCAGGTACCTACACCCACAAAAATCAAGTCTCTGGTCAACTAACTCCTACTCAGTCTCTCGCTCCCATTAGAGCTGTGTCTTTGATCTCTCATGCTACATTCCAGGTTCTGAAATTTCCCTCTTTCCTCCCCTTAATCTTTTTAGAATCTTTTTAGATCCAAAAATCCCCCCAACCAGCAGGATGAGTCTCATCAGCGCATAAATGAAAGCTCCTCTGTGCAGGAACCAACCAGCCCTGTGCTCAAGCAGCAGTTGGCACACACAGAAAGCTCTTTTTTCTTTTTTTTCCTCTCCTTTTTTTTACAGGATAGAAAGCTGCAATCTCAAAGCTTCCCTCTTCCATTAATGCTCTATTTAAGTCTGTCTTTGACTCTGTCTGGATCACAAACACACCCCCTTTCAGCAAACCCCTGTCCCAGACAGCCCTCCCCTCTCTTCTCTGCTAAATAGATACTAAAAATAAATATATACCAGGGAGAGAACTTGCTAGGAAAGAGAGGTCTGGGATTTTTAAAAACTTCCTCCACTCCACAACCACAGACACCCCAAAATAGAGCTGCTAAAGCTTTCATGGCCCCCACCACTACATCACCATTGGTAGCCACAGCTCCTGCTGGAAGGGCAGTGTTGGGAATACCCTTCCCTGGGGATATGCCAAGCCCCTCCAGTGCTCTCCTCCAGCAGGTTCCAGCAGGTCCCAGCAATGCCCCAGCAGGTCAAGTGCTAAATGAAGAACTGCCAGATGAACACTGGCCCTGTTCCCCATCCCCTAGTGAAACCAATTGAGTCGGAAGAATTCCTTCCTGCTGATATGCTAATATTTTAAACGAGCTTTAATTGGTTTCCCAACACTCAGTGCCAGTCCTCATTGCTGTGCTGCATCTGCACCTTGCACCACCACCACCTGCACAGCCCAAACTGAGGAGATGCTGGTTCCCTTGGGTCTGTTCTGCTTGCCCAACTTGTTCTCTGAATATGTTTATTGTGGTATAAAAATGACAGCACCTCCCATTCTGATTGTTTCACAATTCCCTTTAAAAGAAAACAGCCTTGTGACAGGAGAGAGCAGATTAAAAATTCCAGCAGTTCTTGTGCCTACTGATCTTAAAAACAGCCCGATGGGAGGTGCGTGGGTGAAGGTATGAGATCTCAGTGAGTTACACAACATCTTTAGCCAGCCAGCACTGCACTGTGGCTCTGAACTGAGCTGCAGGTAAGGACGAAGCTTTGCTATATCCCTCCTTTCTCTCAACCCAATTTTCTCCCCCAAGCACTGCATCCCTCCCAGCTCACCCCTCCTGAAGAGAAAACAGCATAGCAAACACCCTGATGCAATGGTTCTTTTAGTTAGGAGGAGAAACCTCAATGTTGCCTTGACTAGATCCCCAGAACATCTTAGGTTTTATGCTTATTTTTCAGTGTGATCGTCAAGCAAGACAGCAAAGAGTCTCGTCACCATCCATCACCAGCTTCATTGTTTAGTAACAAGATGTATTGGCCCCTTGCAGCAAAATAACACTCCAGCCACAGCTCCCATTTGTTACGATCTGGCTGACTGGGACAGCTGCTCATGTCAATGCTGTAAACACTCCATTTGGAGCAGAGACAGCAAATTTTAAGTGCTAATAAATGGGAGTACAGGCTGCTGGGTGCACACAAGGTTAGTGGTTGGTCACTACCAGCTTTCCCCAGCCAGGCTCCTTCAGCAGCTCCAGCACAGAGCTCCCAACCCCCTTCAACCACAGTAGAGGGAACATGGCACCTGACAGTGAGATAAAGCAGTTTTCTTTGCTCAGCAGGAATAGGGTGAGAGCAGTAATGCTGAAGGAAAAAACTTACTTGTCCCCATGCATCAGGGAGGAGTCAGATCAGCTTTTCTGCAGCTGGCTTTATGAGAAACAACCTCAGCAGATCAGACAGCAGAGAGAAGGCTTTCAGGAGGGCAGTGATGGTCTCCTCTGGTAGCACATGATGAAAACCTGCGGAGAAGAGAATGAATCCTTAGCTGGGCACCCCTGACCTGGTGCTGGTGTTCTCTGTGCTGTCCAGAGACAGGGGCATGCTTTTCTCTCAGGTTCATTACCAGCAGCACAGATTGCTCAGCCCTAAAGCTCTGCAAAACTCATCTTCTAGCTTCTACCAGAGCCTAACTGCCTATAGAGGGGTCAAAGACAATCTGCCACCACACCAGATGCCTAAACACACACTAGAGCAACTCAGAGATGCCTTTTCTCCCCACATAAGCTGCACTGTGGCCAGCATATGCCAGGCCTCAAAGAAACAGCAGCCTTCCTGTATTCCTAGCTAGTCTGGGACACTGCAAGGGTGTCACCACATCAACTAGCTCAGCAAAGGCAGCACCTCCTTAAAGCAGCCATAGGTGATGCAGCATCTATCACTGAGGTCACAGCCTCACACATTAGACACAGATGTCACTTCCATTTTTACATGAAGAAAAATAAAGCCTAAAGACACACAGACAAAGTGCTGGCAAGATTTCATGATTTATCTTCACTCATCCCAGGCATATATATAAGGTTAAACCCAGGCATAAACAACAGCCTGGGTTTAACCTTATAGCAGGTACTTTGAGAGGTACATAAATAACATCTCCATACAGCTGTTTTAGAAGCTCACCCCAAGCTGCAAAGGGTCCCCATCCCTTCCAAGTCTGTACTTTTTGAGTTCATTCTGGTCAAGGACATAATCTCAGACCACCACAATTTATGTGGGAACTTGTTAATCACACAACACCAACCACCTGCAGTGCCCTGACAAGGATGCTGAGCTCTTTGGGGATAGAGAATGAGACACCAGTGCCCTCACCTGTAGCTGAGAGCCTAACACAGAACACAAGCTCACAGATATGGAAAGTACAGCAGTTATGAGGTAACAAGAGCTGTCTTTCTGTCAAAACCAGCCAAGCCCCAAAGCTCTCAGGGCTGCATTTCTGTGACCTCTTCAGCCTTGAGTGTGCTCACATCTACTCTTATTCTGGAGACCCTGAGACTGCCACATCCTCACTGGAAGAGGACAAGACCTGCTCACATCCTACCAAATTAGTGACGCAAAGCATCACAGCCCTTCCTCTCCTCCCTATGCAGGGGTTACCCTTACCTCCTCCCTGTCCTTAGCAGTTGACTCACAACCTTCTCTTCCTTTCAGATGGAGGACATTTCCACTGCCTGCCTAAACCCACAACCTATTTGTAATTTAATTCAACCTCCTCCACTTCCCATCACAAGCAGCTGCTGCCTTTCAGCCCAGCTCACTGCCAGCTCAATCCATCCCCTCACCCTGACACATACACAATCCCACCTGGCAAAACAACTTCTCTGCTTCAAATTCGGGTTTGAAACCCAAATCTTTGTCAATCTTTCTCACCACAGTCCAATGCACTTTGACTTTTCTTCCCATTTAAGCTCCTTCACTGCTTTTCTCCCTGCCAAAATACCCATCAAGGTGCTACCAAGCTCCCTGGCTTCTTCCTCCTGCTTGTTGGATGCAGCCATCTGAAACGTGTTTTCATGCTCAGCTCCCGGGGCAATAAACTTGAAAAGCAAAAAGTAAAATAAAGCAGGAAGAAATGGAAGAAGAAATGGGTATCTCGGGCCAATATTCAGAGAAACAGGAGGTGAAAACCTTCCAAGATCCCACTGCTTTGGGCTCACTTGAGCTCCTACACTGGCTCACAGCAAAGGAAAGCCTGGCAACCAGCCCTTCCAGCTTCTGCTCATCACCACCTCAGGCCCTGAGCAGCACAAAATAGCTGAATAAACAGGCATCGAGATTATTTAAAAAAAAAAAAAAGCATCCCAGAGGTAGAGCTCCCCACAGCCCTGCCAGAGCTCTCTGCGCTGCTGGAGGAGCCGCTCAGATGTGTCATCTACAGGGTGACAAATTACCAGGGAAGGGAAGAGAGTGAGTCACCCTCTCTGACTGACCTTCGTGTCAATCACCACAGGGAGAACCGCGTTCCCTGGCTCTTCAGAAGAGAATAACGAGCCCTGAAGGGCCGCAGAGGGACCCGCCGTGCATCAAACCCGGCCCCGCTCAGGCCGGGACGTGGAGCTCGGAGCGGGCAAGGCTGAGGAGGGGGGGGGGGGGGAGGAAAAAGAAACCAGCAAGGAGCAACATCCAGAGAAAAACTAAATTAAACCCCCACAAGAGCCTTGTTTACATCAGCGCGGCTGAGTCAGAGAAGCGTGAGAGGGGAAAAAGCTCCTTATTTCTGTGCTCAGCCGCCTGAAGCGGCGGCGAGGAGCAGATCCGGGACGGGGAGAAGCCGGACTGCACCTCCCTCACCTCAGGGAGCGCCTCAGGAGCGGCGGAGCCCACAGGAGACAAACCCCCCACTTCCCTCCTCTGCTGTCGCGACACCTTCACCTCCTGGCGGGGGACACTCACCCGGAACGACACCGTGTTGTGTTGTATTGTGTCGTGTCGTGTCGTGGCAACAGCCTGTTGCCCTCAGGCCCCCCCGCAGCTGCGCTTTAATGGCGCCCGATGAGGTAACGGCGGCACCTGGGGCCGCCCGGCGCCTCTGGAACCTCGTCAGACGGTGAAAAGGGGGGTCACCCCCCTCACTGGGAGCATCAGCCTTTTTAGCAGCTTTTCCCCCCAAAATAAAAGCCTGTGAGAGCCCGGACCCGTCTTTTCTGCTCCCCCGAATAAAGAGCAGGTTTTCCCTTTGAAAGGCACAGAATTGGGGTTTGGACTCGGGGTGGTGGCGGAGGGAGCCCAGGGAGAGCCCCTCAGTGCTGGCGGGGCACAGGGGACACCCCCAAAACTTCGCTGTGGTGGAAGGAATTTGCTGTGATGTGAATCTTCCCACCTGGCAGGAGGTTTCCCAGCACGGAGCCAGCAGGGACAGGATCCCATAGAGAGAAAGGCTATTCCTTCCTTCCTCTGCCTGCTTGAGATGAGGGGTCAGTATCTGCCACCCCATGTAACCCACCCTCTGAGCCTCTTCTGTCCCAAACCCTTCCCCAGCACAGCAGCAGTTTTCTGAGCCAGATTGTGACCCTGAGCTTTCCTGGTATTTAACAGAACAGGGTTTTCACCCAAAACTTCAGAGTCACCTGTAAAAGTGAGGGCTTGAAAACATAGAAGATTGTTTTGCTGCAGTGTTGATGCCATCCTTTCCAGTACTGGATGCAGTTGGAGCATCTTCATATGAGGTTGCAGACCTGGGTGGGATCCTGGGATGCTTTTCCCAAACTGTCATCTTTTCTGGATGGGGTAAGGTGGCTTCAACAAGCCCGATTTCAGCAGAACCTGTGCAATTTGGTGGTGTGACCTTGTTCCCAGTACTTTACTTACACAAAAACCACCTAAAGTTTATACCACTCTGGCCACTACATGCAGCAGTGACACACTGATGATACCAATGTGCGAATGTCAAAAGTTTTTATTTACAACAGTCTCCAAAAAATCGAGGAACACTGAAAATAGTGAGGGCAGGAGACGACTTACAAAAGTAACACACGTAGGTTACATGGGGAATTGTGCTACATCACTCTGAGAACCCACACTCAAGGTCTGCACACGAGGTGGTGGAAAGGTAGTGCCCTCCCTTGGCTTTTGAACCATCCTCCCTCTCCTTTGTTCTCTTCTGCTTCCGCCTGCAAACCTTTCTGCTCATCTCCTTGTTGCTTTGCCTCTAGTGCTGACTGTCTCTGTCTTCCACCTCCTCCATCAACTGCCCAAAAGAGAAGGAAGATGGGGAGGGAAGGCAAACCGGTCTCAAAGGACTTTCAGCCTCAGGACACTGGGCACTAAGCCAGGGCACAGCAGTTAAGGAGAAGACACCTTTGAAAAAGCATAACCTGTGATCTGTGGCTTACATGCTATCTGGGGTGAGGAGTGATTTTGGAAGAAATAACCAAGAGACTCTCTGCATTTCTCCTGCCTGGCTGCAAATCAATCAGCAAAGCCTCCTGGGTGGGCAGCGTGGGAGGATTTATATGTGTCACAGGGTTGAATAAATTCTTTTATAATCTTCCAAGGAGGGCAAGCTGTGTGGTCAGGACAGACCCACACCCTCGTTGCAGGAAACTGCAGGGTTTCCAGAATGACCCCCCCCATCCATAAAACATTAGCTTCAGCTTTTAAAATGTCACCCTGCAAACAGGATTGACAAGAAATAAAGGAGTGGGCATTTGACATAAATTGCTGTGACTGAAAACTCAGGTACATTTCTTTTTAACAACAGCAAGATTGTTTCAAAGTGGGAAATCAGAGCATTTTCTCCCAACTACGGCTAGTCTGCTGTGTTCTACTGTTTAAAAACATCAAAACTGACAGCTTTGGATGAAGCATTTTAACTCCCTTGCTGCCCCAGTCTGAGAAATTCTCCCTGAGACAATCTCCAACCACTTTTAGTCCAGACACTGTGAGCACCCTAGGCAGGAGCAGTTATCATGGAGAAGACTGAGCTTTTCTCAGCAAGATGATGGGGCTCAAGAGAATGGTCTGGGCAACCGAGGAGTCATCAGAGGAAGAAGATAGGCAGAGATGTGGGAGGAATTAATTTAGGGTGAGCATCTGCTCCCAGCTCAGTGCCAGACAGGTGAGTCTTGCTTTTTATTGCTACAAGCATATGCCTTGGAGCAGAGACTCCCAGCAGAGCCCTCAGCCCCACCCTCACATTTGCTCACATAAACCCATCCGTTTTCTTACCTCTGTAATTTTATGAGCATTTTCTAATGCTAAGGAGGAGGCTGCCTACATGGAGATGGATGTGCCCATCTGCTACTGATTTATTGTCTCCACAGTTGCTTGGGGAGATGGGGGTGTTGTGAGTGTTGCTGGGAAGGCTGTGCCTCACCTCTCAGCCTCTTTCCATCCACAAAACACAGAGAAAGCAGCAGCCACCCTGAGGGCAGAGCTGTGCAGAGCAAAACAGTGATGGTACAAACATCTACTTAGATCTTAAGACATGTATCATGACTATGTTTAATCAAGTTGCCTGCTTACCAGCATCCAGTGGGTCCTTGCAGCAAAAAGTATCAACTAGGATTCCTCCTCTCCCTTTTGCCATCCTACTTCAATCTGGATTAAGTTTCTCCTGCTCTCCTTTCCTTGCTGGAAGGAAACAATCTTCTCTGTATGCTTTCTTAAGTTATCTGCCCTGCATGTATCTCAGCCTCTCATTTTCCTTTCTGATTCATTTCAGTTATTATTCTCCCTTGGCTTGGACAAACACAGCCAAGGTGATGCCTCACTCCTGCCAGTGCCAGCCAACTCTTCTGCACCAAATGCTCCTGGGCTAACCAGAACAGAGGAATGGAGACAACAGCTTGTCCTTTCTCCTGCCTGCTCCAGAAAACAAGACAGATCCTGTCAGGTGCCAAGAACTCTTGTTATTTTTGTCTTCAGATCAGACAATGCCAGGCCAGCCCCTAGAGACATAAAAGGTTTTCCCTGGGACTTGGCTGGGAACTGGGATATGGTTCCTGGAATTTTCATCTAAAAAGGAGGTCAAATCTCAAACAGAGAACACAAAGCCCCCAGGGACATGGGATCTGCAAATGGGGTCAGGCTTCTTTCTGGCCACTGTTCTCTGTAGGCACCCCTGTAAATAACATTTAATGCATCTCACAGTGGGCCAGCCCCCTCCCCTTCTGCTGAGGACCAGATGTGTCACATATCAATGCACACACTTAGCAATTTCAATTTTAAAAATATGATAGAACCAGTGATGCTTAAAATGTACTTGTTAATGGCACCAGTTTGTGATTTCATTTTACTTTAATATAAACCATCTGCTCTGAGCAGGCAGCAGCCGCAGGCTGAAGCTCTACTGCTCTCATGTCTCCACCTTGGAGGGTGTCTCCAAGGATGCACCACTGTTTACTGGGCTGTACCTGGTCCCAGGAGGTAGCTCATCCTCAGACTAAGAGCTGGTTGCCATGAGCAAAAGGCTCTGCAGGGACCTCACCTTGAGTGTTCGATGCCACGATGACCCTGGCCAAAGGGAGGGACAGAGGGAAGGGTTTCAAAAGGGATCAGATGACCTTCCCCATTTTTCCCCTTTAAGCTTTGTGGTTCCAGAAAGTTCTGTTCATTAAGAAAAAAAAAAACTACACAGAAAACCTCAAAACCAAAAGAGAATAGGAAAAGAAAAGCAGAAAGAAAAATTGAGTGGAGGAGACCTCCTCTCCTCCTACTCATGGGCTGAGCTATTCCCTGGGCAGCCCTCATTGTCCATCATCCATCCATCACTACCCAAAATAAATACAAGTTTAGAGCAAAACCCATTAGAAAATAAAGTGCATCTGGAGTCGAAAAAACCTCTGGAAAAAACGGGGATTTTTTTCCTCTTTTTTTTTCTTACAAAAAATATCCTTTAAAAAGAAAAAAAGAAGAGAGGGAGCAAGAAGACGGAGCATGTGGCTCTTGGTGTAGGGTCTACAGGGCTGTCCCATTGGGAAGAGGGATTTTAAACCCGCTCTTGAGCAGGAGGAGGCAGACACAGAGCCCCAACAGGCCAACCAGCAGCACCCCCAGCACAGCCTTGAGGCAAGAAGTCCTGCTGCGGATGAAGGTGCTGGGCCCCATGATGCTCAGCAGGGCTGTGCTGACAGTCAGCGTGTACAGGATGGAGACCCCCGTGTTGAGGGCCACGATCTTCCCAAACTTAGCAAAGGGGGCGATGATGCAGAAGAAGAGGGGGACGGTGGCAATGACGGTGGTGACAGCGCTGGAGACAATGGCTACACCCACATGACGGACAGCTTCCATCGTCCTCCACTGGCGGCAGGCTGTGGGGTCCTGGGGGAAGGGACGAAAGTGTTAAAAGAGTGTAGGGACAAGCACATGGGGATGCACTAATGTTTCAAGCCTTTAGAGGGTGGCTTAGCTCACGGGGGGGCCAGGCTGTGGGGTCCTGGGGAAAGGGACAGCAGTGTTAGGGGGTGTGGGGACAAGCACATGGGGCTGCACTAATATTTTAAGCCTTTAGAAGATGGCTTAGCTCACCGGGGGCAGGATGTGGGGTCCTGGGGGAAGGGACAGCAGTGTTAAGAGGTGTGGGGACAAGCACATGGGGCTGCACTAATATTTTAAGCCTTTAGAGGGTGGCTTAGCTCACAGGGTCCTGATTCAGGGTGAAGATTGAACAGTTTAAGCAGACTGAGTGCACTGAGCAAACAGCCAGGAGGTTACAACCAGTAGAGGCAAAATCTGATGGGTTTTGTGCACCCTTTGAGTACACCAGACTGACTGCTGGACCTAGAGAGCAGTGGTTCTGCATGCACATCTGGGAGAGATCCTCAAGGTTTCATGGTCTCTGTCTTCCCAAAGAGGCAAAATTTCTTAACAAGGCTAGAGAAGACCTCAAGGTCTAGAAGAGTAAAGCAATTTTCAGAGGTTATAGAATGAGCATAAGGCCATTCTAGCTCAAGACTATCTTCACTGGGACATGAAAAGGGGTTGCTTTGGACACAGCTGTGGCCAGTAAAAAAGGAAGAGCTGGGTTTATTGAATTCAGGCACAAAAACTCAGGCTCTGAACAGTCAGATGGACAAGCAGCAAGCACCCAAGAATCCCGAAAGGGTTGCAAAACTCACAGAATCACAGAGATTGGAAGGGACCTCAAGAGACCATCTAATCCAACCCCTTGCCAGAGCAAGAACACCCAGATCAGGTCACACAAGAAGGTGTCCAAGAGGGTTTTGAATGTCTCCAGAGAAGAAGACCCCACACCCTCTCTGGATAGCCTGTGCCACTCTTCTCTCATCCTCACCCTGACAAAGTTTCTTCTCATATTTCTGTGGAAGCTCCTGTGCTCCAGCTTGCACCCACTGCCCCTTGTCCTAACAGTGGGTCATGCATTGTGGCCAAGTATCAGAGGAGGGCATGAGGAGACTGGATGCAAGGCCATGGGAAGACAAGAGCTCACCTCTGCCTGGTGCAGGGGCAGGTTTTCCCCTGCCAGCAGGTAGCCCTCCACCAAGTGCACACAGTAATCCACAGAGGAGCCAACGAGGATGGAGAGGGAAATGGCTTCCACGGCTCCCATTTCCCAGCCAGACCAGTACATGATGGTCACCACCAAACAGACCACCCCTGTGTGAAGAAGGTCGTGTTAGGCACATTCAAAGAACTTTGGGACTACTGAAGTCAGTCACTAGAGAGTCTGGGATGACAGACTCTAGCCAGGCTGAGTCCTGCACACACTCCCTCCTCCCCACGGAGGCAAACACTTCCCTCACTTACTTTTGGCCACAGGGATGAGTCAGTAGGGCAACCAGACCTGCTGGGGACAGTGAAACACCCCATGGATTGACGTCAACCCAGACTAGTGCTTGCTAAATGAATCCAAGCCCAGACAAGCCAGCATGTGTGCAGACATGTGCTGCAGGGAGGAGGACCCCTTGTTTTGCTTGCTGGAGTTCCAGGCAGCCTGAGCACATGAACAGATTTTCTCTTACAGGCAAGAATGATGTGTTTGTGAGTCATGTGTGGGAGAACTAAATGGGTTTAAAATGATAGATTTGATTTTTAAACTGAGAAGTTTAGCAACACACGTAGTCCATGGTATTGTCAAATCACCAGCCAGGGAGAAGGAACTATTTACAAATTTGCTTTCAGATCCTAACAAAACCACTAAAATATTCAGCTTTTAAAATCTCCCACTGCTTGGAAACAGCAGCCATGGTGGAGATCCTTGGAAGGCAGTGCAATTGTTATTCAAAGCATGTAGGACTTAATCACATTATTATACATAACAGGCAGGGATGGCATTTGTGTAGCTAAAACCCTTATTTAAACAAATAGAAGGGATTGTGTAGATAAATCACACTGGGAGTTAGACACACAAATCTATTTTTCCAATGAAGTTCCTGTGCATTTGTTGAGAGTTTCTCCCATTCACCTAAGGTGTATCAAGAGCAGCTCCTGCAAAGCCAGAAGGGTTTGCACAGAGTAAGGGCAATTCAGTTCAAAACACCAGAGACTCAGCAGAGCCACAACCCACCAATTTCAGACAAAGGGAAAGCCTGACACATCGGAATTGTTTTCTTTTTTACCTAAAATGCTGAGCAGCACTGGCAGCAGGAGGAGGATGTGAGTGGTAAACACAGCCACTGCAGCCACACAAATAACCAGGGAGAGGACAAGACCATACAGGGCACTCTGCACTCCTGGAAGAAAAGAGACAGCTGATTTTTGACTCCTGGAAGGCAATAGCTGTGATGAGAAAGGCACTCTGCTGGCAAGGTGACAGGGAGGGACTCACACTGGGGGGAAAATAGTAAGTGGAGGATGAAAGTCGAATCACAGAATCACACCAGGGATTGGAAAGGACCTCAATAGATCATCTAGGCAGGTGATCACCTTCTCATCTCTCACATTAGGAGGGCAGAGGCCCTTCCCTTTTTTATTTCGTGGGCTCTGCCTAGGGTTTTGACATTATACACTGCTTTGGGCAGAAATGGTGAAGGATTAAGGATATAAACATTCCTATCAGATAGAACAGAGTGTGCTGTGAAGGTGTAACAGAGCATCAGCTCCTCAGGGAGAGAAACATGGCAGTCACTTGCCTATAATCTCCATGAAAATCTGCTTCCAGTGCTCACAGGTCTGGAAACCATTCCTGAGGGCAGAGCCCTCTGGGAAGAGCTGGAGTTGCTGCTGCAGGAATGTCTCCCATTTCAGGTAGTCAGCATATGTCTGGAAAGAAGATGTCCCTTTGTAGGTTGTCTGTAAGAAGATGAAGATGTTATTTTTGTGGCCTGTTCCACAGGGCAGGGTATGTGGGGCATGGGAAGAGGGAGAAGGAGGCAGCTGGTGGAACAGGCAGAACTGGCAGTGGCAGATGGGCAAATCTACCACCAGCTCTTTGCCAGAGCTCTCACAGAGAGCTATTTGTGGCATGAGCAGCCACCCCGAGAAACCTGTGGGTGCAGGCATTTGTCTGCAACAAGGCACAAACTCTACCAAGCACCAAGTTACAAATGCAAATGAAAGCAGTCGGTGCACAAAGAGCAGAGTTAAACCCCCAGAAGTCAGAAGAGCAAACCACCACAAGGAAAGGTGGCAATGCCATGCACTCACCGATTCAAAAGCCATGGAGATCCACTGCACCTTCCCATCCTTCACCCCCACTGCCCCATGAGAGAGCTGCCCGGGCAGCAGGTTTGGCTCAGGGATGTTCTTGCACTCAGGGTGCAACATCTGCAGGAAGGCAGAGATGCTGTAACCTGGAGAGAAAGAAAGAGCACAGCATGGAGGACAGGACAGGGAAAGAAAGCACATGGGAACTTAGGCCAGGTGGAAACAGGTCAGAACTGACTGCTGGGAAACTCCTCTCCTCCCTGCACTACTTGCATTTACATTGAAATTTTCCCTTCCCTGCATCATCAAGCAGGGATCTAGAAGTTTAAAAGCCCCAAGTGGTCTCATTCCTCAAACTGGAGGGCGAGAACTGGTTTCCACCCAGGATCTCCCCAGAGACTGTGTGGCTGGTGTCAGTCTCACCTACCAGAGGGCAGGCACTGAGCCCCTCCTGGCTTCACCAGCTCCGTGTTGCTGGCAATGGCTTTGCAGAGGCGACACAGGTTGCCAATCTCTTTGAAGAGGTCGAAGCTGTCATCATAGATAACGCTGCCCTTTCACAAGGAGACACAACAAGAAGAACACCCCATGTGAGGCACACACCCCACAGCTGGCATGACAGAGTCCCTTTCCTTGCTACACAGCCTGGGACTAACTCATACAGATCAAAGATTTAATCAGACAATTCAGGAAGAAGCTACACCCTCCCATCCCCCCCCCAAAAAGAATCCCAAGATAGAGTCAGACAGTAGAAAGGTCTGCCTAAGGAGCAGCTCTGAACCCCTAGCAGTGTCCAGAGCACAACTCCAGCTTTCCACCCACTTTGTTACCTTCCCATCACACTGACAAAGGCTGATTCTGCATCATGTCCCCAAGTGAGAAGGCAGGAAGAACAGCACAAAGCTGAAGTGCATCTGCCAAGTGACCAGAGCGGATTTTCATACTTAGCTCAAGATGAGTTTGCTTCTGAAATCCTCAGGAAAGCCAGATTTGCACTCGAAATTAGAAGGTCAGATTATTACATTCAGAAAGGGATTTTTCTGAGAAGTCTGGAGTGATTTCAGTGAGGGCTTCCTTATCTCCAGTATTTGTGAGTGTGCTAAACCAGAGGTGTACTTTTGGCCACCACCTCTGCTCTTCCATCTGTCTAGTCTACTGGACCATGCTGTGGGGATTAACTAAACACCACCCAAAGAGACCATCCCCCCCCTGCAGCCCTGAGGCTGCCTGTCCAGCCTGCCAGACTGTGTGTACCATGTCTCCAATGACGTGGTTGTCGGGGTGCCTGGTGCGATTCACTCCTCTGATCCCAAACACCACAAAGACCATGGCTCCTGTGTCCACCAGTGGCCTCACCGCTGGCTTCCCACAGCCCGTGTTCATGCAAGGGTTAAACCCAGAAGTGGCTGATAGCTTGGCTTTGGGTGCTGCTGGGGAAAAACAGAAGAAAGGTTGATTACATCAGAAGGTGGCATGAAATAAAAGGTTTAAGCTTCTGGCTCCCATAGCCAGATCCTCAGCAGCTCACCTTTCTCACTGGGAACATAAAGGATGCCTTTGGTAGGTCCATCTGGGCTAGAGCTGAGAAGACAGCCAGGAGGGGCCACACACACTCGACCATGGTAAGGGGGTTTGTGTGACTGGGCAAAATACAGCTTCCTGTGCAGCAAAAGAAGTATGTTATGGGGGACCAGAGGTAGTAAAGATGATTCATCTAAAGGATTAGAATCATAGAATCATGGATTACATGGGAACAGATGTTCTCAGGGGCAGAAGGAAAGGAAAAAGTGAGCAGACCTGGATCCATAACCATTGCATGTTCTGTGCTGCCTGTTGAGCCCAAGAGTTCAACTAAGTGCAGGACCAAAATCAGCAATGTCTTTGTGCCACCCAACACAGCCCCCAGTCACCTGTCAAGCATTTGGAACATGAATGATACTAAGGGACTGCAAAATAGCTTTGCAAAGATGCAGCAAAGCAAGACCTTGGGTCATGGATGTCACCAACTGATGGCAGGACTACTACTGGACATAAAGCCCCCCCCTATATTAACCCCTGAGCTGTGTTGGTTTTTTCTCTCTGGCCCCAGGTGGGTTTTGGGAGGATACCTTGTTCGCTGCTGCTCCTTGGAGGCCACGTAGAAACTGAAGTCGAACTTCCAGCCCCTCTTGGTGTCACAGGACAAGGTGGTCATCATCCACTTCCTGGGGCTCGTCTGCTTAAGCAGCCCTACTGTGGACACACAAGCTGTCAGCTTCCTGGTGAAGTTACCGAAAGGCACTCTATACACCTAAGCAATGGATTAATGAAAACAGACACTTAACTCCACGGGGTTGCATCCTGTTGCACATCAGCATCACACACTCCCCTCCTCCCTGAGCACTGGCACAGCCACACAGAATGAGCACTGCATGCACCAACCCAACCAGCCCCCAACCTGCCCAATGTGTGATGGGGCCCCTCAACCACCCTCTTTCTCCATGGCTCAGGCTGCTCTGCCCAGGGTGAGGGACATCTGGAAGGTATTTATGTCCAATATGGCCTCTGCATGAAGTGTTGGCCATGAAAGGCCAGGAGGTCATGGGAATCCAGCTGCCTCAGCAGCAGTTTCACTAGAACGAGCACAGCTGAGGATGCCAGGCCCCATCTGATCTCCAGACACCCACACTTCTGCTCCCACTGCTCGTGGTCACATTGGAACAGCAACAGCTAAGTATTGTGGCAGTGTGTGGCAGTCTCCAATGATGGCAGGCACAACAAACCTCACCCTGAGCTACCTAGGACCCCATGGAGGAACAGGAGGAGGCTCTTGTGCTCACCTGTTGAGTGCTGCACTCTTGATAGAGAGGGTTCAGCATCCCTGGAGTGACTCACCTGGAATGAAGGCACCTCCCCGTCTCCTGGTGACACCATCTGCCAGGGTGCAGGGACACTGGCATTGAGTGAGAATCTGTAGATGGCTGGCCTTCCCTTGCTTCTGGACTTGGAGATGTACACAGTCCCCTGGAGATCTGAAGAGAACAGAGGGCATGAGGGCCAGTGGTACTTCTCCATCAGCAAATCCTACTGACATGACAGCAGCAAAGGAGGGGTTCTTCTGGTCTGCTGTCTTCTCTGGGACAGCAGGCA
Source organism: Turnix velox (assembly GCA_013400935.1). Taxonomy (NCBI): domain Eukaryota; kingdom Metazoa; phylum Chordata; class Aves; order Charadriiformes; family Turnicidae; genus Turnix; species Turnix velox. The sequence goes on from VZTY01026195.1 coordinate 61,158, forward strand.
CTGCCTCTGCCTCCAAGCAGCACAGCACACACCTTTCAAAGATTTTTCACAAATATATCCTGAGCTGCAGTAATTCCTGATGGCTTATTGATTCATGTCATCTTGGGACCTGGCCCAATAACTCTTTTATCCTCAAAATCCCCTGCAAAGCAGGCTGAATTTACTCTCCCCGCAGCCTGCCAACAAGGCTGTGAGACAGGAGTGGAATACAAAAGCTCTGAGCTCTCCTGGCCCTGTGCTCAGACCAGAGGGATTTGTCACTGGACTGTACTGCCACCTGGGTTATAGTTCCATGTCCAAGAGAACAGTAGGCATTTGGGAGAGTAAGATTGTAATAATGCCCTTTACATCCAGCACCAAGCTATGCTCAGCAGGGAAGGTCCTGAAAAGAATTATTCCCAACAACTATTCAGATCATATAATCCTTTTTCTACCATAGTGGATCCTGGACCCAAATGTGTTTAGGGTTATACCCCACTTACCTTGCTGCCCTGTATCACTTACGCTCCCTTTGCTCCCCCAAGTGGACCCTGAGCCCCTCTTCCTTTTTTCCAAGGAGGTTCGGATGTTGTTCTGCAAACTGTGGGGCTTTTCCTGAAACAAACCTGTCCCACAAGGTTAGTCAGGGAGGAAAGAGAGACTGGTATGACCGACTAGCCCTGCACACAGCACAGACTGCCCTATTCAATACCAAAGTTAAAGCAGAGAACACAGAGCCACTGATCTCCATGTGACCAGCAGTTAATAAATAGTCAGTTTTCATGGTCTGTAATTGCTCCAGCAGAAACATTCAGGCAGTTCCTGGCTAAAGTAGGAAATACTTCCCAAAATACTCCACTCCTACAGGCAAGTTAACCATCCCACTCCCATCCACCTCCCTTCAGCTGATTCCATCCAATGCCCAGTGAGATATTTGAACAATGTATGCTTCTGGGCATATTTGCTTGTTTCTAGACCTAAGAATAGGTTATTAATGAGCATGGGAAAAAAGTTTTCATCATTTCAAAACTTGCGAAACATCTTGTGGGATTTTTTTTTGGGAAATGTTACAGCTCAAGCACAAAATCCACGTGTCTGCTAATATTTTCTGTGAAACTTTGTCAATGGTTCTATAATTCAGATTTCTGCATTTCTCCCTTAGCTTGCAAGCTGGTGACTATTCTATGATTCTATGACTTATCTGAAACACCACCTTTTTAATGGAGCCTTTTACTGCTGCAAACTTAAGAGAAGTTTTGGGCTCAGTTGATTAATTTACTCTTTCTAGAGGTGTCTTTTCAGCCATTGATTGTTATCTCTGGAGGTGTTTAGGGCCAGGCAGGACAAGGCACTGAGCAACCTGACCTAGTGGGAGGTGTCCCTGCCTATAGCAGGGGGGTTGGAACTAGGTGATCTTTAAGGTCTCTTCCAACCCAAACCATTCTATGATTCTGCCACACATCTCAGCTCCTCCAGCCCAAACCTGAGGCCAGGATGCAACCACCATGGTCTGGGGAGCAGCACTCTCACCTGAGCAGGTGATGCAGGAGATGCCTTCAGCACTCAGGTTGTATTTCAGGTCCAGCAGCACCTGGATGTTGGTGTCAGGGCGAAACAAGACCGGAGCACGGCTGGCTGGGCGCAGGCAGCTGGCAAAGAATATGGACAGGAGCAAAACCAGGAGAAAGAGCCCTGCAAAGAGGAGCCCAGGTCAGTGTGAGGGAGCTGACAAACTATCATGCACTTCAGACAAACTCAGACTGCAGGGGTGAGGCAGAAAGATCATCTTTTCAGCAGGAAAAAGGAACAGCTTTTGAAGCTGTTCTGGCAGCTGGGCTTGGTTGTATGAGCCTCATGCCTGGACAAACCCATCAGGACCTGCCATTTCATATCCAAGTAAAAGAAGGGGGATAGAAAAGTCCCAGAAATCTTTGTGCACTTCCTTTTGGGACTGACTGCTTGGAGATACAACTTCACTGACTTAGAAGTCATCTCTTGTGTCCTTTTGCTCAATCTCTTGTCACTGGGGACTGACAGGTGGTAATAAGTCCTCTAAAATCCATGCAAGTGGAAAACCCTCCTCCTTACCCACAATCACCCATCTGCTCTTCACTGCAGACCACAGCACCCACTGCTCCAGCAGCTCCTGCAGACGGGTTATCAAGTGCCCACGGCTGCACTTCTCTGTGGGGAGCTGGAGATTTTCTGGCATCACAGACACCAAGGGGACATCCCCCATTTCCAGGGAGACTAGAAAGAGAGATATCAAAAAGCAGTCTGAGGGCTCATTGTCACCAAGTGTGTCTCATAGCTTTCTGCCCTCCTTTACAAAGGCTGTACAACTCACTCAAGCTGAAGAGATGAAGCAAGATACAGGCAGAGGCAGTGAAATCCCAGGATGTCATAGGAAGCATCTTTGTCAAGTCCCTGCCATGTGGCAGCTAGACTTCTAAACCCACAGCTCACTCCAAAGTCTAGGCTTCAGGCTATTCCTTCCTCTGCCAGATCCTGCACAGTCACAGGGACAAGGAAAATGTGTCTCTGTCCTTCACTCTGCCTTGCAGCTAATTACACACAGCCCACCTCTTCCTGACTCCTGCTTGCTCTCAGGGATGCCCAGGGAACTGCCCTCATCACTACACATGAGAAGTGGCCTCTTGCTGTATTGGGGTCAGAGCATGCCTGGCATGCTGTAGAGGTGACCCACAAACCATGCTTGGTCACCAGCTGGAACAAGCTGCTTTGTTTCTCCATGAATGACTGGATGCCCAGGGGCCCCAAGAGAAAAGCACCCTGCTGTTTGCTCTGCCCAGGGAAAAGGGTTATTTCCAAGCATTTGGCTTTGGCATACTAAGGAGCAGCTCTCACAGCACAGTTGTCTGTCTGTCTAGGGCATCTCAGAGCCCACTCTACAGTGAGGGGACCTGCACACTGCTAATGGCTCAGATTCTGATCCATCTTCCTGTAGTTCCACTTTGCTGCTGGGCTGAGGCTACTCACTGCCCAGCCCACAGCCACTGTGGGTATTAGAAGAAAGAGATCCCAACAAGTTTTGAAAGCCAAGTACAACAGAGCATAACCCTATAAGCATCCTTATCTTCCATCAGCGCTAGGATTATCTCCTGCTAACAAGAGATAAGGAATTTCTGGGCTCTCTTTCTAGACTGCTGATGTGGTGGCAAGTAAGTCACTGCCCTCCTCTTGGCACGTCAGAGGAGATGCTCTGAGGATGTGATGCTGGAGAAGAACAAGATATTCTCTTGCCTGGTTCTCAAAATGTAGGGCTCTGAATGGCAGGGAAGAGGGCAAAACTCTTTCCTTACTCCTAGGTGAGCTATCCTGCTGCTACAGATTAAATGTTTCACCCATGATACAATTAGTGATTCCAGCCAGAAAGTACAACTCGCATTAAATCCCCAGAGGATTAACAAAGTAGTTAAAAAACATGTGCTCACATCCAGCAAAGATCTTAAAGCAACCATCTGTGAGTTAAAACTCCTACAGCCTGCTGTCACAGCACTGTTTTCTAGTTTAAAAGTAGGAAAACTGAGCCATGGACAGAAGAACTGAAGGAGGAATGGGGCAGTGTGGTCCCCCTGAAGGCAGCAGGCACATACCTGGCTCCTCCTCCACACTGAGCAGTGGGATGTCATCATCCAGATAGGGAAGTGTCTCTCTGCCTGCTCTGGAGGTGGCCTCTGAGGCAACAAAGAGATCTTCAGCCAGGTGCAAGGCACTCTTCTTGGTGCACTTCTGACTACAGCTGGATTGGAGCAGGGAAGAAGACAAAAGTATGAATTTCAAGCCACATAACCCTGCAACATGTTACCAGCAGGCTCCTTCAGTGACAAGGACAGCCACAGTCTGCTCCAATTACTTGGGAGGACAACAGGCAATGCCACCAGCAATTTTCATTGCTAAATATTAAGAGGTCAGGGTCTGAGCAAAGCAAGAGCAGGCTGGGCTGAGCCATGAACACTGAGAGATGGAAGTTCTAGCTCTTCATCTCCCTGCTAATGAATTAAATTAGGCCAGGTCATGTGCACTGCTAAAGAGCAGGGGAAGGGGAAATGTTCTGCCTGTCAAATACAAATCTGCACGCACTCCTGGTGCTCACAGGCAGGACCTGTCTGCCTTGCAGGGCCTGTGTCTCCACAGCTTGAGGATTTAGCTGTGCACTAAGTGTTCTGAGGACATAAATAGTTCTATGGGAACCAGTGAAGGGATATAATTCAATTGTGGAGTCTGGGTATTGGGAGGCACCTGCACATACACCAGTGGAATCAAACTGGAGCCTGGCACTTCCATTTTGCTCCAATCTGGAATGGGAAAAGTTAATTTCCCTTCTGATAGATGCTAACAGGGAACTGTGAAGCCAAACTGCCTGAGGGGGATGAAGATAACAGAGAAGATGGAGCAGGGATAAGCACACTGACTTGGCCATGAGTTCCACAACTCCCCACCCACACATGAAGGCTCCAGGGCTCACCTGGTTTGGCAGGAGCTCTCCAGAGGGGACACATAAAGGGTCCATATTCCAAGGGCAGCTGGCATAGTGAAAAGCACAGCTACCCAGCAGCAGGACACTATCAGTGACATGAAGAGTCCAAAGTCATGTACAGCTGGGATCTACATGAAGAGAGAGAGAATCACAGAATAGTTTGGGTTGGAAGGGACCTTAAAGATCATCTAGTTCCAACCCCAGAATATAGGCAGAACATAGGGATGGGATCAACCAGAGCAGGAGACGTGGAGTCCATCACACCCCTGTGCTGTAGGAGAAGGCAGAAGGATGGTGCTGGCAACTTCCCACTCAACTAGGGCCTCTGGCAGAAGCAGAAAGCTCCAAATCCCAAAGTTTCAGCATACCTGAGAGAAGATGTTGGCAGCATATGCTGCAGCTGTGGTGAGGGAGGTGAAGAAGGTGGCCTTCCCTGCTGTCTGGATTGTGTGGATCATGCGCAGGCGCAGGTCCTTGAGGTGGGTGGCTTGGCGGTAGGTGTTGATGAAAACAAAGACATCATCGACTCCTGGGTAAAAAAAAAAAGAGGGGAGATTTTGATACTTAGCTCATGGCAGAGACACAGGCCCAAAATCTAATTTTCTCTCCCAGCATCCGCAAATGTTTCAGGTGATGGAGGAAAAGGGCATGAAAATTCGGTCTGCGTTTGCCACCATCACCTTTCTCCCTCCTGCAGGCAGGAGATATGGCAAGGAAAAACAGGCAGGTTTTGAGTAAAGATGTGCTTACCAATCCCCACAATGACAAAGGCAGCCACACCATTGAGGATACCCAGGTACTGGATCCCAAACACAACATGGTACAGGAACAGAGCCACCAGGCAGCTTAGCCCAATGCTGGCAATGCCAAAGAATGACAGGAACACTGCAGGAAAAAAAGGAACAAGGAAAAAAGAGTATTTCTGACTGTGAGAATACACACCTCAGACCTGCCCCACTAGGATAGTGCTTCCCAGGAGCGTGTTGGTGACAGAATAGATCAGAGCTGCAGAAGTACCCTCTTGTAGACTCATTCCCATGGGGCCCATGCATGAAACTACATCAGTGTTAGTAAGATGGGAATTTTTATCTTATTCCTGTTGTCCTGTGAGCCTCCCCCCATGCTGGCCATAAATCTCTGCTCTGGAAAGTCAGACTTGCAGGAACTTCTGTGCCATAGAGTCAGAGCACCAGAGCCTCTCCTGGGGCTTGCACAGACACAGGAGTCACTGTGTGTTTGAGTGAGAGCAAGGCAGACATGACTGCAGCCTACCTGAGCAGGAGGTGAGGATGTAGACCAGGACAGCAATGCAGCTACTGCTGATGAAGGCCAGCCACATGTCATTGTTGAAGGTCTTCCTCACTTCATAGTCAAACAAATCCGTCCCTCCATACAGCACCTGGACTTTGCTAGGGTGAGAAGATATGGAGGCAGAGTTGAGTGTAATAGGAAGAGAACTAGGGGATATAAAAAAGCACAAAGATCTCCCTCAAACCAGAGGAGCTCACTGCTGTAATGAACATGACAGTTCTCAGAGGGTTGAGAGCAGGCTCAACAAAGGTTCTGCTGGATGCACAGGAAGAATAAAAAAGCTGATCTAATATTTTTAAAAATTTCTCCAGTAGATGCTAGGTCTTTGGCACCAACAGACTTCCTGCTGTCAGCAACCAGCTCCTGAAGCCTCCAAAACCAATTCCATCTGGAATCCTAATCATTGGTTATTATATTAAGCACAAAGGTAATAAGCAGCGGATGCAGGCAGAGTGAAAGCTTATCAGGAACCATATGATTTACCAGCTTCTGCTTCTGGAAGCAGGCTCTGAGCGGAAGTAATCCAACGTAATTTAACCAGGGGTACAATTACACTGCACCACAGGAGGCTATCATGAATACAAGCTACAGAACCAAGTCTTGGCCCCAGTTCTCTTTCAGCTTCCCATAACTGCAAGCCCATTGCTGAGACTGCTCTGTGGGACTCATCACCTTCCCTCAGCCCTCTGGGTTACTGGGCTACTCTTCTAGCCCTTTTTACTCTGTTTTACTCTCTCCTCCTCACAAGCACTGAGCAATGCTCTATTGAATCAAAGACATACAGAGTTGACAAGGAAAGAAGCCTGCATTTCCTGAAATTTATTCTGCCTTGACACTGTACAGAGGGCAAACACTCCTGGAAGGAATTCCACTGGCATCAAAAGAAGCAGAATCAGATCCAAGGGTTGATGCCCAGAGTAAGGACCACGTCATCCCTTGCATCAGACCAACTGGAGCCAAATTGAGACCAAGAAGACAGAAGCAGCTCCATTGGAGCCAGTGGAATTGGACTTGTGAGAGAGGAGCCAAGAGTTCCAGTGCCAAACAGGGGCTGAGACAAAAAGCAGCACTGGATTCAGTGTTTGGCTCCCTTTCTTTTGTCTCTGTTGATGTCTCTAGAGTGTTGCTGCTGTAGGAAGTGGGATTAAAGGGAAGCATAAGAGGGGTTTTCCACCATATCCTTCCAACCCTCATTCACAATGCTGTGCCTAAGCCCAGCTTCAAAGGAGATGTTTTTTCTCCTTCCCTTAGAAGACTGCACCGTGGGCACTGTTGGAGAGCGACCATCAGTTTGAGCTGGCATCCCCAGCCTTCTCTCAGGTGGAGCTGAATGCTGCTGGGCTATCAGAGGTACTTCTGCCCTCAGAAAACCTTAGGATGAAGCTTTACACCCTAAAGAGTCTATTCCACCTGCTCCTATAGTACAACAGCAGAGGTTGCAACCTTCTCTCACCCGCTCCCAGCAATGTCCCTGCCCTGCCTGCTCACAGCTCACCTGGTGGACTGTTTGGCCAACATGGCCACGTAAGTGATGACAAAGTTCTGGAACTTGTGTCTCTGCTCCTCCCAGCGATCCTCCACCGAGTAGTAGTTTGGCAGTGGTGCCCCAAAGAGGATTTCACTCCGTAGAAGGGAGCTCTTCCTGTTCTCAGCAGACAAACCTTCATCCACATACCAGTAGAACTCAGGGTGGGTCATGGCCAGCTCCAGGGACCCTGTAGAAGAAAGCAGTGACAGATGTCTACTTCAAACCCCACCTCTGGTCACACTGAGACAGTTCTGAGTGAGAAAAACTGCCTACTTACCCCCCGAATTCAAGCTCTCTTGAGCTCACACTATAAACCCCCCAAAGCAGGGCTGTTACTCATAGTGGAGCAGATGGATTTAATCCTTTGCCTGCTCCCTGTATGGCTCCTGGACAGCTTTCACCTCCAGCTTTCCCTTGAGAGACAGATGGAAGCTTCATCCCACAGCCGTATCACACCCACAGACTCCTCATGATTCACCTCCTCTTTGCCATCCAAAGCCTCTGCTCTACCAGAGGGGCACAGTACAGGGTGTGAAGCTGGGAGGAGGAGACAGGACCTCCCTCCTCCTCTCCTTATAGAAGCCTTTCCAGCTTGTGACTCACAAGCAGCCTTTCAAGCTCCAGAGCAGACCACAGAGCTCTTTCATCTGCTCCCTGGAGGAGGGAAGCTCATCCCTGTGGTCTGTGAAAGACGTGACATTCCTCTGGTTAACCACAGTTGCCCCCAGGGGATGTGGGTCAAACTCCCCTCAACTGTCCCTCTCACTCACCTGTTGGAGCCTGTGTGACCAATGATGGAGGTCACAAGGGCACTGCTCAAAGGGTAGAAAAATGGCCCTAGTGCAGAAAAGGTGATTCCTCAAGGCAAAATATGCCAGCAGCATCCCTTTTGCACAAAGTAGCCACCACATTTAGCAGTAAGTGACAGCTTAAACCTGGAGGAGAAGCATGACAAACACCCACAGCCTTCAGCTCACCTTGGATGTCAGCAAGGTCTTGCCCCATGCCATCATAGTAAATCTTCCCTCCTCTCTCCGTGGGGAAGAAGTAGGTCATGAGGGAGCTGGGAGGGGAGCAGTAAGAATAGGAGCCCAAGGGTAGGTCTTTCAAAACCTCGTGGGGTTTCCAGCAGAACTCCCGGAAGCGAGGGTGGTCCATGATCTTGCGCTCCACCTCGTGGATGGTGACCAGGCGCTCGGTGGTGAAGATGTTGTTCTCAGAGTCCCCCCTGGCCAGGAAAATGAGCTCAATGCGCCAGTGGGCGTGTGTCTGAGTGTTGGCACTCACGTAAGTGCTGGAGTAGTCCCAGCGGGGGGTTCCCCTCCCACTTCGGGATGTCCGGTTGCCGGGCTTTGGGTGAAGGTGGGGCTTGAGGGAGCTCGTCCTGCTCTCCAGGGTGCTGCGCTTCACCCGCGGGCTGACTCCCAGGTGGGAAGCATTGAGGTGAAGATGCTGGAGCTGCTCAAAGATGAGCCTCTGCAGGGTTTCAGAAGTGAAATCAGCCAGGTCCCGCCGGTTCCTCCCCCAGGAGCCAAACTGGGACTTGAGGGCCAAGGCAAGAGCATCGAAGCGCTGGGAGGACTCGTGGTTGCGGATCTCGAAAGCGTTGTAGGAGATGTCAATATCCAGGGCTGGGTAATGGAGGAACATGACAACAGCCAGCACGGTAGGGATGGCACAGCCCAGGAAAAGGATGAAGCCAGCACAGTATGGGTTGGTAAATACCCAGCCAACAATATTCCAGAAGCCAGACACAGGCAGCACAACACGCAGGGGTCTCACTCTGCATGGACTTTTCCCACACAACAGAGCACCCTCTTGCTTCTTTTGAGAGCTGAAGGATACCTCTTCATCTTCCTCATCCAGCCAACCATCCTGTAACAAGGGGTCATCCTCCGTGTCCATGTCCAGCACCTGCACAAAGAGGTAGGAAAAGCAGTCAGCAAGACCCAGCAATGTGTCACCAGGCACAGCCATGAATCCGTAGCAGTTGCCAAAGAGTCCCAGCAGCAGAGACAAGGAGGGAGGTACCACTCCAGCTCCCAGCTCTGCACCCTCAGCAGCAAAGCATGACTCTTTCAAGCCCAACAGATTTGCTAGTCACTAAAAGACCAGGTTCACCATGAGGTATCCTACACTCTACCTGGAAGAGGAACCAGAGTTCCAGAACTCAGTGCTCCAGCAGAAGAGAGCTGTATGTGGCTCCAGAAAGAGCAGGCATGGAGATAACTGGACATTCAGCACACTCCTCTGGCTGCATCACCAGCAGCTTTTATTTGGCTCACCCAGTTCTCACACTCAGAAACAGATCATGCTACTAGATGAAAAATGCAAGAGACTCTTATCTCCCTCACCCTCAAACTGACAATAGGCTTTCCCCGTCTAGTTATATCTGTATTCATCTTTCCCACAAAGCTTGTGTGTGCACACAGAAGCACATGACCCACACCTGCAGACACACACGTAGCCACAAACCAACCCCCCCAGGAAGCTCACAGTGACCCTGCTGCAGCCCCAGAAGTACTGTCTGCTGACAGCGTGGGAAGGGAAAGGGCTGAACAGCCCTGCTTTCCTTCCACTCCTGTGGGATATTGTTTATGGAGTGGATCTTCCCAGAAAACCAGGAAGCAGAAGTAGTTACTGTTCCCATGGAATGAGAAAGGGGAAAGGGAGAGCCCCTGGGAAGTGCTCTCCTCTTGCACAGGGTCTCAGACTCCCCCATGTGCTCCTCTTGGCTGTCCCATGGTGGCCTCACAAGCCAGGAAGCCCCAGGTGTTGGTCCCTAAGAGCCATTCTCTCTCCTGGTTCCCAATTCCTTCAAAGTCTCTGCAAGCCTGGGGTCTGCCTGAACTTGGGGCGAGAGGAAAAACAATGGGGCAGAAATGTTCCCTGGAAAAACTGGGATGTGCAAAGAAGCAAGAGCCACAGCAATCTCCCAGTCCCACTCATGCCTGTGGGCACAGCAGCTCCCATAGGGTTCACACCATGCCAGAAGGCTGGACAGAGAGCTCCCAGCACTGCAGAACCTGTGGAGAACCAGGAACCTCTGAGCTCCAGCCAAGCTACAAGTTCAGCTGACATCAGCAGTGCAGATTGGTGCTGCAAACCTCACTCAGCCCATCTGAGGATGTACCTGGGCTTACCTCCACTCCAGCATGAAGTTACTGCAAGGTCTGATCAAGCATATTTATTCTCTCCTTAGAAAGAGAGGTAAAGAGCCATAATAATTCCCCATTTATTGAGCTACTGAGGAGAAGGAGGGAAAAGATTCTAATCCTGAAACAGAAGAGCCTGCACGTGACAAGAAAGGGAAACGAGAGAGAATGAGACAGTAAAACCAGCAGAAAAAGGATCATACCATCTCCTCTTTTAACCAAAAGCTAAATCCTCAACTCAAGGAAAGGATCAGATCTCAGGCTGTGACTCTTCCATCTTCTCTCAGGGTCCCACAAAACCCACCCTATAACAGATGGGCACCACAAGGCTCTCCTCTAGCAAAAGATTGGTACAAATTCAGATGCTGGTGTAATCCCCAACACAGTAAATGCTGGAAAAGTCCCATGACTTTTCCAAAAAGGCTCAGGGGGGACCTCAGAGGAGCTTCTCAATACCTGAAGGAGGCTACAGAAAGGCTGAGGTAGGACTTTTTCATAGGGTAGAGGATGGCAGGACTAGGAGTAAGGGATGCAAGAGATTTAGGCTGGAGAGAAGAAAGAAGTTCTTTGCGATGAGGGTGGTGAGACTTTTGGCCCAAGAGTGAATAGAGGCTGTGGATGCCCCCTCAATCCCTGGAGGTGTTTAAGGCCAGGCTGGATGAGGCATTGAGCAACCTGGTGTGGTGGGAGGTGTCCCTGCCTATGGCAGGGGGTTGGAACTCGATGATCTTTAAGGTTCCTCCCAACCCAAACCATTCTATGATTCTACGCACTCACATGGGAATGGAGTCAGGGAAGGATCAAGTTTTGGTGCAGGTGGAAGGCAACGAGCAGGGAGGGAGGCACCTGGGTTGTGGTGTCCCTGGTGGTGACAACGTCCCTCCGCATGAAGAGTAAGCACGTGTGAGCATCCTGCCCTAGTTCCACCACAGCTCTCAACTCCCTTCAAAAGAGTTTACTAGAGGGTTCGGCTGCAAAGCCAGACACAGCTCACTTAGCATTGCCCCTGGGACTCGTCTGGCTTTACTGCCTTCCTCAGATCCTGCCTGGGTCAGGATGAAAGCTTATCCAACCCCAGACACAGCAAAGGGAATCGGCAGGGGAGATAAATCCTGAAATCAGCCAAAAGGAGAGTTAATGCATTTTTTCTGCTTGAATTCTACTTAGGGGCTGGCCTGTTTTTTCTTCCACCACTTCCTGTTCTACCCAGGGACAACCAGCATTGGCCCAGTTATTTCCTCAATTCCAGGACATGCACAGTGGTCTTAATCCTGCAGCCCTAATCAAAGCTCTGCCTCATTTCTCTGGAAGCTCAGACTGCTCCAGATTGGAAGGAGTAAAGGATAAGAGGACTCCTAGGAGCCAGCACTAGGATTTTAGCACCATCCCAGGATGAAGAACCTTCCTGATCTGAAGAGATGAGTTCAGAATAAATGTGACCCCTGTGAGCCTGACACACAGCAGAAAATAAGGGACAAAGCTCAACCTGGGAGACCTTGAGATCAGCAAAATCTCTACCCTGAACTTCCATCTCAGACCCCACCAGCCCTACAGGGATTGCCACACACCTGCACCCCATCCACAAGAAAAAAATAAACCCATGCAGCCCCCATGTGACAAGAGTTATTTTTCAGTGAAATGTAGGATAGAAGAAAGTCATTGACAAGTTGGGGAGAGGCAGTGACAGATGAGGAAGCTAATTACACTCGACCTGACTAATTAATGCTGACTTTCAGATTAAGAAGTCCTCACTAGTGTTCCATTTCAATTACTTGGTTGTTCCTTCTTACAGGAGAAAGGAAGCCTTGTGCATCAGCAAGTGAAAAAGAAAGTACAAGACTAGGAGGGGAGGGAAAGACAATTTCTGTAATATGGGAGATTCCTATCGACAAAATAATTAAACTTCACATTAATTTCTCCCATGGGCAAAGCTTCCACAGCACAGCCAGCAGTTTTGTGGTCCTATTTATATTCCTGAAAACTCTCAAGAGTTTCTACCAAAGGCAGCTGTAGGCCCCTTTGTTATTTCTACATAAAGCTCCTCCAAGATGGAAAGAAATGGACTTTGTGCTTGCAAAAATCATCCTAAGAGCACCCAGCTCCTGCTAAAAGCTGCCTCTCCAATGATGCACAGTTGGAAGTGGGGATGGACAAAGTGCCCCCCAAGTCCTGCCATGCTGGAGAGAGCTGCAAACAGCTCTGGCCCTGTAAAACAACCAGAGGGGATCATTAATGCACACCCACTCTAAAGCAGGGCTCCACAGTGACACTGAGACACAGGAGCAGAGCTCTGCTCTGTGCTTGAATCACTGAAGCCAGACTGAAAGTATCATTTGGAAGAAACAGCCAAGGGCTTTCTCAGGTCCCTGCTCTCCCTTTATCAACACGGCTGTGATGATGCATGAAGGAAACTCTAATCTCCTGAAATACTGCTAAAAATGTGGCTTAATTCAGCCATTGACCAGAATCCATGCCTGAGGACACTACCCAGAACCTCCTTCAGTGAGTCCCAAGCCCAGGATGCACCTACCACTCAAAGGCACTGGTTTAAACTGCTGGCTGTGCTGACTCCACCATCCCTAACCCCACAGGTCTGCTCTTCCAGCTGCACAGCACAAAGCAGCAACAAGGCTTTAATCTCTTGCCTTTTTGGGCTCTTTGCATTTCCCTTCCCCCTTGCTTTAAATCCTTTGGCGAGATGCACAAAACCACTGCCAGACCCCAGGCACTTTGCAGATCAGAAGGATATCAAAAGGCTCCGGCAGCTCAGTGCTGTTGCAACAGCAGCTCGATGGGGTGAAAAAAATGGGAAGAATGCTCCACAAAATTATTTTTTCAAAAGTATGTACTTAAAGTTCTATTGTCTGCAGTTCCACTTGCCCACAGGAGGCAAGGCAACAAACAGATTAGGCAATCCTCCATCCTATATACAGCCTTGCCTCCCAAGATTTATGGCATGAAGTACACACATGCACTCCCTCCTAACCGAGGTGCCCTTCCACTGCTGACTCTCACCCTGCTTTCCCTTTTCAGGCACTTTAACACCCTGGCTAAGAGAAGAGGTGCTGAAAAGGGAAGGAACCAGTCAGACCCAACGATCTTAAAGCTCTTTTCCAACCTAAATGATTCTATGATCTTTCCTTGCTTTCAGGATGGACCAAAACTGGCTGGAGCACCCCCAGCCTATGACATGAAGGGTCTCCTGCCTGCACCTCCCTGCTGTTCCAGGTGTCTGACAAGCACTGATTAGATCTCCTCCTAATTGCAAGCCAAGGAACATCGTGGAAAGATGAGCTGCAAAGTCAAGCACTCACCAGTCAGGAAATGCCAAATTCAGGGCTGACACAGCATCCTTAATTCGTCCCCCTTCACAAACGCCTTGCAGTGCAGTTTTTCCTCCAAGCCCAGTGTCCAAAGGCAAGGACTCTGGCCTCCACCAGGGCATGCAATGGATGATGCTCCCCCAAGCCAGCAGCTATTTGCTGCCTTGTTCTCTCCTCATTGTGCAGCGTGAGGTCTCATGCCTCATTTCCTGCACGCTGCTCAAGCCTGGCTCAGAGGCAGAATTATTAATTTCCTCATGTGCTTTTCAACGCTGCCTTGTCACGACAGAGGCTCAGGGCTGAATAAACAGGAATGAGCTGAAATCTTCTCCTGCCATCTCTGAGAAGGAGGGGGTGGCATTGTCCACCCCTAAGGGATGCAGGAGCTCAGAAGATCAGAAGGGAAAAAAAAAATTAAAAAAAAAATGCACCTAGTTTAAGACACGTGAGATACTCAATTTCTTAGAGTTCACAGATGGGGGCTCTGTGCAACAAACTGCAAGCTGGGCTTTGTTCTGTGAACACAATCTGAGCTGTAACATCAAGCGTAACTATTGCTGTGCAATGAAACCTGCTCACTGGCCAGGGACATCCAACCTGTGCAACAAGAGCCAATTTCACACCATCTATGCTCAGCAGTGACACACATGCCAACACTGGGACACCTCATAAAGCTCAACAGTGCAAGGACCATCAGCTACTTCATCACTTTTTCCTCTCTAACCCAGCCAAATGGCCACGAAACTGTCTGGAAAAGAGGGATTGCAGGATCAACACATGGGGAAAAGGGAGAGAGATTGGTTTGAAAGGTGTTTGCTCTACCACTGCCTGCACACAGAACAGACCAAGAAGTGGACAGAAGAACTAGGTAACCCTTCAGCATGGATTCACTGTGAAAGCTTCTGCTTTTGCTTTCAGAAACTGTGCTTTGCTAGCAGTAAGATGCCTGCAAATAACAACCAGCTCAGCCACCTAATTGCCTATTCTAATGCCACCCTCTTCCTGAATGATTTCTTAATTAGGAAAAAGAGTGATCCCACAGCCTTGGATGAGGAGGAGACCTCTGTATGACACCGATTTGGGAACTGAAGCTGCCCCACCAGGGCTAGAGCAGATCCTACAGTACTACTGCTTAAGTGGCTCCAGGAAGAACATGCATCCTGACAGATTTTAAAAAAGAAAACAATCCAAAAGGACATAAATTACCCCAAAATACGTGCTTCAAAGTACAGGCACTTCTGAAAGAGAAAGGTCACCAGGATATGTTGGTGTCGAGCCATCCCAGGCTTGCTGACAAGGTAAACCTACACAAGAACTTGGCTAACATGCATGTCACTGCCAAAGAAAAATTCATTTCCTGATAAAGTAATTTGCTCCTGGTTATTGTAACTAATTATTGTGGGTGTCAGAAGACAGCTTCTCAGTTATCATCTCAGGAAACACACCCTGCAGCCCTGTGCCATGTTTACCACTCCAGTCACTTGCTCCTGCTAATGATAAGGTCTCCCTGTCACTCAGGCATGTGGCACTCACAGGCTTCTGCAGGCAGGCACTGAGCAAGCTGAGGCTCTGATGTGCTTCAGAAATGACTTACCTCCCCACTACAGACTTAGATTTTGTCTGAGCCACTGGCTGTGGCAAAATAAAGGGCTGGCTTGTGGATCTGCTGTGTGCCTTTGGGTGCCTGACATGGACTTCAAAAGCATCCTGCATCCCTCCTTCCAGGGGCCCAAGATAACAAGCTTGTTAAAAGCCTGTGGATTTCCACGCTCCACTCTCTGTCCCTCAGCACTTGTGTTCATCCCAAAGCCTTTACAGATCATTAAATACAGATGGCTGCCACAAACCAGGCACTTGGATTATCATCCCAAGAAATGCCACTCACTCCAGGAAGGGATCTCAGACCACAGAGAGGATCCACCAAACCCCAAGCACTCAAAATAGCCATTTCCAAAGCTGGTGGAAATAAACTGAAGCTTCCCACATCACTGAAAGAGGGGAAATTTAGATATTAGCAAGAAATTCTTTATGGGTGATGAGCACCTGGCCCAGGTTGCCCAGAGAAGTTGTGGCTGCAGAGGTTCAAGGCTGGGTTGGACAGAGCTTGGAGCAACCAGGGGTGGTGGGAGGTGTCCCTGCCCAGGGCAGAGGGGTTAGAAATGAATCATAGAATAGTTTGGGCTGGAAGAGACCTTAAAAATCATCTAGTTCCAACCAGTTAGATGCTGTGATTCTCCCACTGTCACACTCTTGTTTATGGGGATGTGAGGGCCTGAATTTTGGGTAGAATTCATCCTGACAGACACGACAGCTGAGTGGGAATAACTGCAGCAACCACACTCCACTGTCACCCATGGAAAGCCCACTGCTGGGTGAGGAGGGACCCATGATGTAGGTTGTGGCCAACTGGCTCTCAGCATCCATGGAGTGGGATCTGAGCAGGTACAGCTTTCTTACCTCCCACACTTGCCTCTCCCCAAAACATATGCAGCTATGCTGCACTCCTCCCATGAAAATCTGGTGCTTCTGGCATTAGATGAATAAGCAGTGCTTTTTTATCTTCCCAGGATCAGCGAGAGATCTGGAAGCAGAGATGTAAAACCCAGAGGCTGGAGAGGCTCCAGTGCCACAGCTGAGTGCTCTGGAGCAGGACCTGGGTGAACACAAGAGTTTTTCAGAACAGAAGGAAAACTTCCTGAGGGGAAGGGGAGGATGTGGAGAGGAGATGCCTCAGTGCCTGAACAGCACGTTGGCAGATCCCCTGCCAGTACAAGGATTTAAAGCTCACTGGCAGCCGTGCCAACCAAGCAGAAACTCACATTAAATGTTACCACAGCTCGATGAGCACAGTCCTGCAGCCCGTGAGCAGATGAGGGGGCAGGGTCTCAGAACAAGCAAGCAGGCTTTAGTGATACATTAATCTCAGGGTAAGTCCATGATGCTTCCCAATACAGAGAGGAGTGGTACAGAAGGAATGATTGAATGATTTTCACCCACAGCACATCAGAAATACAGGAGAAATACAAGAAACAGCAAGAGGTCTGTAAAGGAGATGTCATCACAGTCTTAGCTTCATCTGCTTCTGACACATGCTCTCTGTTACTGGGATCTAAATAAACTCAAATGCTTTATTGGACCACTTACACAGAAGCCAAGCTATGAACTCTGCAGTTAGCACGGGGTAACCTTCACCAAGGAACTGGCACCATGAAGTAGATTTACAGGAATGAAGCTTCTTTCCTTCAGCCAAAGCATTGCCACAGGGAATGAAACATTTACCTGCTGATCTGTCTTGTTTCCAGTTGTCATAGGCTGGTGTTTTATAGCTCCCTGTGACTCTGCTCTGAGCAGCAGTACATTGACAGCAGTGACACAAAAAAAAGTAACCAAGGAACACCAAAGAACCAAGGCTCTGCTACTCACTTGCTGCCTGTCTCACAGAGCCCCATGTGAAGCAACAGAGTAAGAGTTAGGCCTAGGAGAAAGAGAAGAGGTGGCCTTGGAAGTGAAAATCCGTTTGGATGTGGGGAAAAAATGGCTCAAAGCACATACATCAAATTCTGAGACACTCTATTTAAAAGCATCTCCATAGATTGGACACCAAGACACTGGTGTCAGCATCTCAATGGATGCTGAAGAAACCAAAGCTTAGATCTGGAGCTTGGAAATTGCAATGGCTTGAAGGAAGCACCAGAAAGAGCAGCTCTCTGCATGGTTCATGAACTAGCCCAAGCTTCACAGCAAAATAAATTCAGCTTTCAAAATGAGGTGTTGTCTAAATTGTCCACTCACAGACCTAGTTTAAATGGAACCCACTGTTTTATTGAGTCACTTTCATGCTCTTGTGGGCCTGTCCACCTTTCCATTTCAACTCAGCCAGAAAAATTGGCTTGGAGATTAAACTTGGTGCAGGAGCTGTGAGCTGGAGAGCAAGAGGGAGGGTGTGTGAGGCAGGCTGTGCAGGGAAGAGGTGGCAGAGGAAACATGAAGGCAGAGGATTTGGCCAGGTTTGATTTATGAGCAGGAGCCAGGGCTACTTGGGGCTTTTCTCAGACACATTTAAAATGCCCCCTTTGGGCTCTAGTTTAAATCTGAGTCTGCAGCCCCATCTAATTCAGGGATTCATTTCGCCTGTGAAGAGGAGGAACAAAAAAGACAAATTACTCCATTTGGGGAATCAAGTGTGCTGTGTGTTCAGCCATAGCCCAAGCAGTAGGAAGGATTAGGCTTCGGTTTGTCTTTTTTACCAAATTATCTCCACAGACCTTAACACAGCACTCAAAAGCAATTCATTCTCAGCTCCTGGGTGTAAAACAGAGCCAAGAAGCAAGTCATCACACAGCACATCCTCCTGGGAACACAGAGCTCTTTGCATTTCTGCATCATATCAGCTTCTATCAGAGAGTGCACAAGCCCTTTGCAAACACCTATCAAATCCAATTCCCCTGCTCCTCCAGGGAAATAGGTCAGATTATATGAAAGTTTACAAATGAATTAAGCAGGGCTCCACAGCCTAGCTCCAGCTCTGCTGGAATTCTGCCACAACTTTTGCTGACTTTAACATAAGCTAAATACAGATCAGGGAAGTTACAACTAATATTGTTAAGTAGACCCTGATTTCACTGCCCCTTTGGGCAGCAGCAGTGGCACCTACAGCTCCAGTTAATTCAACCAGTTGTTGTAACTCCTGCTTGAAGCACATTGGGACAACTTAAAAATTCACAGTTAAGCCCATGATGGAACATATTCTGGACCCTGGTCAATGGAAAGTTTCTTGCTGACTTCACCTGGAGCTGGATTAAGCACTTAACTCTTAAACTGTCTCCTCCATATTCCTGAATTATTCATTGAAGTCCAGGCACTGCAATCCATACTCACACAGCATTTAATCTGTCCTTTAAATTGACTTGCATTTGTCTGAGTCACAGGCACTACAGCACCTTACTCTTTAAACAGCCTCAGTGAATGCAGCAGAGCTGTTCATGAAATGAGGTTCTCCTCTGGAAAGAGGGAAGGAGGCAAGATCCAGCCCTTAGAAAAGACATCAGTAAGGCTATACACCTCAGAGGAAATCCAGCCTGGTGGAGCTGCAGAGAGATGAATGAACTCCAGTAAATCTGTGTGAAATCAATCATTTAAAGAGATAGCCCGCTCTGTGCTATCACAGGGGAGACATAACCGAGAGCTAGAAACTAATATTTCATTGTTCAACTTCATCACAAGGTCTGGAAACACACTCCCCCTCCCCTGGCTGCACACTCACACAGCCTGTGCACACCTCCTCAGAACTGAGACAGACACAGGGAGGTGTGTGGAGAGGAGGAAGGCAAAGGACACCTTTCTCTCCTCTAGACTGACACAAAAAGAACAAAACCCAAATGGGGCTGCGTGTCACTGAGAAGGTTACACACACACACACCTTCCTGCAACTCCCTCCTCTGCCAAACTTCCAGTAACCAAGGTTCCCAGTTCACCTTACTGGCTCTGATCCTGAAATCCCCTGAGGCTTCTTAAACAGCAAAGAAACTCACATCGCAGGAGAGCAAATTACCTTTCACTGCTCAGCCAAATCCATAGTCAGGTACTTTTAAACTAATAGTGGATTAAAAAAAAAAAAAAAAAAAGTAAGTGAATCAGGTAAGTGAAAGGAAGAAATCATGTGCATTACATTGAGAAATATAATGGGGTTTGGTTTTTTAGAATGAATTCATCTGTTCACTTCTCGTTTGTGTCAGTGCTTGGTAAGATTAGAGGATTAAATTGACTGTATGCTAAATGCTTCGTGATAAAGAGAGACTTGCCAGGATTTACTGCAGGTTGGCATGCACAGAGACCATGGCAGCATCACCTGCAGACCCTGGGACTCACAGCAGAACCTGTTCAAACCTCAGGAATTAAAATCACAGCTTATCCAGATTTTCCATATGCTGCCAGGGTATGAACTCCTATCCCTCTCCAGTTTCAGTCAAGCTTATTTAGTAAGTGCTTGTGCCCAAAAGGCAAGTCTTTGTATAAGCAGAACTTATCTCAGAGCACTGGCATCACAAGAGGATTTCAGATGTGCTGTGGTTCTTTGGATACAAAAACCATGTTCACACCCTCCCCCAGTGCCAAAATGCAGCATCCCATCCCTCTCATGCCATACTCACACATCACAGCTACCCCCATAAACTCCTGCACAATACAGCTTGTTAAAAAACACCTACTGACAGCTCAGAAGTGACAGGTACAGAAGTGGCTCAAGTTCTCCTGTAACTTCACCACTTTTTCTGACACCCTGACATAGGAATTTGTGATATTTAATTCATTAAAGCTGAAAAAGTACATGACCTGGGGAGGTGTGGCCAAGGACTTTCTAGGTACTGAGATGATTTTTAGCATCTACCAAAGGCATTCTCACCTGAAAAATGAAGAGAGATTTCTCACCAGTGTGAAATCCATCATTTCTGTGTCCCAAATTACACACAGCCAGTCTGACATTGTCACCATGACCCTCTGTAAAAGTGCTTTGCTCCACTATTGGAAAGACAAAGTATGCAGAACAAGGGCATTCAGCAATATATCCAGAAACAGCAGAATACAGCCAGTGAGGTAAATCTAAATAAATCAGTAACTTCACTGCACTGATTTGGGTTTTTGAGGTTTATTTTACCTCCCCTCTCGCCCCCAGGATGAATTTAGCCCTACATTTGGCAGAAAATGAATCACAACCTTCACCACTTTGTGTGATTGGAACGATGCTGATGCCACTTCCCAAAGACCCATCTGGCTGCCACAAATTATTCTGTTACATATTGCTCTGTGCCCATTTGTCCCGGGTGAGTCTGGATGAAAACAGCCACAAATGCTGATGGCTGCTTCCCCCTTGAATAATTTTTCCTATTAGATGGGCATTCCCTCTCCTTAGAAGGGTATTCCCCCCGTGGGAATACACAAGATATTCACAGGGCAGCAGGAAGAAAGGAGAAATGCATCTTTTATCATTGCCATTCTGTCTTAGTTGTCTTTTGCAGTAGCTCAGATCTGTTTTATTCTAGGCTTAGGGAATCGAACTATAAGTCTCCAAAGGGGTAAAGGGACTGCCTTGATGAGTCTAACCTCTGGAGATGCATCCAGTGTGACAAAAGTGCAGCTATTGAAACATCATCCTTCAATACAGTTATTGTGTTGCTAGGTTTCCATCTAGACACACAGCCTAAAAGAGCAATCAAAAGAAGCTGATGTTGTGGATAACATTGTTATCAACACTTCACAGGGTTCTTGGGGAAGAAGAAGGAAAAATACTGCCCCCAAAAAAAGTTTTACTGGTGAGAACAGAAAGCTGGTTTGAAAGGCTCACATAAATTTTCATGGAATTTTTTTTTGTGTGTGTAAAAAAACAGCTTTTAAGGTAGCCAATTTTGTGTGCACGCACATGTGGCTTTGTAAGCAGAAAGTCTGTGTGTTTATTCTGTCATCTGAATTATAAAAGTACTTCTCTTCCAATACACAAGTTCTCATCCAACTTGAGTCACGACTTGCAGCTGCAGAAGGCGGCTGCATCAGCCTGGTTTTAAAGGGACTTGCTTGCATCTTACATTAAAACCCAAAAGGCTCAGCAGAGCTGTCAAAATACTGCCCTAATTGCCTGAGCTAAGGTTTCTAACCAACACAAAAGTGTAAGTGACACAGGACTCAGCAGCACAGCACATACAAAGTCCCACACACACAACTGAGGAACCCTCCACTTCTATCTTGCTCCCTCCTTCCCACAGATTTCAGTTCAACTCAGCTCCCAACCTTCTCAGGTGTCTTCAAATACCTGCTCAGTGCCATCCAGTCCCTCTCCTGGGGTTTGATCCTCACCTCACTCAATAGGAAAGAGCATGAAATAGTTCATTTTCACTGGTAACAGGCTAGCAATTGGGCTACAATTGGGATTGTTGCTAAGCAATGTGATGTCCTCAACTAAGTGACCCAGGGTGTTTAGGAAAGAACAGTCTATTTCTCCATAAACCAGTATAAGAGAGGAAGGTTACCTCACGTGTGCCAGGTACACGATTCTCTACGTCTTCTAGACAAGTATCTGACAGCAGCTGCTGGCAGAGATGAGGATCCTGGCTAGATCCTAAAGCATCCCAGCGGGATCCTAAGCATCCCAGGGGATGAAGAATGCTTCTGCTGGCTCTCCTCCTCCTCAGGGAGGCAGGCCAGCCCCTCTGTCAAGCCGGGGACACAAAGCTGCTCAGTTCTGGTGCCCAACTTTTCCCTCCGGAGAACAGCCCTGCTGCAGGCACAGCTCAATCAGCTTATTATAGAGGCAGCCTCCCCGGGAAACGCTCTCCTCTCTGCATATTCATCAACTCTCCAGAGCTTCCAGGGAGAGTTGGCTAAACACACAAGCCAGGGATTTATCTCTTGTATTCGCAGAAGAAAAAAAAAAAACCAAAACCCACACCAAAACATAAGCGGGGGAGTACGGAAAAGGGGGGGGGGGGAAAGACGAACGACGACTTAAAAAAAAGTAAACGGGGGAGTGTGGGGGAAAGGGAGCGACAGCAAGCTCTGCTCTCCACCGACCACCGCCTGCCACAGCGGGACCCCCAAAGCCCCCCTCCCGGAGACCTTTACCGGCAGAACCGAGAGCCAGGGGGATAGCGGGGGGTATCGCGGAGCCGGTACACCGGGGGGATGGCTGTGCCCTACAGCCACCCCAGAACCCTC
>VZTY01026195.1:83986-159767 GCA_013400935.1 Turnix velox
TCTCCGCTACTGCCCGCTCCCTCCTCCGCCGGGCTGCGGGCGGCGCTGCGGCCGCGCTATAAACCCTGCCCCGTGCGCGGCCCCCGCCTGCGGCCACCCCCGGAGGTGCGGCGGAACGGAATAGAACGGCACGGCAGCCCGAGCTGTCGCCTCCGCCGGACGAGAGGCACAAGGCGCTTGGGGATGGTCCCCGGTGCCCGCCCCGTCTTTTCCGTGCGCTCCTTCTCGGAGAGCGCAGGTAACGGGGATACGGGAGCACCCCGGGACGGCTCTGCCCGTCCTCAAGGGGAACCCGTGGTTTGCCGGCTGAAGAAGGAAGGGAATGTCCTACTGTTATCTACGGACTGAGGCGGTGGGAACCCGCCATGACCCACCCCGGTACCGGGCACGTCTTGGATGAGAAATGGCAGAAAGTTTGGCAGCTGCAGGGACGCCCCGCTCCAGGTGGCAGGGAAGGATTCACCAGGTTTACTCCCACTGCTAGAGAGATGCTCCACGAAGGAGACATTGAGTGGCACCAACAATCCCTAAATTAAGTCATTATCTGGGAGGCAGCGAGACTATTAACTGGGGTGGTGAAGGAGGAAATCTTTTACACTCCTGCTTGCCCCTCCTGCCCAAGGTTTTTCTCGCAGCTGGTCATCTGAGTTGAGCACAGACTTCTGCTTTGGCTATTAACTGGGGTGGTGAAGGAGGAAATCTTTTTTCATGCTCATGCTCGCCCCTTCTGCACAAGGTTTTTCCTCACAGCTGGTCATGTGAGTTGAGCACAGACTCTCACCTTGGCTTCCAGCAGCTGAAAAAGTCCTGTTTGTAATAAAGACATCCCCAAGTACAGGGGTTTTGCTCAGTGCTGACAGAAGGTCTCTAATGACTGTGCTGGATACAGCAGCCTTGAATGTACTTATTGTGAGCTCTTCTGTGACTCACTCTACTTTCAGAGGCCAGGAGGGAACATTTCTCCCATCCTTGGCCTTTCAGTGGGGCGAGGGGTTATTACAATGCTGCAGGAACAGGATTATGTCAGTAAATTGCTGAACAACTACCTGATGGGAATGGCTACAGAGGTGACCTAAGCATATTCGTGCTTAGGAAAAACATCCCTCACCCCAGTTCTTATTTAAATTTGCCAAGTCAATAACGAATAGAGATCAGCACAGTCAAACAGACCCATCGGATGAGTCTGTCTCCAGGCTGGTGGCTGGGTCAGAGGCAAAGCTCTTTCTGATGCATCACCCAAAGTGAGCAGGAAGCCAAGCAGACCATCATCTTCCTTGTGTGGCTCCAAGGAATGCAAATTTAATGAGGCTTCCCGAAGTAAAGTTACATTCCACCAGCTCTGTGCATCTCTGCCAGAGATGGAGGTTTGTGCACAGAAGGTGATGGCGAGGGGGTAGCAGTTTGATTGAAAAACTGTGAGGAAGAAGGGGGAAAAAAATATTTTTTCCCAACTTTGCTGGTGGTGTGAGCAAAGGCCACGCTGCCATGAGGGACAGCAGTCAATCACAGAGCAGAGCCCAGCCAGCTGCAGGAGTTATCAGCTAGTGCTGTACAGACAATAACACACTTCTCCTCACCAGTATCTCCCACAGCCCTGTGGGCACAGACATGAGCACATGTGTGTGAGCCCTCCCTGGTCCCCCCTTGGCACCAGCACACTGTGCAACCAGGCTGTGATACACACACAAAGTGATGCCAACACACCTGGAAGAACCATACCCATCTCCCGTCCCCACACAAATACTTTCATTTGGCAGTTTTAGCTTTTAAAATTTGGTTTTCTGACAGCATAAACACACCACACACAGAGCTGGCTGAACTTAAGAGTTAGCTGAGCTAGAATTTTCTCATGCTGTGGTAGCACCTACAATATAGATATGAATAATCTGCCTCTCCCTGTCAATACAGAGACACTCGTGCTGCCACAGTCATCTGTTAAATGTCACTCCATGAACACATGGGGGGCTGCACACACTCAAAAAGCCCTGTAATGGAATACTCACCTTGACAGGAAGGGGTTCCTGGGGGCTGATGGTCCTGCTCTGTGGCAACTTCTGTGATTTCAGTCTCTCTTCATTCTGCATTGGAAGGAAATGTAACATTTCAAGTAATTGTGGATAAGAAGGGCAGGATGATGCATAGAAGAGATCTTTATATGTGGCTTAACATTTCCTTCCCTGCTGCTCTGTGTTCAGAGAGCATCAGGTTGCCCCCTCAATCCCTGAAGGTGTTTAAGGCCAGGCTGGATGAGGCATTAGAACAACCTGGTGTGCTGGGAGGTGTCCCTGCCCATGGCAGGGGGGTTGGAATTAGATGATCTTGAAGGTCCCTTCCAACCTAAACCTCTCTATGATTCTATGATTCCCCTCCCTCAGGCCTCACTGGAGTGTTGAACAAACCATGTGTTTGTTAAACATGTGTTGCCAAAATGAGTAAAGAGTTCTTTACTATTTTAAATCAGCAACACTGGAGGTGTTTCACTCTGATGTGGGTTAAAACTCTCTCCAGGAGCAGCACTCTCTGTGCACTTAAACACAAACTGCACCTCCATTACCAGCCCATAACCACACAGGAAGGATTCAGTGCTTTTCTGCAGACTCCACTAATGATGCAAATGCATCTACAAAGAATTAGCATTATTTGTGGCTTCTTTTATTCCCAGACAGAGGGAGACAGCACAGAGAGGTGCTGCACGCTGCTGCTGCTGTCCTCATTAACCACACAGGTCCACAAAGACACTCGTGACACCAAGAGACGTTAGTGCTGTACTGCAGCCTTCCTCAGCGAGTGCAATCACTAATGCCTGGCCACAGGCACAGCCACGAGCAGGGAAAGGCTTGTATTGCACTTAAAGCCATTCCTGGTGCCTTTTGGAGT
The DNA here is from genome assembly GCA_013400935.1 of Turnix velox. Taxonomy (NCBI): domain Eukaryota; kingdom Metazoa; phylum Chordata; class Aves; order Charadriiformes; family Turnicidae; genus Turnix; species Turnix velox. Next base: position 86,864 of record VZTY01026195.1, read on the forward strand.
TGGGAAGCTGAAGGAAAACCTCTTCCCTTTTATTCATGCTCTCTAACCTTCTGACAGCCTCAGCACGACTGACTTCTGCACCCAAATCAGGCACCATCAGCCACTCCACTTGCTCATATTTATGGCCCCTCTTTGAAATTCTGACTGCTCATCTATGCAGAATAAAACTACCCAAGCAATCTTTCCTGCTCAGGTGCTCATTACCAAAGCGTTAAATAATGCCAGACAGGCTCTCTTAGGCCTTGTAAATTTTATCTGGGGGGCTTTCAGCTTCCACAAGGTCTATTAATGCCTGATTGCCTCACAGGCTTTTGGGTTTGTACCAGTCAGCAAGCCACGGGACACAGGGAGCTGAGAAAGAGTCAAAGAATGGTTTGGGTTAGAGAAACCTTAAAGATCATCTAGCTCCAACCCCCCTGCCATAGTGGGACACTTCCCACTACACCAGGTTGCTCAATGCCTCATCCAGCCTGGCCTTAAACACCTCCAGGGATTGAGGGGGCATCCACAACCTCTCTGGGCAACCTCTTCCAGTGTTTCACTACTCTCAACATAAAGAATTTCTTTCTTATATCTAGCCTGAATCTATCCTCTATCAATTTACATCCCCAGACTTGTATTAAAAACCACTGCTGGTTTGGGAGGCAAGCTGGGGAAAGAGAAAGGCATCCATGTGAGTGTGTACACATGAGTGCTTGCAGAGTCTGCCAGCATGTCCCCAGAGTCCCTCACAGACACGAGTCTACTAGAGATTGTATAAATGAATGCATGTCCTTGGCTGTTAATGAGAAGCGTCCCTATCACAGGATACACGAGGAGGGAATGGGTTATGTCTGTGGGCCTGATCTCAGCCATGCAACTGTCACTGCAGACTCAGTGGGTTTATGGTGTCACAGCTGAGAGCAGAATCAGACTCTGGGAATTCAAACCTTTCCCATTTCCAGTTTCTCCAAGTGCTTGCTGTTAGCCAGGGCTCAGAGTAAGGCTGTACATCAGTAAGTTTAATGAAGTGGAGAGAAATTAGTGAAGAATTCAAGGAAGAAAGAGCAGCAGCCCCTAAAGCCAGAGAGGTTCTGATTTATCAGCTGCCAGCTAAGTGACCCAGGAGCACAGCTCCTGAGGGCCATCCCTAAAGGATGCTGACCTGCAGATAAAGCATGTTTTCAGAGGAAAAGAACTGGGAGTGGGTACAAAATGCTCTATTTAGAAACATCCCTCAACCTTTTTGAAGTTGTGCTCTTTATTTCTTAGTGTCTTCCTGACAGCACTCAGGTCTTTCCTCACCCAAACATCCTGCTTAACACAACATCAAGGAAAGGGACAGTTCCTCCCTGTCCACAGAACTACCAAGTTATTTCTATGTGCTGTGTATTTATAAACCTCTGCCATGACCTGAACAAGCAAAACAGCTTCTAGTTTCCACTGACTCAGTCCTGAGTTCCAGCTGCCAGCCAATTATTCCTTACTCAGGCAGCACCAGGACTAGAAAATTATGTTAAACATTTCCCAGATGCAGAAACAATCCCTTCCCCAAAGAGCACAGAGGTGAAGGCATGCAGCCAGCCGGCCCTCTCTTTTATTGGATAACATTTCTCATATATTTCATGAGAGCCAGATGGCACCATCTGAACAGCAGTGAGCCCTGGAGCCTTTGGCCACCCCAGCCAGAGGGGTGGACATGACCCAGCCCCAGGCACAGCAGCTCAGCTCAGGCAGGATTTTGGGGTATAGAATCACACGTGGAAAACTAAATCACCACCTCTGACAGCTGCAATCCTCTACTTTTTTGAGGGCAGGAAGAGCTTCCCTGGTCCTGAAACTCCCTGGGAAAGGGAGGGAGGGCATCTGCAGATTGCCTGAGAATAAAAAACAGATGCAAAAGAGAGAGACAGAGCATATTCCAAACCCCCGCTTGCATGTGGGGCCTTTTCTATGCAATTAAGTGAGGCTAATGGCTTTATGGAAGTTGTTTGTTCAAAAGGCCTTCTCTGCACTGTTTAATGGAGTTTCACCAGCATTCCCCAAAGGCTTCCAGACTGCATTAGTACCCCACAGCTCACATCCTAACCAAACAAGCCTCTTCTTCCCAGAATGGATGGAGTGAGGGAGCATGAGGGCTGCCCATGCCTCCTGAGCAAGCCTTGCCACTGGAGTCTCAAAGCCCCAGGATAGCATGAATATTCATGGCAAACATTAGCAATAAGTATTGTGCAATTTGGGCAGAAATACATTTTAAGAACTGGGAGACAACAACCTAGAGAGAGAATCTTTACTCCTGAGCGCCAGGAACTACTAAATAGTGTTTTCCTGAGCGGTAACTGCTGGTTTTAAAATGCAAATCAGTCTCGGGTTTTTTGAGAGACATTGGGAAAAAAAAAAAAAGACCCACGCAGCAAAGCTTTATTGTATTGTAATGAATGTGGGATTTGCAGAGCTGCTCCATTGCCAGTGAATGCACAGTGGATGCAGACCAGGGATTCAAGAAGGCCTGAGGCTTGTCCCCAGTTAGATCCGTCCCTGACTCACTGTGTGACCTTGAACAAGACAGCCTTTCCTCCATTTCACTGCTCTCACTGGAAGACACAGGGGAGAAGAAAGTGATGAGGCCATTTCTGGTGATGTTATACATTATAGGCCACTTGGAGGTGAAAGTCAGCAGAACAAGTGTAGCAGCTCCCTCCCTCCCTGTTCTTAATGGTCTTCCTCTGGCAGACACTGCCTCAGCCTTTCCTACTACTTTTCCTATTACTCTTCCTATTCCCACTCCTATTCCATGGTTCCTCTTTGGCCTTGTGTCTGCCTTGTCCTTTTCTCTAGAGCTGGTCTCTTCCTTGAGCCTCAGAAACCCTTCAGCAATGGTTCAACTCTTCTTTTTCATGCCCACCTGCAGAGCATCTAATACCACTTCCTACTACTTTTCCTATTGCTCTTCCTATTCCCACTCCTATTCCATGGCTCCTCTTTGGTCTTGTGTCTGCCTTGTCTTTTTCTCTAGAGCTGGTTCCTCCCTTGAGCCTCAGAGTCTGCAGAAACCCTTCAGCAATGGTTCAACTCTTCTTTTTCATGCCCACCTGCAGAGCATCTAATACCACTTTAGGGAATGGTCCCTAAAGAGAGTCTCCCACACACATCACAGTAGGGCTTGAACATAGAAAGGAAAATATAACAAATTAACTTGTACTTTAGAGAGATTTTCTTCAAATTATTAATGCTATAAACCAAAAAATATCAATAAAGAGGGAAGATGGTCTGAGGCACATCACAATCCAGAGATACCTTTATTCCTGGAGCTCCAGGAACAACTCTGGGATCCTGACTAAGTTGCTGTGGTTATCTCTGCCTTGATTTTCCTCCATCCATCTGCTCCCTTCTATCCAGTAGGTGGTGGAAAGGAGTTTGGGTGGATTTACTTGTCCACCAGCTGCTTTCAACATACTGGGATCCCAACATGAGTGATCTCAGAAGGGTAAATTTGGTGAGTTGCAAACCTGCCCCTTCAAAGCTGTTCTCAGCCACTCACAGCCCACACTTACCTCCTCCCACCACATCCAGCAGCTCTCCCTCCCATGGACAGCACTGAAGGAAGGCTGCCAAATCCAGCATTTAGAAACTAAGTTCATTCCACAAGGTCACATCAAAGAGGCCAGAAATGACAGTCAGCTGGCACTAGCCTTCACTTATTACTCACCAGAGAGAATATTAACTGGTAAAGCAGAGGCAAAAAGTGCTGTATTCCATTACCAGTCCCCAGAGCCCCCCCCGACACCAGGGAAGGAGAGCTGTTAACTGAGCTCTTCAGCTGCATTTTCACTGACATTTTCACTAGAAATGCCCTAGCAGCTGCCTGACCTTCATGTCTCAGAAGTCTCAGGTCCTCTCAGCAGCTTTGTGTCACACAGGCAGAAATCACACACAGCCTTAATGTAAGAGACGATGTCATTCAAATTCCACACATTTATATCAGGTATTTTTCATGTTAATGTTTGCATTTTCCACTGTGGAAAAGAATTAGTTGTGTATGGGAGGAAATATGGACCAGATTCATAGATGCTATAAATCAATCCCGTTCCATTTTGATCTGAGAAAGGCAGGCCAGTTCCTAGAAATGGAGCATATGACTCATTACCTGTCTATTCAAACCCCCAGAGGAACAGAGAAGTATCCACTTGGCAAATAAATCTTTTGTCCCCCCCTCTAAAAGAGCACACACAGAGTTATCTCAGCAACAGCTATTTATATACATGGGAAGCTAAGTGTTCCTTTCATCTCTGGCTCCTTCCACCTCACCAGGAAAAGCATCCTGCCTTAGATGATGACACGGAGTAAAAGCTTGTGCTGTCTCCATACCCCAAGAAAATAGGGAGTGCAGTTGAAACCCTTCATCTATTCTCAGTGAATCACCTCCAGCCCCACTCAGGTTGGGCTGGAAAAACATCTTTTTCATTGCTTTTGGTGCCACATTTACCAACAGCCTGTTCTTAGTATAAGCATGGATTGGGAAGTATAAACAGGGAAGAGCAGACAGACAAAACATAGCTATAGGAGAAAGCTAAATTGTAACCAAACCCAGGCTGGAGGACTGATAAAATATTCTTAGGCAAGAAACAGAGAGCATGAAAGGCAGGAAGATGGAGAGAGAGATTTAGAACTGAACTTAATACTTCTGTGATTTATTTGCATTAAGCTCAAGCAGTGTGTGTGGCTTGGGTTTTACTTGTTTATTTTGCTTCCTAGACTGCCTCAGGTGCCAGCAGAGAATTGTTTTGCTACAGTCCATGGGGTCTTGTGGAAATTCATTGTCCCTGTAGAAAAATGAGGAAAGTTTCATAAAATTCTGGAAAAGTTCTGCAAGTTCTGAAACTCAAAGGAACGAGAGTTCCACGTGGAGTAGTCTGGATCTTCTCCCTGCAGTGAAAGCACAGCTTTGTCTCCTCAGAGCCAGAAGACCAGCAAGCAGCTTTCCTGCTGTGCTTTGCATGAGGACATTCTGCAAATTATGGAAATGTTGTCCATCCAGCCATCCTGCAGCAGATGGCAGAGCAGTGAGAATGGCCAGAGCTGGTGGGTGGTGTGGATGTGTTTACTTTAATAAGGCCCAGAGATTAAAGTTCCACCAGTGCCCATCAGCAGTCTGTTATGCTCATTCATTTATAATTATTTCCCATTTCCCCTTGAAGCTGCCTTTTAGAATTGTGGTTATTTGTATCCCTATAACCATCCAGCACAACTCACATGACCCTGCCCTAAAACAGGGCATCCACCAGCTTTTGATGAATGCTGCTGTGACAATGGAGTCTATCTAAAGAGTCTAAAAGTGGAGTCTAAAAGTCAAAAACATTTTTTATTTACAAGATTCAGAACATCACAAGAAAGGCCTACATGTGAGCTGTGTCTGAGGACAAGGATATGTTTTGATCTGCCCTGTGCTCTACCAAACCCACACTCCTCATTATCCAGCTGCTGTTTCAAAGGAGGAATAAGAGGGTGAGGGTTCCTCCTCCTCACAACTCCACAACTCAGCCAAAGCTGATGGGCAGAGTGTCACTGTCTCCTGCTATGGCTGTGATTTATGATGACTCTTCATTGCTGATGAGCCAAGAATGATGCCATCACAGATGTGACCTTCTTTGCCCCTGTGCCTGCATCCCCAAATGCTTCTTATCTCCAAGCAGCTTTTGCAGAGCATCTCACTCCCTGTTCCTGTAATGAGCTGCACAGCACGATATGGAATTAGTAGAATCTAAGTTATTAATTGTCTACAACAATTAGCCAGGACGCCTGGGCCTTCAGGCACCTTGGTTACGTGGGGGAGTCAATTACAGTCTCATCCATATTCATGCCTCTTCATCCACAGACTGGGAGAGCTGCTTCCCCAGCTCGCTCCCCATCTCCTTTCCTCTGACTTGCATCCAGCCCACCCCGAGCCAGGAAGGAGAAGTAGTTTCCTTTCCTTCCACGTTTTGTTGAAATCAAATATTAGCTGTGACCATAATTGATGTAATGGAAGTGCAGAACTAGCACATTTAACAGGCAAGAACAGGAGTGGCCTGGCCAAACCTCACTCTTGCCTTACAAGATGAGATGGAGAGATCTTGCTGGGTCTGAGTGACCTGATGTGTCTGCATGTCACAGCCCATCTGAGCTCAATGAGGGATATTTCTCACCTCCACCACTTCAGCTCCTCCTGAGATCACAATAGCCAGCTCTCATGGTGTAGATCAGTCTGGTGAGTTTGTTGACAGTGATTCTGATGGATTGAGACCATTTTACACCCACCTAGGACCTTGTCAGTAAGTGCAGAGTGAGCCACTGGGCTGCACCAGATGTGTCACTTAATGTCTGTGTGTGACTCCCATGGGTATGGTAACACCTTGCTGCTTCCCAAGGCTTCTCTGAGGTTATATCTATAAATATCCACATGCTGTCAGTACATCACTAAAACTATGCTTGACCCCAAGAGGAATTGAAGCTGGTCTTGGGATGAGCACAGAGCTCCACAGAGACCCTTCACCACAGTGGGGTCAGAGCCCAACTGAGCAGGGAAATATCTGTCTTGGGAATCCACTGATCCAACAGAGTGTCCATTTAATCTCCCTTTCACAGCAGCTATCCAGGAGTTAAAATGTTAAATCCATAACCAGCTCTCTAGATTTATTGTCCCGATGGCCTTTAGGACTTCTGTGAGCTTTGGAGTGCAAAATAATGTTAGAAACACACATTATTTATCTGACACACTAGAGTGACTCCTCCTCAGCCATCACTGTCTGCTGTGGAAATAAATCCCTGCTCTGTGTTTAGGAAACAAAGCTATTTCTGTCACACTGGAGATTAGCAGAAGCTTTTGAAAGAATCTGATTTTAATATTGCTAATGTTTGCTTTTTATTTTGTGCACCCAAACAACTTTCTGAAGGAGCTTGATTGATTTTGCCTTTCCAGTCATTTTTAATCATCCTTTTCACAGCCTGGTGAGAAGCTGGTCACAATTTTTAAGGCAGACTTGTGATTTGAGCTGGCTTCCCTTCCATTGTGGACACCACCTCAGTAAAAATCAATAACAAATTAAATCACAGTAGGCAGCGTGACCAGTGGAAGAGTGGCTGGGAGCTGTGAGAAGGAAAGGGTTTGTATTTTTTTAAATTAGGGAGAAATTGAAAAAAAAAAAAAAGGGAACTTTGTGGCTTCATCAGGAGTAGCCATGTTAGCAGAATGTACTTTAGCATCTTACATCATATTAACTCGTGTCTAGGACACAGAATTGGCCTCTGCTGGGAAGTGAAACACCTGTGTAGTACACTGCACAGCCTGCTTCTCCCCCATTACTCCTGATTTATGCCTTCTAACACTATTAACATGAAGAAAAGTCCTTCTGACTTAACACCAGTATGAGGTGAAAATCAGATGCTTCATCCTGAGGAAAAGAAAGTGTGTCTTCTTCTCCAGCCTCCTGCAAACATTTTCCAGTTCCTCTCAATCTGTGAGAAACAAACCTTTCTGTTTCAAATTCACAAACCTGTGGGCTCCCCCAGGGCAGTGCCAGAGACACCATAAACAGATTTTAGGTCTCCCCCAGGTGCTTTTCAGTCTCTGTTTTGTTCCCCTGAACAACAACAGCAGCGTGATTTGAATTGCCCACAGGAAGTTCTGGACTCTGCTGATCCGTGCCTCAAGTTATTGGCTGGTTTTACACAAAGGTTCCTGCCACGTTGTGATCTATGACTGCTAAATGCAAACATTTTATCCCTGAACAACTTAATTTAACCTCTCAGCTATCTGCTGCTCTCTTTCTTCCCCTTTGTCCTCTTCCTAGCCCATAATTTTCCCCCTTTTATAGTGGGGATTCTGCCTATTAGGGGAACTTTGCAGAAGGGAAAATAAACAGATCAGTATTTGATGTTATGCTTTCTGTTTAGAAGTTTGTTTCTCTTTCTTCTTCCATTGCATCAATATTAACGTGTTGATTCATAAGGAAAATAAAGGAAGTATATAAATATACTCTTTTTCTTCTTTTTGAATCATAAAACTCAAAGTTATGGTTCCCACAGCAACCGTAACTCAACTTCAATGTGCCCATACATTACAAACAGGGAAATTATCACCAAAGGCAGTGAGTGAATATGCGTGAGGGGATTACGTTACTGACAGAGGAAGGACTGGGAAAGGTTGAAATCCCAGAGAGGGGATACATTTCAGGCCTGTCTGTGACAAGATGTCACCCTGAAAAAAAAGAATAAGAAGAGACCTTGGAGATCTTTAGGGATATAAGTGGGATTCAAACTTGCAGCGTGCAGGACCACTTGACTGAGGTGGTGTTACCTTTGTTGTTGAACCAGAGAATGGTTTGGGTTGGAAGGGACCTTCAAGATCATCAAGTTTCACCTCTCACTAGATCAGGCTGCTCAGTGCCTCATCCAGCCTGGCCTTAAACACTTCCAGAGAGGGAGCATCCACAACCTCTCTGGGTAACTTCTTCCATTGTCTCACCACTCTCACCATATAGAATTTCTTTCTTATCTCCACCCTGAATCTCCCCTCTTTCAATTTACATCCATTATTTCTAGTCCTTCCATCCTATATCCTATTAAAAAGTCCTACCCCAGCCTTTCTGTAACCCCCTTCAGGTATTGAGAAGCTACTCTGAGGTCCCCCCTGAGCCTTCTCTTCACCAAGCTGAACAATCCCAACTCCTTCAGCCTGTCTTCATAAGGCAGTTACTCCAACCCTTTGATCATCTTCATGGCCCTCCTCTGGACCTGCTCCAACAGCTCAATGTCTGGGATGATCCAGCACCACATAGAATTGAAGGGTCCAAGAGAAAATCAACAGAACAGGGCATGCACCATGATCCAACCCATGAAGCTGGGAAAGACATTAGAGGATCATTCCCATACACAGTCTGTCACCCATCCTGCCTCTTCCAAGCCTATGTGTCACCCTGCTTTTCAGCTGCTTTCTAGGAGAGGCTTAACTCTGAAATAACAGCTTTTTAGAAAGGATTGGAGCCCATGAGGATACAGAGGAAAGGTTGGCAGAGGTCTCAACCCCTCCAGCTCTTCTGCCCTCTGGCAGCCAAAGTAGCCAGGAACTGAAGCATGAGCTGCACCCCAGGGGACTCTGGTTGAGTTATTCTAATTATTTGTACAGCGAGATGAAGGAGTGAAATGTTCCCATTTCAGAACAGGTTTTAGCAAATAAGAGTCCACCAGGTGCTGATCCTCCTTTGTAAGGCCTGAGAGCTGAGAACTAATTAGTCCTAAATTATACCCCTGACAAAGACACAGCAAGGAAGCAGAGAAGACGTGCACATGCCAAACGGCTACAACGGCCTTTCAAATGGAAGATCAAACAGGCACCACCGCTTCAGAGGACCAAAGATGCCTCCAGCAACCAGTTGGTATTTACCTCTAACAGCAAGGAGACGGGCAGAGAAGTCTAAAAGAGGAACATAAAAAGAGCTGGCAGGACTCTTCTGAATCCTCCCCGCGCTGTTCCCATAGCGAGGGGCTTTCCCTTACGTTCAGGCTTTTGGGATCTGTACAATTGCTCTCAGCACCCTTTGCTGTCATTTTCCATCGGATGTGCTTTTAAACAAGCTTCACAGTCAGGTCTTTTAAATAAACATGAAGGCAGTGGCTTAGGAGAATACAGCTGGAGTTCACAGAGCACACTGTTTGATGTCTTGTATGATGTGTGTGATCCTACAATTAAAGGCTGCATCACAGCCCAGCTTTGAGGGATTAGCACAACTTTTGCTTTCATGTTTCCTGGCAGTGCAGGGCAGTACTGGGTGCTCCTGTCACTCTGCACAGCTTTTCCAAGTCTCCCACCAGCACTGCAAAGAGGAGACTCTCCTCTCGCCCTCTTCCAAACCTTCAGGAGGGAAGAATCTACCAAGAGCTTGCTGCAGGGCAGAGAGGTATCCTGACCCATTTATCAGCCAGTTAGTGGCACACACTGATCCAGTGCCAGTCAAGGAATGGCTGTGAGAAGGAACAAACATGATGCATCAGCCAAAGCAATTTCACACTGAGAGTGTCCTGCAAACATCCTTCAGTGTTCCACTTGCACGCCTTTACATGATGAATGCCATCCAGCCTGCACATTTTATGTTTCCCTCTGAAGTCTGGGTAATTGTCCTTTGCCTGGATCACACAGACCATCACTCTCTTATGTTCTGGTAATCTCACAGCTAACCCCAGCCCCACTAAGCAGCTGTTCACATCTGGACAATTCTCTGCTAAGAGGGAAGTTGGAGCTGTTGGAGCCCTCAACATAAGAAGGAAGTTGATCTGTTGGGGTGGGTCCAGAGGAGAGCCATGGAGATGATGAGAGGGCTAGAGCTCCTCCTTTCTGAGGACAGGCTGAAGGAGTTGGGGTTGTTCAGCCTGGAAAAGAGAAGGCTCAGGGAGGACTTTATAGTAGCTCATCAATATCTAAAGAGGGCTACAGAAAGGCTGGGGTAGGACTTTTTAATAGGATATGTGATGGCAGGACTAGGAACAACAGATCTAAATTGAAAGAGGGGAGATTCAGGCTAGATATAAGCCTGATATAAGTGGTGAGACACTGGAAAAGATTGCCCAGAGAGGTTGTGGATGCCCCCTCAATCTCTGGAGGTGTTTAAGGCCAGGCTGGATGAGGCATTGAGCAACCTGCTCTAGTGGGATGTGTCTCTGCCTATGGCAGTGGAGTTGGAACTAGATCTTTAAGGTGCCTTGCAACCCAAATCATTCTATGATTCTAAGTTTTCATTGCTCAGGGTTGCATGCTAACAACATCCAGGCCTCAGGTTACCCCTCCAAAGCTTCCTGAGGCACTGCACAGACAGGAATATAGTTCCACTTCTAACCTGGGAACAGCAATGTGGTGCTCAGTGCAGGCAGACACATGGTGCAAGTGCTGAGAGGCAGCAGAACAGGCTTCTGCATCCACATTCAGAGGTTACACACACAGAGATGGTTACTGTGGGCTGTCAGCACCTTGTGATACAGACTCCCATGGAGTAAAACCTCAGTAAGCACCCAAAGAGCTGTGTGACCCCTAGATATTCACAGCCAGACACCCAAGTTGCTTAGATACACCATTGCTGGGCTTTCCCTTCAGGATTTAACTAACCCATCTCAGCACAGCTCCCAGCCAGCACCTCATCCCTGGGAAAAGTAGGTTAAATACAAGTTTCCAAATCCCCAGAGCTGTCCCATCTTATCCAAGCCATTCCCCCAATGTAAAGCAAAGCCTCTAAGGCTGAATGCCACTGTGGCATGAATCATGTTTATCATAACAAGAAACAAAGAAGGAAGAGAACAAAGGAAAAGGGAAAGAGGAGAGAAAACAAGAAAGGGAAAGACAAATAGTAGAGTGAAAGGGAGGGATATAGATAGACCTCTAATTTGCCTCTGTTTGCTCCGGGATTTAAACAACAAGCTGCTGTGCCTCTGGTTTATCTTGGTTCCTCAGCTGTGAAACGTGCTGTGCTCCAGTGTCTTCTGAGCTTTAGAGATTTGCCAGGGAGCTAGGAATGAAGCAAGAGGCTCAGCAAACAGAGATAGCAGAGGCGGCTTCATACATCACACTCAGAGGAAATTCATTCCTTTCAGCTCTGCCCATGGGTGAAATTACATTATATTCTGTTTGGATAATTGGATGTCATCTACCACCCAACTCCTTATAGGGTGGCATTTCCTTCCCTAAAGAGGCTGTTAGCAGCATCCCGGGACAGGGAACACAAGGTCTGCTGAAGTATGGTGAAAAAAAAAAGTGAGGGCAAAGAGGGGTTGGATCTGAGCAGCCCTGGTTATAAACTGGAGCTCTCAGGGCAGGGTTAGAAATTCCTTGGATGGACAGACATGTCCTGCTGCCTGTGCAAGAGAAGGCTGAAAAATGGCTACCTGTTAAACCTGTAAAAACACAGCAGTTTTCTTTGATTTCTGTCAATGCAGATCATCGAGGAGTTCTGAGTCTCCCAGCCATGCCTGGCTGCATTTTATATTCACCACTTACCTACATTTTGTCTAAAACACACTCAATTTCCCCCTCATCGTGTCCTTTCTTGCTGCTCTTCACTCCAGTTCATTGATGGCTTCTTAATAGCACAGTTAGAGTTGTCAACACAAGCCAGAGGACAATTTCATGTGTCATATTGTCCCGCTGCATCCTGGGAACTCCATCTGGCTCAAGTGAACCTATTTTACTGAAATAATCTCTCCTCCTTGCTAGTTATTGAATTGTCTTGGCTCAGTGGCCTTGCTCAATATCAACTTTTCATGCTTAATAATTAGTGCTGGAGAAAAAGAGTTTCATTGAATAAGTGTTTAATGTCACACATGATTAGGAGAAGCGGAGATGACCTAACTAGGCAATTCAATTTGCAACTGCTCAGATGAGGGACAATTAGGAACATATTCCAGACTGTGGATGCATCCTAGTCAGTGCCTGCAAAGTTATTTAGGGGAGTTATACCTTTCTCTTCCATCCCATCTACTTTGGTCTTGCTTTAAGGCCTAGAAAGACATGTCAGCTCTTATTTTTCCAACTACTTCTTCAGAAATTGCTGCAATTCTCTGTTTAACTTGGTAGAATAACCAAGTTTGGAAGGAATTTCAAACCAAGCACACACAGATTTCACTCATACCATCAAAATGCTGATAAATGGGATCCAAAGCACCTGATGGGAGCATCTATAGCTCTAGATAAGCCACAGAAGCAAACTCTAAAGCAAATAGTGATTTGTTTCCTGGTCTGCTTGTCTCTATCCATCTACCTTTGTACCTATCTGTCCACCCTGTGCTGTCCATCCTTCCAACCAAGATGTTTCTGTCCTGTGTTAATGGCTGATAAATTTAGTCCACAAAGACTCTCTGCTAATATCCCCTAATAGATGTGTGGGAAAATGAGATTCAGGAAAAACAAAAGACAAACCAACAAATATACTTAGGAGTGAAGACGAGATACAGCATCTAATTATTCCTGCAAGTTTTCTAAGTGCTTTTCCCATGGGACTCCTAAAGTGAGTTCTCTCAGTCCTTGGATTACTGCCCTGACTGATCAATTTTTCTTTCTCTGCCTATTTAACTAGTTGCAAGCACTCTGTAAATGACTGCTCTCCACACTCACAGTGACTGAAACCCTGTCTTAAAGCATTTCCTGCAGAAGTGATTTTTCCCACTTAAAATTCACTAACAGACCAATCAGCCCCCATCTTCATACATATCACACACAGCTCTCAGGAGTGATAATAAGAAAATTTACTCAATGAAACCTGCATCCATCCTTTCCTCTGGCTCCCTCATCCCTCTTCTCACAGAGCCTTCCCCACAAACTCCTCAGTGCAACATTTTTAATAGGATTTGTAAAGCATTTGATAGCAGCTGTCACCCCTTTTCACCTGCACACAGTCCACATGCTGCTCTTCTCCAACAAGGAGCACATCGATCCATCCTCTGCAAGATTTATTTCATTTTCCTAGGACTTCTGATCTGCCTGTTTGTCCCAGAAGAAACAGTGACTGGATGAGAAATGTGCTCCCCATTTACAGTGATATTTTATGTGCAAGAGATTGATTTGCTGTGATAGTCACCAACTTCCCTATCTGGAAACCCAGCAGTGCCCTGAAAAGCCTCCTGTTCCTACCAAATAGATGTCTGTAAATACAGAGAGCTATTCCTCACCCTGGGGAATAAAACAGCAGAAACCCCAGCTCATCTTTGCCCCTGCCAGCTGGGTCCTGCAGGACAGGACTTTCATCTGGGCTACAGGCTGAGAGACTGGATGCTTGTAGAAAGGGATAAAAATGGGAAAAAAAGAGAGTCACAAACTGACTGAGTCTAACTCATTCCTGCTTTCTGAAAAGCTGCAAGTCAAGTTTTTGAAAAATGAACACTTTTTGCCTGTTTAGGAAGCTATAAGGCTTGAATCTGCCTTTTCAGTCACCTGGAGTTCTCCCTGGCCAATTACAAAATAATGAGAGAAATTCATATCTTGTGATGGTTTCCCTCAGGGCACTGTCAGCCAGTGGAGACTGCCCTGAGCTGGCCTTCATCTCCCTGCTCTGGTATTGCTCTGTAGGCAACTGTGCTTATAAAGTGACTACACTGGTGTTTCTACCAGAAAGCTAGAGGGGATCCAGACACTCAGCACCATCCTCCATCACCATGAATATTTAATATTTAATTAAACAATTGGGAGTCTTTTTATTTTGCTGATTTCTTCTGAGTCCCAGTGCTGCTGCAGCAGCAGGAGGGAGGTAAGGGGCAGCAGAACTCATCAGAGCTATCACAGATTATCAAAGTAAGACTCAACTTCTTAAGAAGCCTAAGCAGCAGGGACTTCTCTAGAAAAGAAAATCTTGATTTCTCAGCTGCTTTGGAGTCCCTGGCCACAAAACTTCAGCTAACAAGAGTCTGCATCTTGAATAGGATCATTTCAGGAAGACTTTAGTCAGCTGTTTCTACTCCCTTTCCTCACTTTGTATATTATTCATGCCAGGATGTGTACGGTAAAGCAAGATGGCTCCTTTCTTTCTTTCCAACCTGATCTTCACAGGCAGGCAGAGTCAATAATTATGCGTGCAGGCACTGAAAAGAGAAATCACTTGGATGAATTAGGGACTTTATTTCATTGTTTATTTGTGTGAGTGAGCAACTTCTCCTGGATCAGACTGTATCTCACATGGTAATGAAACACAATTACCTATTCTTCTCCATCTCAGATGAGAACAAAGAAACCCAAAAGTCTTTGGAAAGGGAAGGAAAGGGAATTAAAACTAGATTCAAAGAAAAATGAGAAAAAGACCTTTGAAAGAAGTGGAGGCACTGGAAGCTTATTTTGCTTGTGAGATCTCTATTAAAATCAGACATTATTTCAGAGGCTTCCACCCTTAGCAGATAATTAGTGAAATTAAGGTGAGGAAGCAGTGCCAAAAACATCTGGAGTTTTATGGCCAAATAAATTGAGAAAGAGAGGCGTCTCAATTACTCAGGCTACTGAGGGAAAAGTATCTCCCTTTAGAATAGAAATTTTGCAGTAATGGTAAAAATTCATAGGTTTTCAAAAAAAAAGCTGTGTGTTAGGCAGGAGGCCAGAGTGGGTGATCAGAAAGTTGCTTCCAGCCTTAATGTTCATAACTACATAGTGTATTGTGCTACTGGGGGTCAGGAATCACCAAGGCAGAGGCATGAATGCGTGTCAGCTTTGGCCACTAAGGTGGACACACAAAAAAGCCATTATTATATTTAGAAACTCATCAGGATGCTTACCAGTAGACTTAGCCTTTAAAAAAGGACTTGAAACTGTACTAAACAAGATAGAGGAGATATGAGTTTATCCCTTTTTATAATACTATTAAATTAAGGGTTAATTTAGGAAGAGTCAGGCAAGCCTTAGGTGCTTTGACACTTGACTCAAACTAGGAAAAGCTCCGACCTTCAGCTCTGAGCTATTTGCACAGCCAGTGACTATTAAACCTTCTCCTGCCCCAGGCAATCACTTGCCTGACAGAGACAGCCCCAGGGCCTGATGGAGCTGCAAGCAGGAAATGCCATCTGCAGGGATGGCATTTGCAATTAAACCAAGCTATAGACAAAATCCAAGGGTGATTAGATCCCTCCCTGCAGACCAGGCATCCTCATCAGCTGGGATCTGGAAGGAACATCCCTCAAACCCTGGGATTTGCAACACAGTTCATTAGGCAAAGTCCATCTCTTTTGATGGCTTCCAGTCTAGTCTTCCATGGCATGTAGGTAGGGATGAATGCCAGACAGTAATAGCAGGTCATCACATCTGCACTGACATTGCTAAAAATTGGGGTCAGCAGAGAATCCAGAGGTTTTCCAGGGGTCTGGCAGCCAGCAAGCAGCTGCAGGTTAGTGTGTGATAGACTGAGAGGCCACATTGAGGAGACAGTTAATAAAAGCAGGACTAGAAGAATCAATGTGTTCTGACACACTGGTGACAGATTGGAGAGAGGGACAGATTTAATATCCTAGCGTTATCCTTTCCCAGCCTAAGGGCCCTGAAATTGATTGAATAAATTAAAGCATTGCTGTGGATGACACTAGAGTTAAGGTCGTATCAGGGCTTCCATCTTAACTTCCCATATTCCTTCCTCTGGGGTTTGCTTTTTCATGTCTGGGTGGAGAGAATGTATTCCTGTGCTACAATTCGGCCAAAAAGCTCTCAGCTCCCACACAATTTCACTGTTAGAAGTTTCACAAAGAGGGAAAAAAAACAAGAAAAGGAAGGAATTACAGAAGGAGGACTAGAGAGAGAGTTTTATCTGGTGTGCTTTTGCAATCAAAGGATAAACAGGCCATGTCAGGCTACTCCTAAAAGAACCAAGAGCTCATTCTATGTCATGGTCAATCTCTCTTTGCAAATTGTGAGCTTTTTGCTCTTGAAAAGAAAAAAGGAACACAGAAACTCACAAAAAAAATAAAGCTGTAGGCCAAATTAATCTCTGCGTAGCTTCACTTGCATGCAAAATTATTCATTCTTTTGTTACTAAAAACAGCTAAGGTAATTGCAGATGAACACTTTTCCACTTTTATACTTTATTATCTCTTGGCAAGTCTCTCTTGGAGTCATCAATAGGATTTTATGTCACAACAAATCCAGCTTCCTAAATAGACTCAGGTGCTGTGATAGAATTGGGCCCTTCGTGGAGCTGGGCTGATCATCAGTATTCCCAGGGCACCTCTCAGGAGAAGCAGGTCTTAGAAAATGCTCAATATTTTCTGTAAAGCACTGTGTACATTCATCCAAGGAGAAAAAAACTAACCTCTGCCCCTCAGAAACGGCGCCGTGACTCTTACAAAATGAGATCTAAAACTGAGCTGTATCATTTTCATTTTTATAGGCTGTGTCATTGCCTGAACTCCTGTTCCAGCCACCACTGGATCATTGGCAGCTCAAATATTGCCCAACTGCTACCCAAGGTATGTGTTCACATGCAGCTGGCTGGCAAACAAGGGGCCTGTAGACCATGCTCTGCAAGTTGTGTTTGACATATAATGAAGATTGAGGAGAGCAAATGGCCTCTGCTGCACAGTCCTTTGTGTTAGTGCTTAGTATCACACCCAGGCTCCAACAATGGGAACAAAAAAAACTGCTTTTCTCCCATTTTTCACTTCCATTAAACTCACTGTGCACAAAGATGTGAGCAGAGACCACACAGCTCATTTTAGCAATTACCCATCTCACCCTGACTCCCTCCTTATCTTCTCAGCAGCATCTACGAGGCATCAGGGAGCAGTTTCAACCTTTGGGAAGAAGGTGGGTGCTCAACAACTTATGTGCTCAACATGGGGGAAATTCACCTCCCTCCCCTGACTGGCAGCTGCCAAAAAGCTGAATGGTTCCCCATAGCTGCATTCCAGGATGCTTGGGGATAAATCAGCATGTGAGAATGTAGCATGTCTCTTTTCTTTTAATGGCTAGAGCCCCAAAGAGCTACTTAGAAAAATTTGAGGCTTGGCATTTAAAAATGAGAAAAAATACACACAAAACTGTTCTGATCAGCTTTCAACACAGAAACAAAACCAAACAAGCCAGGACATTGAAATGAGGCATGTTAGTGTGCACCCTACCTCTGCTCCAGCCAAACAATATGAGTTAAAGTCAATGTATGTGAGTCACCCCTCTATTAATCTGCATTTATACCATGAATTTATGAGGGTAAACACACCAGTGGTTCAGGCT
This sequence comes from Turnix velox, assembly GCA_013400935.1. Classification (NCBI taxonomy): domain Eukaryota; kingdom Metazoa; phylum Chordata; class Aves; order Charadriiformes; family Turnicidae; genus Turnix; species Turnix velox. The sequence goes on from VZTY01026195.1 coordinate 104,556, forward strand.
CTTGGTGTCAGCCTCCGTGGGGACTTGAATGACTGTCAGCTTGTATCTCAGTCCACAGGCTGTTTGCCCATGAATTTTAAATATAGATTGAACGTCAGTGCCTCTTTCCACAAATCAAGGCTTCTCATTTAAAACATTGCACTTGCATGCTAAATAGAGACTAATTAGGCACTCAAAGGGAGGACAAATCTAATTTGACTAGAAGGAAATGGAAAAAAATTAATGCAATGCTTCAGCACTATGGGAAACAGCCTTTTGCACTGGTTAAAGTGGAAGCAGAGTATGACCTGGGACTTCTCCTGCTCCTCACTTCCTTGTGGAAGTCCTTTACACTCTCCTGGTTTCACTGCTCTTTGGGTCATCATTCACATCAACATAAAATAGCCACCCTGGTGCTCCAGCATCCCACACACCTCATGTGTTTGTGCAGGGGGTCACAGATTTCACATCCACCTGTATTTGTTCCATTTTAAATCATCTGCTAGAGTGGTAGGAGGGAGCTTCCTGGGCTTCCTGAGCAATGTCAATGATGGATTTAATCTACTATAATACAACTATCACCCCCAGAAAAAAAAAATCACACACCTTTTTGTGAGTAGTGGGAGCCTTCTGATGGGTTTCTCTAAATAAAATGGAGCACAGTTGGCTAAGCAATCTTTAGAGGCTCCTCTTTACACATCAACAGCTCATAGCATCCTCAGGCAGTGGAAGTTTATGAATCTCTCTCTGGATGTTAAAGCACTCATTAGTTCTAGGCTGAGGGAGCAGATGGCAGTGGGTTTGCCTTTCCTTGGACACAGGAGGAAGAGTCTGCAATGCCCTTCATTAAAGGCTTTGAGACTGTTAAAGAAACCAGAAATTACTCTAAAAGGATTTTTCTCCTTCCAGAAGATCCAGGTTTCCCACCACACACAATATCTCTACTAAGTAGCCAGCACAGCAGAGAAGGTGAGAGAAAGAGGGAGGCAGAAGAGAAACAAAATTCAGCTTGATTTATATTAAACCCATGCAATATGTAAATAATGGCACCTTGAAATAGGAAAGCTCATAAATTTTAGGGTACAGTCTCAAGTTTGAAACTCATTCCAGGTTGAGCCAGACAGAGGATTGCCAAAACTTACAAAATTTTGGAGTAAGCTTGGGTCCAGCACAATGTTGTCCAAGGCCCAATTCCAAACAGAAGTTGGCACATTTAAACCTGGCTTCAGTTCTGATTAGACCTTTGGGGATTCATGGTTTTTCTTCAGAAGGCTGGAAACAAGCCATTTTACAGCTGCTAATGCTAAGGCAGGTGGAATTGACTATTTCAGCTAAGTATCTGTGTGGTTGTTTCTGTTTGCACTCAAACCAAAAGTCAGGAGATCCTCACTCAAGTGTGGCTGGAGGAGAAATGAAGGAGACTTCACCTCTGCACACATGCCCTGATCCTGCTGCACTCCATCCATGATCCAGCCTCACCACACTGACTCCTCCTTTAATGCAGCACATTAACCAGCCTCAAACCTGATGGCTCTGATTCAAACCTTCATCTGAAGGTTGCCAAGGCCAACAAATCTTGGCTGTTGATCAAGAAAATCCTCTGACACTATCAGCTTTTCAGGGCAGGACTTAATTGAGTCCATACGTTCCCTGAGACAACCCTAGAAGCATGAAGTTTTATCAGTAGTAGTTTGTCTCCTCAACAACAGTTGTCATCCTATTGCTGGGTGGTATCTCCTGGGGATTCCTGCTGACATAGGGACATGGGAGAAACTCTTCCTCCTTCCTCTCACCCAGAGTTGGCTGTTATCTCAGAGACATGAGGCATCCAGAGAGTAATTGAACAGCCCAGGTTTTGGCTGAGGATCAACTAAGTGGTCTTTATCCAGACTCCTTTCACAGTTCTGTCTCTTGATGCTTCTGGAGTTCCACCAGCAGAAAATCTAAATTTTTGGCTGGTGTTCCTCTAGCAGATTGCCCTATTGTATTGTAAACAATTTAGTGGGTTTCAGAAAGCTAAAAAGCATCTAAAATGGCCAGCTAGATCTTCCTGTCCTGGGAAGTTATCTGTGGCCACAGAAACTGATTTGAAAATGTGTGATCTCAGGGTTCTTCCTCATACAAGATCTATAAAGAAGTTATGGTGGAGAAGCAGCTTGAGGAATAGTTAAGTAGCAGCCTCAAAACATCAGACACTTGCTACTCTCATTTCCTCATCTACTTACTCCTGAGATGGGAAGGCTAAAACTGCAGAATCCTGAGGCTGCTTTGGGTCAAGCCTTCAAAACTCTGCTGTTTCTTCATCCCTGCAACAATGAAGTTGTGCAGAGTTATTATTTGGCTAAATTAGCTAAACTTTGAGATATCTGAATAATTGTACCTATGAAGAAATCTCAGCAGCCCTTTAAAACCAGCCTTTAGGATTGTAAAACTCACCAGGTTTCAGTAGTAGTGTTACCACCATAGCCAGGGTTCTCTCCATAGTCTGTACCCAAATCCTGTAGCTTTAATAATCAAGGGAATGTTTAGTCTTCCAGCTGTAATATTTCTTGCCTTTTAGGATTCATCCCTGACAATAATTAAGTCTCATAAGGATGAAACTTAAATGAGCAGTAGCCTTTGGGGACAGTATTAGAGTGCTAACTGTGTTTGTGGTTTAAATATTAATGTCAAAGTGTAATTACCATCCGTTAAGTTTCAAGCCAGTGTTTGAAAACAGATTTCACTGAGCAGGAAGAATGAGCTGCACCAGTTGGAAGCTTCTGTATGGAGAGGATTAAAATTTAGAGCTGGAAGAATTTCTCAACCAGGCAAAGAGCACAAGGAGACATGCTTGGTGGGTGTTCTTCATGCACCCCCAGTGTGGGGTGGCTTCCAGCTGCTGCTTGACTCCAGGCACAGCTCCCAACTTCTTCAGACAGCATGGAGAGGGAAGAAGCCCCCACAGCAGCAATGCTGCAATATCTCATTGCAGTGAGGACCATGGATATTGTGTGTCTAACTTAAAACACTGGGTTTCAGATGAAAAAAATCTAATTTTTTCCTTACTTATTCCCTGGGCAAGGATCTCATTGAGTTCTGTCTTGGTTTGAGCAACACAGATCTACATTTCTTCTAATGCTTGGGAAAACTGCACTTTCAGAAGATGCTAGTGTCTGAATTTGTGAAAATATTTACTGTAAAGCCAGCTATAAGATGCAGTTTTCAAGATCTCATGCAAATTAGGCTTTGAATGGGAGAGAAGGATTCTCTGCATGCACTTGGTAGGGATAGGCTGTGCTTCAGTTCAGCCACAAATTGTGAGCTGGTGACAGTAATACTCTCCTCTCCCTCTAGGTCTTGAGCATGAAACAAGAGAAGCTGTAAGTCATTTCACTTCATCTCTGCTGGCTTCAGACAAATAGAGCAGAAAAGTCAAGGCAGAGAGAGTGGAAAGAGGGCATGAAATGGAGCTGATATTTTGTAATGGCTGGGTTAGCCTGGCCACTGCTTACAAGCATTAATAACATACAAGCTATTCCCACTGCTCCCAAACCTTTGTGCAATCTTAAAAGTGAGACAGAAGGAGAAAGAAAGAGAATAGAGAAGTAATGCAAACAAATCTTGCAGTGTGTTCCCAGAATTAATTCCTTTTTTTTTTTCTACACACTTCTACCCCTTTCCTCCAGGTCTGGGGTTCAAACAAAAAGATCTCCCCTCTCCAAGGAAAGCTCCTTTCATCCTTGTTCCTTGGAGAGGATCAGGTGATCCCCAGACCTTCTCAAATACAATCAATGAGAGATTAAAGATGTTTCCTCCACTGCTGCTGTCCTCTGAGGACAGCAGAGGTCTGATCAGCCACACAGGCCTGGTGTACCACAGATAAACCTTTCATTCAGCATCTGTTGTAAATCCCAAGGAATCTAATGGGATTTGGCAATTTAATCCAGCCAAGGTTTACATGATCAAAAGAATTTCTTCAAGTCAGCAGCATTTACGAGGAGAGCCAGCCAAAATCTCAAAATACAGTCCCTCAGCAGGATGAAGCCATTATTCTTTCTTTTTGAGTTTACACATCTTTATTTTTATCATCTCTCTGAGAAGAGGGGGAGTAAAGAAGGAGAAGTTTAGAGCACAGATAAATTCTGCCTGAGAAAGAGCTATCCCCAACCTCTCAGCGACACATTAGCCTTCAGAGAGATTGATGGATAGCTGGATTCCTGGGAAAGACTCATTGCCAGTGCCCTAATGACCAGAGAAATCAGGCAGAGGAACTGCAAAATTAACTCAGGTTCTAAATAATTAAGCTTTAGGTGAATATTTTCTTTGTTTCAGCTGCAGCTTCCTCTCTGCCTCTGATGGAAGGATTTCACCTATAGCTGCTTTGGGGTATGATACTGCCCATCCTGTTCAGGCAGTCTGGTCTCCTGGGTTATCTTTCTGGCTCTCTTCTGGTGAGATAATGAATCTCAAAGCTGGTGCATGTTTTAGGAGGAAATGGAGTCATCCAAAATGGATAGCTTCATTTGGAAAAGGAAGCCTTCCTCTCTCTCCTCCCTGAAAGGGCTTCCTGCCCTTTGGAGAGTGCAAGGGATTTTTGCTGATGTTTGGTAAAGGGCCATGGAGCGGGAATGATAAATGACAGAGCAGGTTTCCTGCCTGCCCCTGGTCCTTGGCTTTTTTCACAACCTCTGAGCTGTGCCCTTAATATTTTCTTTCACATGGGGTCAGATCCAGCATGGCGCAAAACATTTCCTGACTCCATCCTAATCCTGTGGAGTGAGAACAATAAAAAAGTGATATAAATGCTCAGTAAAAGTCACCTTTGCTGCAGTCACTAAGAGCTGAGGGCAGTTTATGCTTCTTAAAACCAGCTCCAGTGAAACCAATGGAACTAGACCCAAACTATGCTTCCCATGAGACCTAAAAGACTTCCTGATTTCTGTGGAAACCTCGAACAGCTTCTTAACAGAGATCAGAATTTATATCAACTGTCTCTGATTCTGGAAAACTGGAAAAAAGCAGCACTTTATTAAAACAAAATCTTGCATAATAAGCAGAGCTCATTTGTCTGTTACTGCAAGTGACAGTCCATCAGGATGTCACTTACCTTGACAGCTGTCACCTCTCTGAGACTGACACATTTAGAGACTCTAGTGTTTCCTCTGCAGCTCTCCTTGTACTGCTCCCCCATGCTCACATCCTCATCACCACCTTTAAAGCCTTTCCCAGCTCTTTTGTGCATTTGATATTCACATCTATCCATCTAGGTCTTTTGATTTCACCCTACAACATGCCTTTTGCTGCCACCAGTCACTTGAGATTGATTTGCTAGACAGATTTGTGGTGGGAGTTGTGGGACAGGTCCCCTTCTGATGTGATCTGGAAGAACTATGGATGCTCACCTGCATCACCTAATGCCTCACCCCTGTCACTTCAGCTTTCCACTGGATCATTTCTCCCTCTTTCTCCCAGCTTCTTCTGTACAAGCCACAACTCTCTCTCCTCATTTCTACTTGCTTATTGCTTTTACAGCTTCTTTCTTTCAAATACAAATGCCTGATTACTGCTGTCTCCTGGGATAAAAGATGTTGTCTCCGACACCTGTGACAGACTTACTCCTACTTATATGAGAGCTGAAGATAACACCAAGAATTCTGATCAGAAAGAAGGGCAGAGTGTTTTCCACTGGGACAAGAAATTAAATCCCCAAACCATAGAAAAGGAGGGCATCCTTAAGCCTACAAAAAGGGAAGCAGCAATGCAAGGCTGTTTTAGTCATTAGAGTAAAGAAGGCCCTTGACATAAATCAGACAGATTTTGCTTTCTTTGATACTGGTACAAATCCAGGATAAACACTATGATTTCACTGGGATTACTTCACATTCATGCTGATGCAAATATTATTAAAATTGGGTTTCTTACCGTTCAGATGAGTACCCTGCAGTAGAACATACACTGTGTGCCCACTGCTGCTTCCTAATTGGAGGTAGGTTTATTGACCAAAGATCAGTACAGCATTTTATCTGTTCTTTTTCCTTGTTCTCTCCGTCCCTCTCTCCAGGTCTCACTGATAGCCAAGGGAGAGAAAAAGCATCAGCAGTTTCTATCTACAATGAAATACAAACTCTTCTTCCCAGGCTTCCTTGTGAGGCAAACGAGCTGCTTTCTCCTCTTCCCATGAGTGACAAACAGCCTCCAGAGCAGCACATCAGTCAGAGATACAAGCTCTTTGCTGGAACTGATGAGCTGCTGTAGCATTTTGGTGCTCCCACAGCTCCGTGTCTTGTAACTGTGACAGACACTCACTGGCCTTCAGCGTGGGCTCTGGAGGGAGTCCAGAAGTATCTTTGCACTGGTGCATGTGCCTGGGTCCTGCTGAAATAAATGTCTGCTGCATTCCCACAGACAATGGCTGTATAAATCATTGAGAGCAAAATCCACAGTCCTTAAACCTTTTCCTCCAAAAATAAAACCTCCTCAGCTTAAGCTAAAGCAAAACCTTGATTTGGTAGGGACAGATGGATGGATATAGATACAGACTCATACATACTGCTTTTCAGGTTTCTGTGTGTCACTCCTGTGCACCCCTATTGCTTTAGCAGATGTATTGGAGGGAAGACCAAGATTTTCCTCAATTGTCAGCTTCATATTATGCCTCTCTTCCTCTGTCTTAGATCATTTGACAGTCCTTCCCACTCTGTGGGATTCTCTGATATGATCTACTGAATACAAACAGATACAGATACAACATTAATTGGTATTTATGCTGCAAACACTGTGCAACTACATGGTCATTTGCAAGTTCCCTTAGATCAGTCATTAATGATATTTAACATTGGCAGGTTATTACATCCATAATTGCTGCACAGCTCAGAGTGTTCAGGTCCCCTGACAAAAAGGCAATGTAGCAAATTTAGGCAGTTCTCTTTATGCCTTGACAGTGTTGAAATTGGATGTGATTGTTATGGAATTCTGGATTCTCTTCTCTAGTAAAAACCACCACCACCAGCTGATTTATTCTGTTGCTTCCACCTGCAATGCACCCACAGTCTGCCTGCAGCATCAGTCCCTCAGCCAGCTCCCAACAGCACAAACCAACAACAGAAGCATCAATTCCAGTGTAGGCTGCACACACTTCACATCCATCCCACTCTGTGGCTGCCTTCCCATTACAGCCCACCTTCTACTGTCACCTAGAAAAGCTACATGAAAGATGTAAATTCTAGGTTCTCCATGATATGTCAGTCTAAGACTCCTGGTCTTTCATCCTGCCCAAGATCCTTTGGATGAAGAGCATCAGTTTAGTTCTGTTTGGATTTTTGTGGAATTGGAGATGAGACTCCACAAACTGTTGCAATAGTAAGAAGGAGAAGAGATAGTTTTTATGCCTACTCCCTGCCATTGACAGAAATTCGGGTTTTTGCCTTCAATACACTTGGCTAGCAGGATGTTTTTCACAGGTTTGTCTAATTATCTCACTATTTGTGTCTTGGGAACATCTTCTGAAGATGTGTCTTCAAGCTGCAGCAGTTGGGGCTGGCAATATTGCATCTCCCCTGCCAGCTCCCCCCTGCCTGCTCTCTCTGTATGTATCTCATCTGGAAAAATAAATATCTCCTGTGCATATCGTCACTCTGAGCCTGTGTCTGCTACCATCATGTTGGTGATAATGAGAATACCAGATCCCCTGAGAGACAACGAAGGCAAAACTTTGTTAGAACAAAGCAGAATCTGTTTTCTTTTGTTGCTGCATTTCTGGATCAGGAAAACGTATCTGGGGAGTCATTTCTCCATTTTTCAGGCCTGCAGTGAATTTATACAGTCCCACCAGGGACTGGCACGGTGTTGTCAGCAACCAGGATACACAAGTGAATACCTCAGAGAGCCCAGTGCAGGCTGTGGAACCATTCTGGCTGCCAGCCATGGCTCTGGAAGAATAATAATGAAAAAAAATGTGCTTGCTACAGGACTGCAGACCTAAGGAAATCAAAATGCTATTGATCCCAGCCCATCCTGTTCTCATTACAGTCTCTGCCAGTGGCATCAGGAGTTTTGATGAAATCCATCATTACTAGCAGAGTAAATACATCTTTAGGTGGCGTAAATCAGCAGCACTTGCAATGCCAATTTATGCCAAGTGTGAGTATAGGCCACTCTGGTATTTGTTACGTGCAGAGAAATAGTATGTGGGGGTCAATACAGAAAGCTCCAGTATAGCTGAGGCTTGCAGAGCATTTGTTTAACTAATCAGCTCCACCATGCAATCAGTGTCTATTTTTCCTCTCCTAAATAGGCATGCATGAGGGGAAAAAATGATTGTTAAATACTCATACAGAGGGTTTTAACAAACTGCAGATTTGAGGAGAAAAAACACAAGTACAAATAAAGCTTCCCAGCTGCTTATGATCTCTTTTTTTTTTTTTTTTTCTTCCAGTTGAATAAATAATCACCTTTCACTAACAGAGGAAATATAAAAACCCTCAGAATTGGCAAAGCACAAAGGAAGCCCACCACTTGCAGGAGGAATTCCTCAAGAAACACTTCTATACAGTGAATTAAATATCTCTCTCAGTTCCTCTAGATGTGGGAGGCAACAAAGAAGCTGAAATAATGAAGTAAAGAAATAAATATTTAATTAATAAACTGAATGAAGAAGGAATAGTTTCCAGATACTTCACCCCAGAGTCCTAAATAAAAGATAAACAAACTGCAAAACATTACCCAGTCATCTCCACAGCAGCTCTTTACAGCAGGTCTTGCATGCAACAGATTTACTAAAGTGAACTGAATAAAGTACCAGAAATATCTTGGAGAGAGGATTACCATAAGAGAGAGAAGGAAAAAGCAATATGACATTGCTTTTTCACACTCAAGAAAATAAAAACACATAAAGACTTAGCATAGTTTGAAGCCACAGAACCAAGCAGTGTTGACAGCTGGAGCATTCACCATTAATCCACAGCACCTTCTATTTCCACCTCTATTTCTTGTTTTTCTTAGGAACATCAAGCTTAAAACCACTGCTAGACTGGGAGCAGAGCTTATGAATCAAAGAAAGGATGCAGTGGTATAATCTTTTCCAACCCATCTTCTTGTAAGCTTGGTTTCTATTGGTTTAACATCCCTCCATGGTCTTTATTAGCAAACTAAATGTGAAGTACTTCCCTTGCTCTGTGTGAATTCTTATGAAGGAGGAGAACAGCAGCGTAAGATAGATGTGTCAGCTGGGAGGGCTAGGAGATTGGCTATAAGAATTTTAAGGAGCTAATTTCAAGAAAACAGTAATCAAGGGAAGCTGAAAGAGTAGGAGAATGTCATAAAAAGAAGTAAGCTGCTTCTCTCAGCAGAAGGAGCTGGGTTGATATGATTCTCTGAGGTTCCCAGATTGGTTGCACCAATTCTATAAAGTTTAGGTATTACAGCAAGCCAGCAACCAGGAAGTTGCAGTTTTAGAGATGATGACTGGCTGCAGATTAAGTGCCCACATAAATCCTGTCAGCTGGAAAAAGACATGTTTGTTTTAAAAGAAAATTATGTAACTGAGAAAATCGAGTCTTTTCTCCACTTTTTTTTTTTTTTCAGTTACAGCCTTTGAAAACTGAAGCTGAGTTTTACAGTGAGTTTATCAGACAGGTCACAATGAGTAAGTTCAGCTACAATTAAAGCTGTAAAGGGATCAAACTATCCCCAAAGACATGATTCTCCATTACAGCAAAATCCTTCTGTACCTGCCTCATTCCAGAGCACTAGATAACACCTGGCACTCACATGAGCTCTCAGAAGATTTGTGTTCCCAGCAAAGTTCATTTGTGTTAAAGCTTCAGTGTGCTCATTAATCTGACTGCCGTCCAGGCACAAAGTCCCTTTGTCTCTGCATTGTGGTGTTAATAACTCAAACTGATTAACAGAGAAAATGAGCACAGCTTGTCTTAAATAAAAGTAAGGAAGTTGAACAATATAATTCAACACTCCTGGCCTCCCTGGGAAAAAAAAGGAAAGAAAATGGGAGGGTTTTGGTCAAGAAGAATGAGGCTCTCAGCATGTTCTGGCTTAGCACAGCAGAACTTCTCAGCCCAACCTGTTATGGGTCAGTGGTGGGGAGGAGTGTGACTGGCACCAGGGAGCATCATTGGAAAGGGTGTTGTGGGTTAGAAAGGCACTGAAAAGGTTGTTGTGGGTTGGAAAGGCACTGAAAAGGTTGTTGTGGGTTGGAGAAGAAAGACTGCAGTGGAAGAGTCAAGCAACACTACCCATCTCCCAGCACAGGAAATAAGTCCTCCATGGAAGGCACAACATCAGTGTGCTGAGGGTTGTCTGGGATTCTGGATGCACTGCTCTTCCTTCCAGTCCTATTGAGTACAGGAGACAGCAAGCCCATGAACTATTGAGCTTGTGTGGTGACCTCTACAATTTGCAGCAGCCACTGCATACATTATTAATGCCACTGTCTGTACCAAGAACAGACCCTGCTCCCAGCCAGGGTCAAGCTCCATTAATTATGCTCTGTGAATTAGCCCAAACAGGGGGAACACTGAAACAGAATAATTTGCCATTAGGTCAGTAATCAGGTGCCCTGAAGATGGAGTAGGTTATGGCAACACGAGCATATAATACTCTCATCTCACAGAGCAGATGAATAAATGGTGGAGCACTTGCCAGCACAGTCCTCTCCATTTCACCCTGGAACCTGATTCATTCTGATGAAGGCAAACACAGCAGTAGCCCCTTCCCAAAACTTCACCACATTCATCTGAGCCAGCCAAGACCTATGTAAACAGAAGGGAGCCAATTAGCAGCTGATGTGAATGGTTCAGCAGAAAGTTATTATTTAAAAGCTAGTTAAGATAATTAGGGGGCAGTTTAATTAAAACATCAACTTAAACACAAAATGAATGTCGTAGCTTTCAAGCTCAGCGGGATGCACAGCTAGCAGCTTCCCCTGGGAGGCTGCTAATTACTGTTTGTAGTGACTGCAAATAATAAATTAAAAATAATAATAATAATAATACCCCTTTAAGCCTTGGAAATGTTAGGAGCTTGGTTCCTTTCTGTCCAGTGGATGGCCACTGCTCAGTCCCTGCTGCATGCTTACATTGCAGAGCATCAGAGCATCTGCAGGATATTAGAATAGAGCTAGAGTAATTCAGCTTAAGTTTTTTAAGGTCTTTCTTTCCATTTCATTTAACTGTTCCTCTGACAGTCCCTCCTCCAGCAACTACCAAAGGAGATGCTCCATTTCACACAGCAGATAATTCCCAACAGAAGAAGGGAAGGTTTCTGCAGTAAAGAGAAGGTGCTCACGGTGCTGAGGAGCACAAGATCTGATGTTTTCTCAGTTAAAGGAAGCTAAGCTGTGTTATCTAATTCCTGAGCTATAGATCCCGAGTTGCCCAAGGGGAGAGGAAGGCATTAATTACTTATGAATCAATTGATCTGCTGCTATTTCAGGAATATCTACCTAATGACTGTGTAATAGAGATGATTCCCAAACAGCAGCTCCCTCACTTAACAAAAGCCATCCCTCATCCTACTTCCTCAAAGAAGAGCAGGGCAAGAGCCTGCTGTGCAGGGAATTTCTGGGACACAAGGCAAACTCCTACCAGCTGCTGGCCTTGTCTGCTCTTCACCTTGATATTGCACCCCAGATTAGTTCTGTAGAAGATGCTAAAGTGTATCTGTGAATGTGTTCTGTGAATCTCTTTGTTCTGAAAGAAGTTCAGAGGTAATTCAGGGGTTTTTATAAACACATTTAAGTCAGCAGGAATATCACTCATCCAAGCATTTCTGTGCTTCTGAAGCACAACTACTTATCATTGTACCATTCCTGCCTTCAGCTTCTCTCCTAAATAATTAAGTTCTTTGCCAATCATCAATTCTCTCAGTGTAAGCAGGGTCAAAAGGTAACCTATGCTCAAGTAAGCTCTGGGGGGTAAATTCATAAGAAAGGTGGTCAAAATCTGCAAGGAATGCTTTGCAGTGGCTTTCTTACTAATAACTATCTGTCAACACTTATCAAAACTGTATATAATCATCTCATCTGTATTGCCTTTTATTTTAGCAAAACATCTAACTAGAGAAGACTGAAGAAAACATCTAGTCTTACACAGGTCTTTTTGGTAAAAGCTATCAAAGCTTTTTATACAGAGAGTGTGTGTATCATTATAGCCATTTTGATAAACAGGAAAATGAAAGCACAGAGAGATTCAATGGCTTGCACAAGGCATTAGGGCAGATTAGTGCCAGAAACAAACTCAAGTGTCTGGAGTGTTGCTGCAATGCCCTGAAAGACATCAGGTAAAGATCAGCTCATTCATAACTAAATGCAACCATTTCTCATCTGAAATTGTGTGCTGTGAGCCCTGCATACCAATGTTACGTGGTAATTTAGGGCACCTCTGACTTAGATGTTGTCTGTAATTTGTGTCATCCAATTCAAAAGCCTAACCTAGGGCATGCAGCTGGTAAACACCTGCTTTCAGATTTGTTCAGGACAATAACATTAGCTGACTGCTAGACAACCCTGTTTCACCAGGTTGCTGTGGTTTCTAGTTTATTCTCACCCATCCATCAGGGTTCCCAGCAACACCACAGCCCCCAGTGCTGGGAGAGGCAGGTTTGGACAGAGGCAGGGGAGCAGCTGGGATAAAGGAGAGGGGACAGACTGGGCAAGCAGTTTGCACACACACAGCAGCTGTGTCTTCAGCCCAGGGAAGAGCTGCAGCTGCACAGCAGCTTGGCAATGAGAGGTCACAGAGCACTGATTCAAGGGACTGAGGCAGAAGCTGAGAATAGCCACAGTCTGGGACAAAGGCAGAAGCTCCATAGCTGGTGGCAAGGAGTGAAAAGAAAGGGCTGGCCTTGATCTCTGCGCTCGTCTGAAGTGTCCCCAGAAGGAAAGCATCAGGATTAGTGGGTTAATAAAAGCACTGTGCCTTGTGGCCTACAGCTGCTGACTGAATTGATCCAGCTTTGCCCACAGTGACTTGCTGTGCATGCAATGAAACATTGGCTCAGTGGTGCCCTGGAAGGGCAGTGACAGCTGGGGCACCAGTTCTTCTTCAAGGGGAGCAATGGCTGAAGGGGAAGCAAAGGATGTCATCACTAGGGATCTAAATGAATCCAAATTGCATTTGCATTTCATTTAGATTTAATAAGATAGTTATTGTTTGTTAATTACGTGCCAATTGATTACTGCAGCAACATATTTATTGAAGAGGAATAATTCAGCTGAAGATGCATATCCTACTCATCTAAATTGAATTAAGCAGATTCAAAGTGATGCAGTGTCATGGAGTGTACATCTCTGGTTTGATACTGGCAATTTGGCAAAAATTCTACAGTCTGGAAGAAAAGCTGCTTTGTTCCATGGCAACCTCTGCCCAGGAGGAAGTATCACCCATCAAGGAGCTGTGTGGAAGATGCTGGAAGCCAGTGTATGAGCCTGCAGCTCTTGGAAGCCACAAAGCTAAGCTCTGCAAGGAGTCCTTGTATTGCTTTACAGCAACTTGTACCATGAAGGGATGTATACACAAGCACAAACATACAAATAAATGGAAAAATAAACAAACTCAATTCCAAAACTGGAAGCTGAAATAATTAGAGCCTTTGTTTCAATCCCATCCATTTTCTCCTGTAAAAAAAAGCAAGTTCTTGGTTCTTCAAGACTCCACAGAGCTAAAAAGCAGGAGGTCTGGCAAAGGTCACCCCTACAAAAGATGAAGGAAAGGCAGCTTGTGCCAGTTCTAGAGAGGAGATTTGGGGTATGTGGGGATGGGGAAAAATTTAGCCCCATTTGATGAAAATGAGAAACTAAATGATCTTCTCTTCATGATGGTTTTTGCACATAAGCAGCTGCAGATCAGAGGACTGCTCCAGCCGGGAAATGTCAATTGTATGGAAATGTCATCTTCATTGCAGAGCTCTCCTGGGGCTGCTGGTAACTGCAACTCAATTGCATTAATTTCCATCCCTCTTTATCTCAGTTTCTCCTTTATTTTTCAATCTTTTAACCTTTCTAAAAAAAAAAAAAAATTAAAAACAACCATCTTTTCTCCATTGAATAAAGTTTCATAACTACAATTGTGTGGAAAGGTTAAAGAGTTTCAATTAGAAAGGTCAGCCCGGGATCACTGTGCAGCAGGATGCATGTGCTGTCTGTTCTTCTCAAAGTTTGAAGGCAGCAACAAACAGCTTCCTATGCCAGGGCTGACACCTCCAGTTTTTTCAGTCCCACCAAAAATAAACTTGCAGTCCTTACTTCTCAAACAGTGCAAAGGCTCACAGATCTCAGGGGATTTTCAAAAAGGAAAACTCTTGAGTTCAAACTGAAGACCAGATCAAGAGGAAGGAAAGATGTATAAAGTCATAGACAATTCCCAAAGGGAGGCCACTGCACTCTTGGAGGTGTCATCAAACCAAAGGCAGTGTCAAAATGTAGCTCATAACATCTCCAAAGCACCCACAGCATGAGACCAAGTTCACATACAGGTATGTCTAACCTCAGTGCCTTGGCTTTCATTTTCCAACTCCCACATTCTCCAATTCTTTGTCCCTGCCCGAGCTAAACCCCAACTTGTCTCATAGGAAAACAGATGAATCTATTCCCCAGTGTTGAAATGAGAGAGGAACAACAGGGTGCACAGAGGGGACAAGTGTGTGGCTGGTCAGGAGAGAGGGATTACGTGAATTACAATTGATTTTTCTACCACTAATGAACCATGAAGTGCTTGTGATTGCATCTTGAAGAGATGTATAATTATTCATCGAATCTCAGAAGATAATTAAACTTCATTAAACACAGACATGACAAGCTTGCATAGTAAAGAATAAACCCCAGAGCAGGTTCCTGATGGAAGAGGGAGATGCAGTGTTGGGAGATGATAAAGAGAATCAAGGGAAACAAATGAAGGGCTCTTCACTAGGAACAGGTTTTGTCCGAACAAGAAATTGCTGCCATCAGTGTGGTTTTTTTCCACCTCTTTTTCTTTTCCTTTCATACATCATAACCACACCATCGCCTTTGCCTGACATTAAGAGTGTTTTATATAATACACTTACCTATTCTGCAGCAGTTGCTGTGTGAAAATGTTCTAGTGTTTCAGAGCCAGCAGGGACTGATCTCTCTGCATGTTCACCCAAGTTGTTGTGAGGTACAAAGCACAGGCTGTGGCAGGAGCTGGGGAGAAGCAAAGGGAGGTGGCACCAGGGAGATGCAGTTCATCACCACATGGATTGGAATTCCCAAACAATTCAGCATCCAAGAGATCAAGGGAGTGCTTTCTTCTTTCATGTAATTCAGCCTTTGTTTGTGACCATGTGAAAATTTAGCCCATGTGGTCTATATTCTGGAGATTTATTAGGACATAATGGAACACATACTACAGGCTATATGGCATGTTCAATACTGGTGTAAATTATGCCCTGGTTGAACACAAAGCACTTGAAACAGATAAGCAGAATCTAAGAACATTTCAGAAAAGAAACTTATTCATCAAAGAAGAAACCCACTGGAGAAATAAAAAGCTAAAATAATGTGCACTGCTGTGGATCAAAGGAACCTTGGCCTGCTGGTAGTGGGAACCAAAATCATTAATCCAGAACAGCATTTGTTCAAAGTTTTATTGTGGTGCTCTTGGGATCTGTCAGCAAGTACAATGCCCCAAGTGAGGTTAACATCTGCATCTACAGTCAAAGTAAGAACTTAATAGAGTATCTGCCTTCTACTGGTACACTGTTGGTAAGCTAAACACCCCCACTATCTTGGCTGAAGGTGATCTCTCTGTCTTTTGCATTTACACTGAATTTCCACATAGAATGAAGGACAGGCTCCCCTTCTCCACCCCCTTTTAGATTGCCTCATCTACCAAGGGTCATCCAGCATCAAGCTCAGACAAATACAAGACTGTTGGGACACCAGTGCTACTGCAGAGCAGCACTGTTAGTGCTTACAAAGCAAGAACAGGCTGTATTTCCAGAAGTCAGTGTAGAGAAAAGGACAGAAATCTCAGGCTAGCCCCAATGTAGTTTTAGTTCCCCTCAAAGGGCTCTCTTTTCATTATTGCCCTCCTAGAACTTAACATCAAGAGTTTTCAGTCCCGAGGCAATCTGATTTTATTAAGAATTGGAAATGTTGACATCAAGTTAAAAAGACCAGGAGAAGATGCTGCTCCCACCAGGCTGGCATAACTCTGCTGAGCACACATGCTCTGCACAGCACCGTGCATAGGGAATGAGACAGTTTGCACTTTATTTCTACCCTGTACATCTCTTTCCCATCCACACCCAAGGGAACAACTGAGCCCTACAGCTACATCTCTCTCATCTCTCCTTCATTTTCTATTCCTACCTGACATAGCACCTCCTCTTTCCCTCACCTCAGATAGAATTTAGAAATATAGGTCTTCCCTATCCTAGCGTGACTTAAATCAAGGCAGTGTAGCTAACATTTCACTACAGTGTAGACAGACCAGCACAGTAATAGCTACAGACAAAATGAAGGATAAACAGGCACACACACACAAGTGGAAATTAATCAGCTGAGAACTGTTGCTTATTTCCTCCCCTAGAAAAAAGTCTTTATAACAAAGTCTTTTGTCTCTGGCACAGAGACAAGTATTGGGGTCTATCAGACCTGATTTCTAATTGGTACCGTTTGGCCAGTGAAATCTCCTTCATATAACTCCATCAGTTTAATGAGTCTGTAAGCCAATTAGGCCAAATTGATTTAATAAAGGGTCAAACCAGTCTTGCTGGATATATATCCAGAGTACTCACTCCAATTTAACTGAGTGAATTTAAGATTAGTTTCAGAAAATATGTGCAAAGCTTGTAGAGGGATTTCTGGTCCTTTCAGGGAAGAGAAAGACAGAAGGGAGACTATCTCCACCCAAGACCCTTCCTGTCCTGTTTTGTAATGAATCACACACCCCAGCTTTGCAATGAATGAGGTTTCTGAAGGCAGCGTTTACTCTGGCTCTCACCCCTGTGCTGTAGCACCATGTGTTTTACAGCATTGTCAAACATAATGACTCCTACCCTGGAGAGAAATTGGGTCCCGTTTTGTATTTTATTGCCTCAGAAAGGACATTTTTTACTTTCTACAGTCCACGGTTGGCAGCAACAGTCCCATCAATCTTGCCAAATGTTTTTTGTTGATATATTGTCCAGCAAGAAGACTGTGAGGCCAGGGCTAGCATGGAGTAAACAAGTTAATGGCCTTCTGATCCATGTCCAGAAAGGAGAGCAGGAGGGATAAGGAATTCTGCAAGGTCAGTGCAAAGTCCAGCAGCTGGTGGGTGAGCTAAGAGCTCACTGGGAGTTTGTTTCCCACACTTCATCCAGAGCAACATGCAAGCTGTGATGCTTCTTGGCCCCCATGAGAGAAAGCCTTACATCAGAAAGCTCCCCTAGTCATGATCCCGTCCTCTTTGCCAGTCCCAGTATCATGGCAGTGACAGGGCATGATTGTGGGGAAAGCTGTGGGAGCACCAGTGCATGCCACCAGAACTCGTGGAAACAGAATGGAAGGGAAAAGAAAGAACATACTTGTGCTGTAGCAGATTTCACAGCTGAGGGGGCAGGATGCACTGGAGTGCAGAGTGTGAGCACAGAGCAATGAATACAGAAGGGGATACAACTCCTTGTCCACAGGGAGCAATCTCAGTGCTGTGCAGGCTCTCTGGTAGGAGACACTGAGATGTAGCTGTGTTGGACACGGCTGTAAGCAGTCCCTATGGAGCAGGTGAACATGCTTGGAGAAGCAAGAGCATGTTTTGGTGCATGTGTTTCTGAATTGGTCGATGATGGAAGAGAAGATGCTTGTTCTTGCATTATGGGAGTATTCAAAATGAGTGTTGAGTGTGTGTTGGTTACTCCAGAGGCAGAGTGTGTGTAGGTAACATACTCTAGTTGTGTATTAGTGCATGTACATTCAGATACACACATCTCTTCCTGAGCCAGGCACTAATTTCTAATAGACTTGCCCTTTGCAGGTAATGACAGAGCCTCTGCCTGAGAAAAAGAGATGTGCTGCTTGATTCCTCTGGGCAACTAATGAGCCACTTCCCTTCTCTCCATCTTTGTCCCCATGCTCCTCCCTGAGCTCCAACAGCACATTGTGTGTAATGAAGAGATAATGCCATAATGACTTGATATGTTACACCAGCCCAGATGTAATGCCTTGGAACAACCAACTGCCACCACACGAGGTCTCAGGAAACTCAGATGGTCAGGTCCAGCTCACAAAAAGCACTGTATGCCTCTCTGTAGCCACAGTGGATCTTCATCATGCAAAACAGAAGTAAATCTCATAGTTCCAGATGTCCCAAGCTTTACTGCCCTACACTTTTCCTCCAGCCCTGGGGCAGAATGTGATCCTACAGCCACAACCCACCCCAGTGGCTATGGTTGGCTGTCATTCCTTATGAGCTGAAAATGCTCCCGAGGCCTCAGGAATAAAAATACTGCTAACCCTGGCTGGAAGGGTAATGAACAGGAAGAAAGACTGATTGCTGTGGCTGTAATTAAGTGAGAGGCTTTGATAGCCTCATAAGCAGCAAGAGTCAAAGCAGAGTCCTCATGTGGAATTAGAGTGGCACAGCCTCCATCCCTGCACCCTGTCACTTTGTGCAGTTAGGGACAGCACCTTAGGATTCTGAGCACGCAGCTGCCCTGCTCTGGGCTTTATGGGCTACAAGTCATTTTAAGGGGAAATGGAAGAAATGAGCTTCCCACGGATGAGTGTGATAGGAGGCTCAGGGACAGACTACATGTGAGAAGGAGCAGGAACTGGCAAGCTGCCTCCCACTCCATGCCTCGCCTCCCACCCTGTGCTTCACCTGATTAGAAGGTGTCTCTCCACATTAAGCACAGCACTGCATCCACTTGCAGTCTGTGAGCAGTGTGTCATATCCAGGACAGAAAGGCATGGGGTGTGGAGGTGGAAGGAGGAGGGAATAATTATCCACCGAGGACTTGAATCCAATGAGATTTACATCCTTCCTCAGCCATAAACACTGCTGAGAGCTCTAGAGATAAACACACTTGCTCAGAGGAGGCAAATGCTGCCTGCAGCCTACAGATGCTCAGCCTCCCCTGCATGCCAGTTCCCTAAGGACAGCCCAGTTCTCAGAGGGGATGCAGCTCTCAGCATCCCACTCCTCTCCCATTTGCACACACAAGTGGTATCTTCACTGGATATCTCTCTCACAGTATGAGTGGAGTCCCAAGGGGGGATTATTTTTTTCCCTTAAAGTAGCTGGTTTAAGGCTCTGCCTGCCAGCCCCCTCCATTTTGCAGCACACCAATGTGTTCTCAAATAATGGAACAGGACATCACAAGACTCATCTCCCTCAGCTCCTCCTCTCAGCCTAGCTTGACTTAATGACTCTCTGCTGGAGTGGCTCCATATAACAACAGAAAACAGAGATCCTTATAAACATTCATGTCAAAAGAAGGCATTTCCAGGCAGATTAGCAAAGATCTCAAAGATCATCACAGCAACCTCCTGTGGCATAAGCACCAATTTGCCCTTTCCCCCATGACCAATGTTTTGGCTCCAGCAATGCACAGCCCTTTCAGTAAATACTCTCTTGTAGCTGTAATCCATATTTTTCCTGCAGCTCATGGGAAATGTGTGAGTCATAGGCAAAAAAAAAATTCCCTTTCCTCAGATTTTTCGATAGCTACTGCCCTCCACCCCACTATAACATTTTTATGTACTATTTTGAGTATGTGCTTGTTAAATGTTTTTCTTCTCAGAAGTGACTCAGGAAATAACCAGGAATATCCTCTTAGTTTACAAGTTCCATGATAGCTCCTCACAATGAGGTGTGAGAACAGAGGAAGGAGAACTTCTTGATCTTGCTCCTACTCTAGCACTAGCATTTTCAGTATATTCAGACAGTCCTAGGGCTGCCTCAGTTTCCCCACTTTAAGATATGGGATGATGCAGCCATCTGACATATACAAAAACCTCTTATCTGTCAGATAAGAGGAGCTGGACAGGGACACAGTCATATTGGGACATGATGTCTCTGAGCTTGCTAATAACCACACAACAGTTTAACTCACAAAATCCTATTGTCTGAGTCAGAGTGGAGGATTTGCCTGTATCATCTTAACTTTGCAGCATCTCTCCCCTGGTGTGTTTGCAGTACATTCCCTGTCTGACCCCAGCACAATCCCACTTCAATCTTTGTCCATCACACATTGTTGGCCTTGAAACTCTGAGCACCAGGGGTGACAGACATATCCGGAGAGTGACAGACTGCCAGAGTCAGCAGAATGCAGCCTGTTGCCATGGAAATTCCAGCCCCCTTTTCAAGCATCTGTGCAGCTCAGGGGAACGTGGCCAGCTCCCACTGTGAAAAATCTTTGTGAGGAGTCCTGTGGAGAGTTGGTTTTGTATCCCACAATTGCACTTTGCTCCCCAACCCAATTATGTGTTCTATCAGGAAACGATGGACCACAGCTTGGCTCAGGATGCGTGACGTCAAGGTGCATTGTCTAACAGATGAGCCTGCAACCAGGGACACCATTTTCTAGTACAAAAACTGCAGGAATATTTCAGAATTTTTTTTAAATATTGGAAGAGATCCATTTTCAATGCTATGCCACAGGTTAACACCAGGTGATGCAGTTCAAAAGTAGGCTTTTGGGAGATCTGTTGGTCTGAACATGCACAGGTTAGATCTTAGACATTTATTTTTATGCCCAGCACATTAATGGGCACTTTGGATGTTGACAAAGGCATTGTCACACAGTGTGACACTCAATGTCTCAGGCATGACATGAAAATACAAAAGTAAAATGAAAACAAACACTAGGACAGAGGGAATGCTAATGGAAAATTCCAGCAAACCAACCAATACATTTAGCCACAGCAGATTTTGTAACTGCAGCAAATGCAAGCAGAGCATGGGAATTATAAACCATTTCTCTGTCATTTCCAAGCTGGTTTTATATGTAAGCATCACCACTGGCACACATAAGAGGAGTGTTATGCACTATTAGGACCAAGAATATTTCTCTACATGCACAAGCTCATGATATCCCATCTCAGCTTGTGAAAAAAAATTATGTTCCCTTCAAAGGTGTCGTCACTTACAAAGGTGTAGTCACAATAAGTTTTGTAAACCCTGATTACCTGCACTGTGCTCCCCATGGAATGACTTGGCATCTCCAAATAGCAAATAGATTTTCACAATAGCATTGTTCATCTTGGTTCTTATGAAATAACAGATATTTAAGTGAGGCTGACACCGGTGGAGGCTCCTGCTGTAGGAGGTAGGTAATGAGCACTAGGAACAGGCTTGGACTTTCAGAGCTCCAGACAGCTTCATTAGCCAAACAAAGGCCACACATCCAGAGCTGTGGGAAGAGACAGGCAGGATGAGGTAGCTGAGCTCAAGCCTGAGACTGAAGGCAACGGTTCTTCATTACATTGTTGTACATGCAGCCCTCAGGGAGTGGCCACTAGTTCAAGGAGTTGTGATAATAAGCTCTCTGAGGATGCTGGCTTTGTGATATCCAACGTGCAGACATTTGAGATCCTCCCACGACAAAAACCCACGACAAAACACCCTCAAGAATTTCCCTTTCAGGTTTCCTTCCAGAATCCCTGAAAGACACTTGAAAGTCTAGTTCAACATATCTGGTTTCTCATCAAATTTCTGACACCACAATTAAAGAGCTGTCAAACACTGCTGGAAAGAGTGACCAATGCCCTTTCATTATCAGTGTTCCAAAGCCCTTCCCAAAGGGCACCAAACCAAGAGACACACCACTATTTGTTGAGAAGATTCTGTGAAATACTTGGTTTATGTAATGAAATTCCCCTGTCTAGCAGCTCAAAAAGTTCCTTCTGAACTTATCCATGGAAATCTCTCACAATCCAAAGAGCCTCCCCAGAGAAAAAAGAGATTTACTTCCTGCAAGTTTTTCCTGAAGTCTTTTTCCAGTGAACTTGAATGACAATAAACATGACAGGCACTGTAAAACCCAGCAAACACACCATTTCTTCTCCTTTTCCCACCATTGCCAGTATAAATATCACACTGAGTGCTGGGAGCTATGTGCCAAGTTAAAATAATGCTCTCTTCAGCCTGAGGATCTGGTGCTCTCCAGAGATCACAAAAAAATTTGTGACCATGGGTGAGAAAGGAAGGAGGAAGTTAGAAACAGGGACACCAAGAGGGAACATTTTCACACTAAATTTCACAACCCCTCCCATGGATTACAGTGAAGAGTTTTGATGTGTTATATGGGGTCAACATAAGTACAGATCCACCCATCAAACTCTCTTCAACATCTCTAGCTCTCAAGGCTGCCTATCAGCTGGGAACCTTGCCTGTTATTCTTTCCCTCACTCCCCCCTCCCTCTGCTGCAGTGCTTTTCTGGGAAATCCCAGGGGAAATAATTCTAGAAAAGAGGCAAAAAAATGCAATCAAAAGCTGCATCAATAAACAATTTGGTTCGCTGGGAGGCAGAATGAAATTTGGGCAGATAAGAACAGAGGCAGAGAGCTGAGGGACACGCATGTTTCTAAGTGTCCTGAGACTGCTGAAGGGTGGGTGAACTGGGCTCCCAAACTTTGGCTCCAGTTTTTGTGCCAAAAAAAAAATTCTGAGTTGAGCTGAACTGCAGTAGAGGGAGTGGATTCATATTGAAGGCCAAAGCCCCAGCCAGTTCACACCCAGACACAGCTCTAGCCTGAGATGGAAGCCAGAGAATATCAATCTTGACAAACAATAATTTCCACCCTGAAAGCAGATGGAAAATCAAACACTGGAAAAATCCTCCTGAACATAAACACTCTGCCTAAAAAAAAAAAAATAAAATAAATTGAATCTATCAGTGGGTTTTCTTCACAATAATTTTAAATCAACTCATTTCACATCAACCTTTAAAAGAAGTATTTCCTTTTTTTTTTCTAAATCCATTGCTTTGAAAGAATAAGTTTTAAATGTATGTAAAAAGGACTTTCAAGTCTTTACAAATGTTTTTTTTTAAATGAAGAAATCCTATTTTCTTCTTCTCTTGCAATCTAAGGGCTTGCTCTTTCATTCTTCTCTCTAGACCCTAAAGAACCTATTTTCACATTTTTTTAGCTTGACATTGTGCCAAAACCCCAACAGCTTGGAAGGAAAGGGGGGGCTTGTTCTCTTCACTATTATAAAACTCGTTCACCCAAACCCAAATCTTTTCTCCAAAATAGCACTTTGCTATGGGAAGGAACTTGGAGTCACCAAGCTGTAGCTCTTCAAACCTTCACAGAAACTCTCCTGCAGTGCTCAGAGGCTGTGAATCTCTGCCTAGTCTTTTTATAGGCATGCAGGCAGAGTCACAGTGCCTATAACATATCACTTCTTTCCCCCAAAAGTGCTTGGAGCACATGATTCTGCTCATAGGTTTCTCTACTGTTAGGACTAAGCACCCCAAAAGGACTATGAAGTCCTTCCTATCACAGCAGATAAACTCCCCAGAAGCAGTTTTTCTCTCCTGACCTTCCTATTGGTATCCCAGACTCCAATCCAAACACCTGCATCTCCATGAAATTGCTTCGTGATTACCATGAACTCATCTCCAGACTCATTTTCCTTTTCCTCTTTTTCTCCCTGATTGTGAGGCCCTACCTGAATGACAGCTTCATTACAAGTGACCTTCAGCACTGGCTTTGTTGGGGAAGTGATTTAGAACGAAATTACTGATCTATTTCTTTCATCTCCTCCCTCTTACTGGAGGCAGCACTGGAGAAGCTGTCTGAAACAGCACAGTCCAACATCAAAGGGCCAAATTGTTCTTGGAGAAGTGCCAAAACAATCGTACAATTTATTCCAAGGGTAAGTATGAGTCTGATTTAGACTAGCCAGGAAACAGTTCTTAAGGAACTGGGGACTCTACTGAGAACAGACGGAGGTATCTGGAAAAAAACATGGGGCAGGTGGCTGCTTGGAAGACAAGATCTCTCTGGCACATGGGTAAAGCAGAAGGGAGATGGCAATATGTGTCTTGTTGTTATGGGCTAGATTAAATCTCATTGGAACCCACAAGAAGCGCAGCTGTCTTTCATCCAGACTAAATCCAAGGACACTTATATTCCTCTTTGTCTGGTAAAAACTGAAGCAATGGAGGTTACTTCTCAAAATACAAAGACAGGAGCTGATCTGAGTGTGACCTCAGCTATGAGGTTTGCTGTTAAGAGAGGAGTGTTTGTGTGTATGTGTGAAAGAGAAAGGAGAAAAAGATAAAGAACTAAAAATGACCATAGGTAGAGCAGAACAGCAAGAACTGTCAGAATAAGCAAGGGAAAACTGAAAAAAATCAGATAGAAATGGTACTGCAGACAAGGTGATTAGAGAGTCCTCTGTCTCCTAAGTGGCAGTAATAGCCAGAGAGTTAAAAGGAGAGTGGGAAGTTCCTGCTCTCACTGAGAGAAGTCTTTTCAGCCCTTACTGCATGACATGTATCAGGGCACACCAGAAGCAGGCCCTTAAATAAGTGTTGAAATAGAAGACCTGGAAAACTGGACCCACTCATGAAGCTCTCATTCTCCTTTTCAGTAATGGCATTCCCATTAGCAAACACTTCCCAAGCAGGAGACAAGCACTTAGAGAGGAACACTGCTGAGATTTCAGAGCTCAAGATGCAGAGCTTTCTTGGAGTCTCAGTAATATTGGCAAGCAAGCAGCAGTCAGTGACCTCAGGAATGGCTCAGAGCCTTGGAGAACTGAATTCTCAGCCTGGGAGCTTACAGTGCCTCAAAAGATCTGCCTGCTATATGATGAACACATCTATTCTGAAGAGAGGGTAGAGAAACACAGAACCATTCAGATAAAGAAACCAGTAGCAGGCTGTTTTGCTCAACCATTTCAGCACAGTTCAGAAGAAATTAATTTGCAAGCAGAAAGCATAAAAGGAAAAGTCAAGACTGTAAGCAGAGCAGTAACAGAAGATCCCAATAATGAGGGGCACCCACAAAATGTGATTTGTTTGATCCATGTGTTAAAGAGCTGCACAAAGTGGGTAGAGGGAAAGAGCAGGAAGAGATTAACTGCTGACACTGAAGTGCTATTTCCAGCTGACATTTATCTCTGCCTTGGAATTCCCAGCTGGACAGAAGAGATGACAACAAACAGAGAAATTTACACTGGCCACTTTATGCAAATATAACCTTTCTGTACTTGCCAGGTGGGGAGCATTTATTTCATTTTATTTACTTGCTGGCTGCCTGGCTCAACTGGCAGAAGGAGTGAATCCAAACAGAAAATGGAGAAGGTCAAAGGAATGTGGCCTGTGACTGTAATATCAGAAATAATGCCAAGGTCACCATAAATTTGAATGGAAATGGGCAACACTTAAGCAAAACTGCTGGTTCCTCAACTGATTCTCCACACCACATGGCAACATTAAGACCAGATCAATTGGTGTTATACTTAAGATCCTTGTGCAAACAAAGCCAAGATTCTTAAGAATTACTTCTATAAACTCCGGGTTTCTTTCAGCATCTGTATCTTCCAGCCCAGTTTTGCTTAGCATGCAAGAATTGATGACAACTTGGGGTGATCTGGCTGCAGGGAATGCCAGGGGCATTTTCTGAACCAGGCACTCCCTCCCATTGCCCCTGCCCTGTATCTCTGGCTGGCTGGTTTTGTACAAGAAGGGAAAGAAAAACAAAAAAAAAAAGATTTATGAAGGGTCAGAGAAAAAAGAGAAAGACAGAGAAATCCCATAGGATAAAAGAGATGAGAAATTCAAGGTAGTTTAAAAGCAGTTAGTGAAGTCAAGAGGCCAAGCTGACCTGAAGTCACAGCAGTAAAAAAGTAAATGGACTTTTAAGGACTTAAGCTGAGACTTTCAAAGGCTTTTCAAGAACTTGGATGTTCATTTCCATTTATTTTAGTGGATTGATGGCACGAAAATCCTGTGGGCTGCTCTGATTCTGGAGGTAGAGTTTGCTTTATTTTTTATCTTTTATATATATATAGATCATAGATCTATATAAAGACTCAGCAAAAACAACCAGTCCTTTCCTTCACCCTCAGAGAGCCTGAAGGGTCAAAAATTGCTGGCTATGGAGGAATCATCACATAGAGTATAAAAAGGGAGTTACAAGGAGACTCACAAACAGCAGAAAGGCTGTCAACGTTTGTGTTCTTGTAGCTCTATTGCTTTCCCCTCCTTTTTCCCTTAAATTGAAGAGGGTTAGATCAGATTTCCCTGACCTTACCAAAGTCACTCTAGCACTGGGTGGAATAAACCCAATTATATTGTCCTATCAGTCCTGTATCCCATCCCTTTCACATCATTATTTCATTATCTGACAACACCTTTTTCTGCTTTGTAGTGTGAGGCTCTGGAGGCAGTATCCACAGCCTCAGACACACCACACAGGACAGGACTCCACGGGAACAGAAGCTGAGAACTGCCTGCCACTCAAATTCACAGCATTCTGTAGGATTTCCCCATTCCATAGGCTTGTGGATTTGTCCCATCCTAATTCCAGACACAAAAAAAAGTCCACTCCTGCTCTCTGTGTGTTGTTTCTCTTTCCAGCAGGAAACAGAGTAGAGGAAATTTGTTTCTTCTGTCTTCCAGCTCTCATGAGCTCTAGGTTAAGAAGACTTGAGACTTCAGCTCTGGCAGATTATCGACTACCCAGTAGGTAAAGAAAGCAATAAGTGGGAAGTAATTGATAGCAGCAGGTAGCTCCAATAAGTTTCTTAATCAATACAATTTATACCAGAGACAGCTACACTGTAGTAGGGAAGCCCTGCTTAATGTGTTTATAACCTTTCTCCTTTCATTTTGCTCCTTTTCCCTTCCCTACTTCTTTCAGCAGTGCTCTTTTAAGAACTAATTTCTCCATGGACATAACGAGCTCATGCTTCATTCACCAATATCTTACAAACTTCTTGTAAATTGAATTACCTGTATGGCAAAAGGGAACTGCCCTAGCTCTCCAGGACAGAGTGAAGCTCAGACACATAGCCTTGTTCTCAGCAGAAAGTAATTGAGTTTTTTTCTGTTGTTGGATTTAAAGTGAGGATAAATGAGTGGAAAGCAAATTAAAAAGACCCCCTCCTTCCCAAAAGAGCAATAAAGAGGAAATGGCTATTGAGTTTTCATCAATAACTGGTTCCTTCATCTCCAGAATATTGAGAGGGAAGGATAACTTTAGCATTTATGACATCAGCCATCAGAGAGCTGCAGAAAGTTCTGGGATCATGGTGGGGAATTGTCCATACTTCATCTGCATCACACCAGGACTGCAGAAAGGCCCAACTGCAGCGATGCCAGGAAGAGATGCTGTATGAGGGAGACAATTTCCCTTTCTTTTTAAGACATTTTAAGCCAATGAATAATTCATCTTGAATGACTTTGAGCCGAGGCGACTCTCCATGTTACCACCTGATTATATGTTCCATAAAAAGGGATGACAGCAATTTATCTCTTCCCTCTTGCCGGGTGGGCTGGTGGGGGGATAAATATGCTGCCACCAAACGGGAGTGATGAATCATCCCTCAGAGCAACCAACGACACTTTTACTGATTTGGCATGTAGAGCTTCCCAGTGGGAGCAGTGGGGAGAGGAATATTAGCATAAGCCTTCAGGAAAAGAGGGAAGACTATGGGCAATGGAGGGCTCAGTTCTCCCTGTTCATCCCCCCAGGATTATTCACCACTGAATACCCAGCAAACGAAACTGGGCAGATGAGCCTTTCTCCTGCAAGCGGTGGAGGCTGCAAAGATCAAGTGCTCACACTGCTGGCTGCTGCCAAAGAAAGCAGCTATTAAATCTTATTCCGCTTTAGTATTGACTGAATAGTGGGGTTAGGCTGGAGGAGAGGAACTCTGTTAGACATTCCTCAGAATTATGCTTTCTTTCTTGTATAACAAGCTGCAAAGCATATGCCAGTTGTTCAGCTGGGAGATGGGAGTGAGACAGATTTATCCTGGGAATTAAAGCAGGGGTTTACTTAAAGGAGAGGGGACTGCAAGTGGGTGATGCTCTGGCTAGAAGAAAATTCTCCTGCTCTGTCCTTTACCTGTGTCCACTTGGCAAAACCTCATCCTTTCCCAAGAGGGGATCATTAGGTCTCCCAACAGGGAGGCTTCTTGGATGATCTGAAACCACCAAGCATGGATCAACTGGGGTCAAGAGTGAGAAGTGAAGGTTTCCTTCCCTTAAACAACTCAATGCCTTGCTTTTATTGCAAGGCATTGCAAGTGTATCCCATATTTTTGTGAACAGCTGCTGTCAAACTACATCAAGCCAAAGGCAACCAAGTGCTTGATCTTCTTCCCCACAAGCAACAAGTCCTGTCTATTAGTTTTCTCCCTCTGCCATGTATTCCCACCCCTGCTTTCAAAACCTACCATGTCTCATGGTACCCCACAAGTTCTCTGGAGCAAATGAAATATTTTGTCATGCACATATTGTGCTGAGCACATACACACCTCCAGTGCCTTCACCTGCACACTTCCTTCTCCTACCTCTGTCCTCCCCACCTCTCCCAGCCCACAAGGGGCTGATTCAGCATGTAAATGTGCTACAAAGACACATTCCCCCCCCGCCCCCGTGCTGGCTATGGGGAACATAAAACACAGTAGAGATTGCTGCTATTTTATTATTTATGAAGCTTTGGTTATTTCGTATATAAATAATCCATGACTGCAAAGTGTTGCTGGCACTGTAATTGAATATTCATAAGGTATTTTTGTTGAGAGTTTTCGCCATCCTTCCAAACACAGAAACAAAATAAAAATCATTATAATAAAAATTTCATCTATCATTTCACACTTTCGACCTCTGAGAAACAAATTGTCTCTCCAACCTTGAGGGCCTTCTGTGCTAGAGGGGAACAAAAGAGTAGGGTCAATCTAGAAGGCAGGTTCATGTTGCATTAGAAAGGAGAAGGAACATCCTGCATGTGGCTCTGCTGCTGTCTCTTAACATTGTCAGGATGCTTCATCTGGGAATGTATGCTGTGTGCACGGAGCACATGCAAATTCCCCTTCTCTGCCTCCTAGAATCATTTCTCTTTTCAGGATTAATCCTAACCAGCACCTTGACAGAGAAGCACCCAATGGTATCACTCACCATGAAAAATGGAAGCATGTTGCTGCCACCCCGTGGAAAACAGTGGCCCCCAATTGCAAGGGAGGACAAAACAAAAGTAGCAGCACTATCCAAACTCTTCTCTTCCCCTACTTTCTATCCATATCTACTACGAGGAAGCTGTGAAACTGCTACACAGTGTATCACTCCTGCCTCCTTGTCATTGAGCATTGAGTTCTCCTCTACAATGTCCTCAGCTGGCAGCTCCTTATTTTCAATTCTATGAAGCACTATATGTATAGAAAAGAAAGAGCAGCAGGAGAAACAGCATGTTCCCAGCCCTTCTAGCTCAGCATCCTCCAAGCCAGAGAGGAGCACATGAGAGCCTGGCAGTCAGATCTGAGATGCACATCCTCACCATCCACATGCAAGTAGCATATGTGAGGCTATGGCACATCAGCACATCACAAATGGGGCCAGAGCTCTCAGAGCACCTTGCCTTCCAAGAGTGATTTATGGGCCCTGTCAATCCAGCAAACTGAACTGCAGAGACAGCTGGAGTGTGCAGCAGAGAGAGCAGCAATCCATCACCACCGGGTGGGAGTCACCCAGGAATCCATCAAGAGCTTCACCATGGTGACATCTTTGCAGAGGCAGGAAGGGAAACAAAAGAAAAAGATGGAGGCTGAGAGAGTAAGCCAAGAATGGAAAACCCACCCAGGATTTCTCAAAACTTCAGTAAAACAAGCTGA
This sequence comes from Turnix velox, assembly GCA_013400935.1. NCBI lineage: Eukaryota > Metazoa > Chordata > Aves > Charadriiformes > Turnicidae > Turnix > Turnix velox. The sequence continues at coordinate 134,328 of VZTY01026195.1, forward strand.
TAAATAATATTTGCCTTTGGTGGTCCTGCTTTAAAGGCACAAATCATAATGCCTCACATAGCTGAGCAGGGCTTTCTGGTGTCAGCCATACCAGCAGCAAACAGAAATTGCTTTTTGATTTCTCAGCTTTGTAGTATGAGGACTGGATGGTTTGGATGGGAAGGGCATTTTATTTTTAGGGAGATGCCACTGGCAGAAGGAATCAACCCCAGCTTTACTACAGAGGAGAAAGGTGGTGCTCTGTGTTTTAAGAACACAAAAGGACATAGGCACACATCAATAATCACAAGATATTTACTTAAGGCCCATAGCAGAGAACTACATGTACAACAGTTTGGCACACACAAGGGAAAGGGGCAAACACAGATACAAGTGTGTCCAGAATCATAGAATCATAGAATCATAGAATAGTTTGGGTTGGAAGGGACCTTAAAGATCATCAAGTTCCAACCCCCCTGCCATAGGCAGGGACACCTCCCACTAGACCAGGCTGCCCAGTGCCCTGTCCAGCCTAGTCCTGAACACCTCCAGAGATGGGGCATCCACAACCTCCCTGGGCAACCTGTTCCAGTATTTCACCACCCTCACTGTAAAGAATTTCTTTCTTATGTCTAGTCTAAATCTATCCCCCTCTAATTTATATCCATTGTTTCTAGTCCTCCCATCCGATATTATGTTAAAAATTCCTTCCCCTGCCTTTCTGTAGGACCCCCTCAGGTACTGATAAGTTACTCTGAGGTCCCCTCTGAGCCTTCTCTTCTCCAGGCTGAACAACCCCAACTCCTTCAGCCTGTCCTCATAGGGCAGTTGCTCCAACCCTTTGATCATCTTCGTGGCCCTTCTCTGGACCCTCAATGTCCTTCCTGTGTTGAGGGCTCCAGAACTGGACACAATACTCCAGGTGGGGTCTCACCAGTGCCGAGTAGAGGGGTAAAATCCCCTCTCTTGACCTGCTGGTCACACTCCTCTTGATGCAACCCAGGATTTGGTTGGTGCCTTCTTGGCTGTGAGTGCACACTGCTGGCTCATGTTGAGTTTGTCATCAACTGACACACCCAAGTCTTTCTCTACAGAGCTGGAATCTACACATATGGCAGGACTATAGAAGGCAAACCCAAACGAAGGAGAGAGACACACTCCCCTGTGCAGAGCCATGATGATTAAAAGAGTGTACATTATCTGTCTTTGATCTACAACTCAATAATAAGAGATATGTCCAAGTTCCTCAGTAACACAACTTCTCTCCAGCCCCAAAAAAACGCCGGAAGAATCTGATTTATCCTAAATCTGTGTTAGACACCAGGGAGAGAAGTAAAGAAAAGAAGCACACATCTGCTCTAGGAGGAAAGAAAAGCAATTTACCTTTGAATAGGGAAAAGCAGAACAAAGCACATTATTGCTTTTGCTTCAGGGACAGACAGTGATGTTGTTTTGAGTTACGCTGATTACAGGTTAAACAAGTGCTCCCAAAGCTTAGGAAAGATGGAGGATGTGTTGGGATTCCTTGGAACAGTATAAAACAGCTGAAAAATGGCAAAAAAACTCAGAAAAGTGTATGTGCGCATCACAAAATGAATAAAATTCAGTTGGTGCAAGAGACATGGAGGTGGGGCAGGGAAGGAAACTGAAGTGGGCATGAGCTGAAGCAGAGAGAAAGACTGCACAGGAGAAGAGCAAGTACCTGGAGATGTGAAGGAGGAGTTAGAGATTCCCTGACCAAGGTTTATTTCTCATGTATGTGTCTTTTGGGGTCCCTGAATTGTTTCTAGAAGATCCTCTCCACAGCTAAAGCATCCAGTATGAATCCATCTGCCACAAGAAGACATGAAAGTATGGGGACATCATAATTTCCAGCACCAGGAGAACTGCTTTTACAGCACAAGGCAGGCTGAGATGTATCTACCTTACCTCCAGCAGATTTTCTGGTGCTGTCTGAGTCACATGGACTATGTGGAGCCATTTGAGTTTATGATCCTTTTATCTCACCAACCAAGGGATCATACACTGATTCTCCCAAGAAGAATAATGAAGCCTCATACATTACACTTCCCCCAAAGGACTTAATTTCCCTTAATCTAAGAGGAGGATTTGCCTCCAGTATCTAGCCCTTTTATTATCCATTTGTTGCTCCATCTGCAGCACAGATCATAAAGGAATTTTTTATTTTTTAAGTCAACCTTTGCTTGGGCCTCATTAAGACCTTACACAAAGTCCCAAGCTGCTCACAGCTCAGAGAAATAGAAAGAGACAAAGTCCCTGAAGGCTGGATGGTCTTGTCCTCCCTCTTTACAGTGCACAGCAAGGACAAGATGTCTGGCCTGGCTCCTAACCAGAAAGTGGAAATGATGGGTTAAAAGGAATGCTGCACTTACTCTTCCCTCAGACCTATGCTTGCTCTTACACGTGATGTTCTGACAAACAAGAATGATTCTGGTTTGGTGGAATAATGCCCCAAGTCCCTTATCAGCTGTGCATATACACATATCCATGGATGTGGTGTTGCCTCCTAAAGTGCTGCTGCTTTATTTCCTCCCCTCGCTGTTCTTGCTGAGCTAGAAACTGGCACTGAACTGAAAGTAATTTCCTTTCATTTTAAATAAATAATAATTCCACATTGTATGCTGCTGAATTCATTCTTGCATCAAAGGGGAGATGATTGCACTTCCTAGTCCGGAAAGACAGAGGGGAAGGAAGACAGGGTTTTATAATTAAATTTGCGATTTCTTCTTTCATTGTGTATCTCATTTAAAAAAAAAAAGAGAAAAAAGGGAAAAAAGAGAGAAAATCACACACAGAGCCTTGTGTTTCAGATCCAGAAAAAAAAGAAAAAAACCCTTGTATTTTTTTCTTGCTGCTGCTTCCACATGGAGAACATAAGTAAGGGGGCTCTCCGAGTTGTGCGTGGATGCCCAGCAAGACAAAGCAGAGCTATTTCAGTCACTGCCTGGGAGCAGCACAGGGAGCTGATACCTAAAGAAGTTGCTAAGCATTTTCTGTGACATCTTATACACGTAATATGCTCTTAGGGCCACTGTTCACATGTGGGAGAGCCAAAATGCATTGGAATATGCATTAGCATTGTTAGTCAATTCTCAGGTTAATTGTGTTGATGTGGCAGCTGCTCTCTATCTGGAGGCTTAATGTACCCAGGCTGATCAGAACCCCTCCATTCACAGAAACTCCAGCACATAAGACTTTGGCATTGAACCCATTGTACTGTGACCACATTCCTTGTAAGCCATGGCACTAGCAGAGCTATATGAACTTCTGAATGAGCCCAGACCAATCTCTCCAAATTCTGGCACAGTATGCACTGGTTTGGGGCCTTGGAAGCCAGCCTGAGCCCCACACTGCCTGCTTACAGGGAACATCTTCAAGGACTAGAGATTACTCACCTTTAGAGGAACTCATTGCATCAGGGAACAGCAGGAAATGCTCTCATTCAATCAATGCAAACAAGCACATTGCAGCTCTCTCCATAATGAGCCTACACTTGCAGACATCTTTCCTTCCCTGTGGAAAAATAAACGATTCAGTGTAAGGAGACTTTGCTGAGTATAGTTTGTGAGAATGACAAAAACGCTTTCCTTAATAAAAGAAAAGCTGTTGAAGCTACAGTACTTTTGTGTTGCCCAGGTTAACTCCTTCAGAACAAGCTTTGATCTCTACTCAGGGTGATTTCTCACTATCTGAGTGCTGCACAAGCTTACATTCTGTGCATTGTGTCCACTCTTGTTTTAATCCCATCAATGGACATCCCCTAATCTTGCAGACAGCTCATTTTCATAGAACCATAGAATAGTTTGGGTTGGAAAGGACCTTAAAGATCATCTAGTTCCAACCTTCCTGCCATAGGCAGACACCTCCCACTAGATCAGGTTGCTCAGTGCCTCATCCAGCCTGGCCTTAAACACCTTCAGGGAGGGGGCATCCACAACCTCTTTGGGCAACCTGTTCCAGTGTTTCACCACCCTCACAGGAACTTCTTTCTTATATCTAGCCTGAATCTACCCTCTTCCAACTTACATCCATTATTTCTAGTCCTTTCAGCACAGACTTTGACCCAATAATGACCCAAATTCTGCCTATCTCTTTCCTTCTGTGCTTTCTTTCTTTGTACAAGAAAGGTTTTTCTCTTCACTATTTAATAGGGCAGAAAGGGTGAAGGAAATAAGCTCCAGTTTCCCTTGCCATCTGCATTCCAATTGCTCCAAGGGGATTTGGGCAGCATTCCAAATTATTCCAGTTGCAGTGGGTCTGGGGCAGAGGGAGGACAAGCTGACCGTGACATGTCTCAGTGGAGAAGACTTCAGAGCATCTAGCTTCTGGGACCTTTCTGTTCTAGCTGCTCTAGTTATGTCTGTCTGTGGCTGTCAAGCACCCTCTCTCTCATGTAGCACCCCAATTTATCTGCCAATATGCAGCATGGCCTACTAAAAACAAACAGCACTCCTAAAAGCAAAATTTAAAGAACAAAGAAATAATAAAAAAAAATACAAAAGTGGCATTACTGTGCATTATAAAATAATGAAACCATTTTTTTCAATTTGTTTCTACCCCAGATAGTGGCAGTGATCAGCACTTTACAAAAGATGCTTCTTCCACATCCTGGCATATGTTATTACTGTTATTAATAGCAAGCCATTCCCAGGGGCAGCACTCTGTACAGGTACATTTATTTCCTTCACAGCCCTGTCACCCCCTTGCTGGTGCTCCAGCTCCCTCCAGCACACCCCAGTATGAAGCAAGGGAGGCAGATGGGAAGTTGGGCTCTGCTCTGCTCCACTCCACTCACAGCTTAGCCTCGTTCTGTCACTCAGGATGTACCTGTTGTTAGTTTTCTATCATTATAATTGCATTTCCTGTGTCTCATACCACTGTTACTTCCTGTACCTTTCTCCTAAATCAAAACTGCCCTCAGGAGAGAGAAATACTTGGATGCTACCTCCCTCCCTCTGTGCCAGCAGGAGTGAGAGTTATCAACAATCTGCTACTCAGTAATGAGGCAAACTTTCCCCTCATTTGTTTTTCTATTTTGAAGTCCTTACTCATACCTTCTGCTCCCTGAACAGGATCTGGCACTTTCCTCTCATGGGATAATGGCTGTTTCTCAGGAGGGCTATAATAAACAGGTACATGTCTGAGTGTTGCTATGACCCCACCACCAGCCTCAGGTTCCTACAGCTAGCCATGGCATTCATGTAAGCAAGTAATGAACTGGGGCTTAACAACAAAGCAAGCACCAGTCAAGCTGAGCTGGAATAACCACCCTCTGGCCAGTCAAGGTGAGAGAAAATGGACAAGCAATTCAGTGTATGGCCATTTCTCCACTTGGCCACTTGTTTATCTCGCCTGCCTCAACCACAAGCTCCCTGGGGATGTAGTTGTGTCTTGTAGCACCTAATAGAGAAGGAACCTTCCCTTTGGGATTCCATGTGCTGTCACAGTAGAAATCCTAGTGATAACTAAGCCTCATATTCTGGCAAGACAACACCAAACCTGAAGCATCTTTAAAAGAGTTCTTATGCTGCATTCAAAATCCACAGGGTACCTTCTCTCCTGAGGCACATGTCATGCTGAGCTCCATCCTTTCCCTAATCTGCAGCAACTTCTGTGGGTCACATTTACCTTCCTGGGTGGGATGAAGCTCTGGGAAGCCACTAAAGTGCTAAACCAACTCTCTGTCAGCAATGCAACCCAGAAATCAATACAATTGGGAAGCTCAGCTTCTCTTTGCCCACTGGCCATGTTCATCACCAGCACAAGGTAAGAATGTAGAGCCATTTAATAACACAGCTCATTAGGCTTTTGACAACAGCAGATGATGGAACTAAGGCCTCAAACACAGAGCAAAATACATGTGCTTAAATACTAGGGAGAAGAAATATCCAGGACAAACTAAGAGTCAGGTTTCCCCTAACACTCCTCTGCTTCTAACAAGAGAAGTGATACAATTTTGGCAGAGTGGGAAACAGATTCAGTGCCCACAACAGGCTTTGTGTTTTCAACAGAGCTTAGCACCTGGATGAATCCTGGCTGCTCTTTGGCAAACCATGCATTAGCAAGTTAGCTTAAATCAGGCAGTTTAATCACAGTGCTTGTGATTATTTGCAGTAATAAGCTTCCTATTCCATTCTCATGGCAGCTCTTCTGCTGTTGCCTCAGCTTTCATTTTATTATTCATGTTTTCCTCTTTAGGAATGTGGCGACTTATTTCTCATCTCCCTCCACCTCATGAAAACTCACAAAGAAGCATGAAAGGCAAAAGATCTGAAATACATTAACAAACACAGCAATGCAGCTGAACCAGAAAAATCAGAATTAACTCAGTTTGGCTTTTGCCTGGCCAGTCCTGGCTTTCCTATTCTCTACACAAACACACTTCCCTCAGCCTCAAATTAGCATTCCTTTTAAATGTTTTCACATTCTAAAACTGTTCCTAAATGTGCGTATTAGGCGGTGAAACAACTTAGGAAGTTAATCTACACAAGCTAACATTCATTCCAGCAAAATACTGTTATGCTTAATATGCCTTCTCCTCACTTTTCAGGGTCATAAAAGTAAGAAGCACTAATTAAACCAGCCTACTGACTCTGTACCCAGAACGAGAGAGAGCAGGGTGTGAAAGATAGCAAAAACCCATAGGTTTTAGTTGTAGAAGCACATTTATATAAGACACATTTGCAGAAATTTAATAAGAACTCTATGTCCATAGTCTTCTCAATGGCCCAAATAGCACTGCAATATTTCCCTAGGAAAAGGTGGAGACCTGCTGCTTCCATACAGCTTTCTCTGCCAAATAATGTTTGGAGGCACAATTGTGAAAACAATATCTGCTTAATGTCAAAGAGTAAGTTGAAAATATAGTGTTTTGGGGAAAGTTCTGAACTATGCCCCAGCCTGTCATGCTGAGCCTCACCTGAGGATGAGTCTAGAGATTCTAACAAGGCAACATCTTGGGTCTCCAGGACTTCTGATGTTGTCAGAGCAGGTCATCTTTGGTGTGTAAGGAAGTCAACTAGTGCTTCACCCTTTGCTGAGGCCCCTGCAGAGCACAGTGCTTGCTCTGACTGCTGTGACTTTCTGATAAAACATTACCATTAGATCTGGGGCAGAATACAAAGTGACTTTCAACTCCATACCTGTCAAAGAGAAGGGGAAGGGATGAATGTGTCTGGTCCCACTCATCTATCTCAAAACCAGCACAGAAATCCAGTCTAGCTGGCAAGGCTTTCCCTTCCTATTCTTGTCCTTCTAACTACATGCTTGCCAGGGATGGCCTAACAGGGACAGAGAATAAATCAGGTGCTGTATCAGAATATTCTATCCCTGACTGTGTAAAGAGCAGCTTTTGTGACTTCCTGATGTGATTTACCATACAATGACAACCTTTAATGTCCGCCAGTGTTATAATCTACTTTATCTTAATACAATCTTCCCCTGCTGAACCCTCCAGAGTCTTAACAGCTATTTTCAATGGAGTTTTTTTTATTATTATGACTTGATACTGTGATTACTGTCTCACTCCTGCTCTTTGTGGAAGGGGAAATTAATAAGTTTTTTCTTAAGCACTTTACACCACAGCTGAATACCAATCAGCCCTCGAGCTGGGTTCCTCTGCCTGCTGGATTCAATTATGAACCTTTGCTCCCACTTTCCAAGAGACAGCACTTTTCAGATCAACAGCATGTCAGCACATAAGGCCCTGCTCCTCTTCCCCAAAGGCTCTCATTGTGGCAGCGAGTGGGAGAATATGTGGCTTTTCCTCTTGTGGCTGCTCCATTTGTAGTTATCTCCACAGAGATATCAGGGCATTCAGAACTTTGGAGAGGATGGTTAAAGCACTGCCATTTAGATGAATTATCCTACTTTTTTGCCTTTTTGGTCAGTTTCCATACTTCCCCTCTGGAAATCATTGCACTAGGCACATCCCACTGCTCAAATACTGACGACATTGCACTCTTCCAAATGCATTTCCCTTGATGAGGATCAGGTCACACCATCCTTACACATTTCCAAGCCCTGCCAGGTAAATTCTAACACAGACAGAAGAGGTTCTGTCTCCAGAACCCACTACAGAGCACTTGTATAAACAACTTGTGAAAGGAGAGATTACACATAAGATGCCACTTCAAGTGTGATGATGGCTGGGCAGCACAATTTTGCAGCAGAATACTGCAATGATTGGAAGACAGAGTGACATGGTCTCTGTACTTTGGGTTAGGTTGCTACCACTTTGCACCTCATCTTAATGCTAGTTACAATGCAAAATTATTCCATTTCACACCTTATTTGACAGGTATAATTGAACACACAGGGGTGAGGATATGAAAGAGAGTACTCTTGATCTCTCATCTTTTAGTTTTTTTCTTCTAAACACAGGCCTGAAAGGCAGGAGCTGGGCCAGTGGACTCAGCCTCCTACAACAGGGGATGCACATGGAGCATTTGTCTAACCCAGCCCTCATCATCTCCCAGCTAGCTGACATGTAGGGCACCAGGATAAGCTCTGGCTGTGTGAGCAGCCAGGCTGAGAGCCCAGGCTGCAGAGCCAGTGCTATTTATTGATCAGGAAAACCGGAAAAAGTAAACAAATTCTCTGTAATTACTCAACTTGATGGATGCCAGTAGGTTTGTTTGCTTCCTGCAAAGATGCCAATAGTCCAGCAGAGCAAACATTGCCATTATGTAATAAAACCATACAGGTAATTAAAACACTCCTGGCAGGACTACAGACAAGAACATTATCTATTAACTGTTTCTGTGGAGCAAGAGGGAATGGAAACTGAAGATTCTGCTTCATTTGAGAGCAGACAGATTTAATAGATACTTGAATAAGAGCTAAGCCAGTTCACATACAGTTCAACATCATACAGTTCAACATCACCCTCTTTTCTGCCATAATATATCTCCTTGGCTATTACAGCATTCTTAAAGACCTCAAATGAAATTAGGGCCCCTTTGTACTCTTCGTTGGTTCTGTGTCAGCAAGTCAGAGACTTTATTTCAAACCAGAGAAATAATGGAGAGGAAAGAAGGCAAATGAGAAATGGAGACACGAGAGTTGCCCTTTTTCTCATCAGCTACTTCCTGAAGTGCACAGAAACCTGCACTCCTGATGTCTAATCCAATGTTCTGCCAGCTCAAGAGTGGAGGCTACACCTCAGCTTTTGGAGACCAAGCAGATAACAATAGTGCCTGGTTCTGCTGGGGATCTCAGATTTATCTGACTTTGATTTATGACAGAAAGAAGGACCTATGAAGGAACAAACACAGGCTAAAACATGAGATTCTGGAAGTGTCTTGCACCATCTCCTCTACTGCCCACACGAGTAGCAAAAAGCAAGGATAGAAAAGAGGAAAAGAGGGAAAGTTAGAGACAGTCTGGTAGAGAGTCTCAGTGGCCTGTGATTGGTTTCAGAGCCCTATTTTAGTGTTAGAGCCAGCAGCTGAGGAGGCAGCTGGAGAATTAACCAAGCTTTCTGGCAAGCTGACAGGTCATTAGGTATGTAAGCCCAGCAGCACACAATGCAGGATGGCACAGAAGAGGGCACTCAGCAAAGACTCTGAAGAGGTGGACTCTTCCTGTGGTGCCCCAGCAATGCAATGCACTGGCTCTGAATGGCTCAAAAAGAACAAGGCAGGATGCCCAGGTCACTTTTCTTAGAATATTCATAACTGGAGCAATTCCCTTTCTTTTTACAAGGGCTTGTCTCCAATAGCACTGACTTTCCAGGTGCCTTCAGTGCACATCAGATACCTTTTTGCTCATTACTGATACACAGCCTGCACCTCAATAATCCTCTCATACTGGTCCACTGCCAGGAAGCAGGGAGCAGCATATCCCATTTCAATGCATTAAGCATGCCCCCACAGCAGTAGCTGGCAGTACAAGAGCTTCATAGAACTTTTATTGAAATCAGAAAAATCTACGTACAGGCTGTAAAAATCACAGATTTCTGACAACTCTTTGCTAAGCACTGTAAATTACTCAGATTGCCTTCCACTAATGTACCTGAAAAAATACCATCAAGGATCATAAGCAAGTAACTGTGACCTTCATGTACATCAATATTAAAGGGCAACCTGCTATGGCCAGTAGCTTAAGAGAAGATTTATGAAGAATGGTCAAACTCCTATGCCATGTGCAAATCAAGTTCCAACCCATTTAAGTTAGAAAGCAGCATTCAATAGCTAAGGGGACATAGTTACATCCTGCTGGTCAATAATCATTTGACATGCCTTGGGTGACATTTCCCTGCCTCAGCTTCCCCTCAATGACTGGGCAATTAATTTTTTAATGCCTCTGCAGCATCAAGGCCTGACAAACAGTGCTATGGGCATGTGAGCAATTTCTTTGCCAGACACAGACCCTGATGTAAAGTACTGACATAAGCATAGATCACAACCAAATGTGATACTGGATAAGTAATGGGAAAAAGCAGAGATACACAGATTAAACTTGTGTCAATCGGGTGACTCACTAGAATCATAATACTCACTAGGGCTTAAGCATAGTTTATTTATAGCTGCTGTGAGCACAGAGTCACAGGATCTTAGAATGACAGCTGGGAGAGGAAATGTGGATTTTTTTTATCATTTTACCTCTGGGGAATGTTTCTCGCTCACAGGAAGAGATAATTAAATCAACAGTAACAGCCATAAAGATTCCTGAATCACAGACAACAGAGCATTGTGTCCGACCTCTTCTGCTTTGCTTACAAAGCACAGAGATGATCTTGCTGATCTAAGAAACTTAACTGGCTGGTGCATGGAAGTCAGAGCCAGACAATCCTGAGTAGCAGGAAGGAGTCAGAAAAGCAGCCAGGCTGTCCTGGGGAGATACAAGGGTTGCAAGGACTATAAGATCTTTGAATCAGCTCAGCTGGGGTCCCAGTCATCTTTAGAGGCTTTGACACTACAAAAAATGGTATTTTTTCCATGCAGCATAAAGACAGGATGGCATAAAACTACCCTCATGTAAACAATCCCTTCAATACTGCTGCTTTGAGCTCAGGAAACAGGCAGAGCAGCAACAGGCAGTACCAGTTAGGCTGGGAGATACAAAGCACAGAGCTACAGGGCCTGCCCAGCCACCTGCCTTTAATGTAATAATCCCTTTCATATTCTTCACCACCAAGAGCCATCTCACATCTTTCACTACAGAAACAACCAGCAGACTCCCTTACCTCCAAACAACAGGTAATAAATATTTTTTATGGTTTATAAAAGAATCATTAAAGAAAATGTTAAGCGCAGGAAAGAAGTAGTAAGCAGAATCTCTCTTAATAGCCTTTTGGGTGGCAAAGCATTCTTATCAGTGGATAGGAAAACTCCCAAAGCAGCTTGTGTTCTAAAACATGAGGGAAATAACATCTCTCAATGACTTTTCTCCAACACAAAAGGGTTTGTAACAACAGTGCTGACAGGATCTGAAGCTGGAACTCCAGATTTTCAGCTTTGACAATGGAATTACTCCATGTTATTCTTTCTAAGTAAATTAAACTCATTAATCATCATAATTAGTAGTGCTCTGTGTCAGTGATATGGTAACAGAGCTAGTCATTATAGTCTGCTATTAAGAAACTAAAGAATGATACTACATCCACTACATGCTGCTGCTGTCACAGGCTGGCTGCAGAGGAGCATGTTAATGCCCAAGGCTTAAGAAGGACTCCAACTTCAAAGAGATATGAGGGCATCAAGAGATACTATCTCTCCCATGCTGTCTTGAAAGCTCTGAGGATGCTGTGAGATAGTAGAAGAGAACAAATTCATCCTTAGTAGGATTCTGCTTGAGCCAATTCAAACATAACAGAAATTATTTTGGCTCACGAGGTTTTCCTCTTGATTGATACCTAGAAAAACCAATATTATTTAAGCATGAAAATTACTCCAGATTTTTTTAACTGAGCAGATCTGTTATGTGGAATCAGTTACCAAAATGTTTCACTAATTTCATTTTCTGTACCTCTCACTAGTCAGCCCAGGTTGCTTAGCTACATTTGTCATTTGGAATTATTTTTGCTCCATGACTTGAGAAACGATGAGTCCCTTGATTGATTCTGATGTTGATGGTGATAGAAATGGAATTTTAAATTTCCTTCTCTTTTGCTTAGTATCATTTGATGGCATGAATGCTACAGAAAGTGAACACAATGGAATCGATCTGGACACCTCCCTCATACAGAGAGTATGTTCCTCCCAGTGAGATAACTTGGCTGGGGGGTGAAAAAGGCTGAAAAAAACTGATGCAAACAGTTGACTATTTGTCATTCTATGATGTGAATCTGCCTGTAGCTGTAATGTGCCCACATATACCTGTGCTTGATAAAATGCACCAGCCTGTAGCTCTCAACTTCATGCTTCTTCTAGTACCCCCCTTCATTTAACATGTGCTCCACTTCATTGTCTTCACATTACATCTTTCCCCCACATAGTAGTTTTCTGCCCATCTTCTAAAACAGCTTAAAACACATCACTTGGTTCTTCTAAGTCGAGTATTTCCTATGTCATGAGCTCCATCTAGTGATGTAACTGAAGCCTTACCTCCAGCCAATCTTGACTCTACATGCATGGTTATTTTGTGCTGGACACAAGGGATATGAGATTGAACACTAGGACAAAAAGCCATTCTGCTTGTTAGAATTTCTCTCAAGACATCAATAATTACAGCACATCAACATCTCAGAGCTGCTGTGCAGCACAGGCAGTGCAATCAGCTGGGGAGCTAGGTGGAAAGCTAGAGGAAAACAGGGTAAAACATAGCCCAGCAGCTTCAGAGAGGGCTGCCCTTATATTCACTCCTGGCAGCTCTCTGCAATGAGACAAATCTCCCACTCCAGTTTCCCACTCCAGCTGTCAGGAGCTAATCCTTTCTTAGCAGTTCCTTTTCAGTAGTGGCACACTGAATGGGCTGCAGAATGGTGCTTGCCTATCTGTTTGAACCACATTGACTGTGGTGCAGCCTGAGGGAAAAAGTGTTTCTTCTAACCACCTTCTGTAGCAGCAGCACTTGGGCTTCCCAACCTTCAGCTCTGAGCTTTCCATTGCCACTTGTTAAAGCTGAGCAGCAGTGGCCAATAAAAAGATTTCAAAGAAGAATAAAGCAGGTTTTCCCCTGCATATCTGGCTGCTTTTGTAACTGCATGTAACACACATCGTGAGTGAGAGGACAGTACCAGTGAGACTAGGAGAGAGGAAAATGTTCCCTACTGAAGAAACGGGCATATGATCTTACTACTTGGTCTTTCAAATCCCCACACCAACCAATACATTTAATTGTATTTTAGAGATGGTGGAAGTATGGTGGAAAAAAAGACACAAAAATGGTACAAAGACTAGGGAAGGAGACAGGAATCTTTTATATGGATCATCAGATCTTTCCAATTCCAAGCACAGCATCACTGAACACAGAGCCAAGGAAGTCCCCAGCACATTTCTCTCTTATTGCCTGCTCAGAAAGCATTTGCTGCTGTATCCTATTTCATCTGATTTTTGACCTCTTGCCCCCACATACTACTAACGAGCTGGCATTGAGGCTGACATACTTTTGGAATCACAGACAAAGCTCTGAAGATCAAGGGGGATTGGATTCCCAGCATGGTATGAAATATAGCTAGTTGGAATAAGACTGAAGTTTCTTGTAAGCCTGCTAATCTCCAAATTGCCTCCTTTCCTCCATGGCTCTTCTCCACTAAAATAGGCTGTGCCATGTCTCAGCACTCCTGGGCACAGTGTGGCTGCCTGAGGCTGTTGGTCAGATCCCAATCCATCAGAAGGACTCAGTTCTGAGTCTCAGCTTCAGTGAGTTCTGGCTCAGACTCCTTTAAAATGACAATTGTAATATAACAATGCAGAAACAAAGAGAAATGAACATTACACATCCTCCAGCTGCTCTCCCTAGGTCTCTCCCTCTATGGGAGACTGGCAAATTTGGTTTCCTGGAGACATTTCACTGAGGCACTGGCAGGGAACAAGGGCCACAAATCAGATTATTTATTGCAAGCAGAAATCACAGAGGTTCCACGACAAATTGGAATGCAATATCTTGTTTACCTGTTTTATCCTATTCCTGCTTTGGAGTAACAATTTCACAGTCAAATCTGGTTTTTAATATTTTAAAATTTCTTCTTCCCCATCCTCTCTATTGAAGGCGAACACAATACTCTTGAGACTAAGTTCTCAATAGGTTCTCAGACTGCAAAAAATAATATAAACTCAAACCAGATCATTCCTTAATTTCAAAAGACAATAATTTGCCAAGACATTCTCAGGCAAAAGAAATATATCTGTATTTCTATATATCTAGAGTGTTTAGGATTTCATCCCTCATTTTTGTAAAATTCATGAAAAATTTATGAGTTATTCAGCTACTCTGAATTCCTGGGATATTGCTAATAAACCTTCCCTTTATTCCTATTGTTACATCTCATCAGCCCCTCGGCTATTTCAGGCTTTTGAAGCATACAGAGATTCTTTCTTGTTGAAGTATTTTAATATCTGCTTCCCTAACATGAACATCAAGTTTTGCCACTCCATCAAATCCATCATTTTCCACCCTCCCATCATAATCAAGAAGCCAGGCAGAAAAAACCAATAATCCCTTGTTAAGACAAGAGTGGAGTTAGATAAGAAGAACTTCTAAAACCAGATAATGAATCCCTACAAGTCCTCCAGCCCCTAAGGAATTAAGCAAAGGTAGCTTTTCCTGAAAGTAAATTGAGGACTATTATTACCACAAAGGACATACTAATACAGTGCCAACATTTATCTCTGCCACATGAAAACCTTTGAGGACCCATCCAAGTATGTATTTTGCAGCAAAAAGAATGCTGAGATTTTAATTTTGCTGAATCTTCCCAAAAAGAAACCAAACAACAAATCAGGGAAACTCTTGTCATGGTTTCTCTGGAAAAGAAGTCACCTCCATCAAATACACCCAGGACTTCCAGATCTCAAGGTCTCCTACAGGCTATGGTCTGGAGAAGCTGATATGCATATGAAGCACAACAGCAAGGAGAAGGAGGTTGACAAGAACAGCAAGAGGGATGCAGGTGTTCTGAGTACACAGGGTTTATGGATGACTTATTCAGTAACACCCCATCAATTATACTGATGCTGTCTCAGCTGGATTAACTCCTGGTGGACAAGAGGAGGCTGTTGTGGAGACAGATTTGCTTTTCTGTCAGTCATGATCAAGACCAGCATTTCCCTCTCCTTCAGGCAGGTACATGTGTTCTTTCCAGGAGATGCGTTACTGACAGCTTCAAAGATTCCTGCAGGAGTCTGGCAGCCATCTGCTGTGTTTCTACCTGGCTTTTTTTGGCAGGACAGTGTAGGGAAGCTAGAATCACAGAACAGAATCATAGTTCTGTTTGGAAGGACCTTAAAGATCATCAAGTTCCAACCCCATTGCCATAAGCAGGGACCCCTCACACTAGATCAGGCTGCTCAGTGCCTTGTCCAGCCTGGCCTTAAATAATTCCAGAGAGGGGGCATCCACAGCCTCTCTGGGCAACCTCTTCCAGTGTTTCACTACCCTCACTGTTAAGAATTTATTTCTTATATCTAGCCTGAATCTCCCCTCTTCCAATTTACATCCATTATTTCTAGTTCTTCTATCACATATCCTATTAAAAATTCCTACCCCTGCCTTTCTGTAGGCCCCCTTCAGGTATTGATAAGCTACTATGAGGTCCCCCCTGAGGCTTCTCTTCACCAAGCCACTGTTCCACCTTCAGTGCCATACTACCACCACTGGCCTGGCACAAATTCTTCATGTTCAGTGAGCAGAATTGAAGGCCACTTCCTAACTGGCAATAAGATGGGGTCTCAAATCTTTTAAATGTTTTAAACAGTTACCTAAAATCCACTGCACTGCCAAATGAACAGCCTCTGCTGCCTACAGAGTGGTTCAAGATCCCTGAAGGGAGTTATTCCCACAAGCACTGCACTACACACAGTATGAACCATCACACATCAATGCCACAGCCACTGAAGTATGTTCTTAAACACACGGTACAATGAGCAAAAAATGATGCCTGTCTGTTTTCTTTTCAGTTCTCCTGGCTTTTCCATGTCATCCCTTGTTTACTGTTTGTGAAGGAAGTTTTTGTTTTTGTAGATTTCTGTTTCTGCCTCTGGATCTAGAATAATCCCATAATTGTGATGCCAAGCAGCGCCTGAAGACAATTTTATCACAGTCTGTATAATGTGTAAATACCATTAAGTTAGACGGATTTTCTCATTAATTCTCCATCCCAGTGACAAGCTAGGAATTAACACAATTGATTTTCCAGTCCCTGCTCATTATCAATCATCCAAGAACTTAGTCACATCTCATCTGTTCCACCTGGGATCCAGCATTTATTTGTAGACTTTAACACGTATTAAACTAATAAAAAACAATGACCACAGCAACCTCAGTGCTCAAAACCCAGACAGGAACAAACTGCATGTTCCTAACTCCTTTGGTGGAAAACTTCCCAGTATGTACCAGCATCCTTCAAAGAACATGCAGTGAGTTGTTTAAGGAACAGCCCATTGTACTCTTGTTGTTGCACTAATATTTCCCATCTTGCAAATGAAATAGATGCACAACTCTGTGTCACTCTAAAACCTTAAAGAAAACAAGAGTTTATAGGGATAGGGTGCTTGTTTCTGGAGGTGCTACCTTTGAAATTAATAGATGAATAATTCTTGCAAGGGACCTCCAAAATTCAATCCAAATTCTCCCCATTACTTCCCCCAAAACACTTTTGACTTTGCTGTCTCCACTAACCACCATGCAAGTGCTGTCTTCAGCCCTTTAGCAAAGGGAAAGACATTAATTGTCAATCAACAGGTTAAAAGAGGAAAGAAAACACCAAACATGATAAAGCTCATTCTCTAAAGAGTCCAGGCTGTCCAGCCTGGATACAAGAGCCTATTCCTGTCTAGAAAGACAGATAAATCCCTCTCCAGCTCTGATGTGGCAGCCCACCGTGAAGTGCCCAGGAGATAAGTCATCTAAGTAGTATTGCTGTTGTGTTGTCAGCTTTCTTTAAGATTATGGCCCTGAAAGGAAATAGCATTAGCAGAAAAGCAGAGAGGACAGGGAGGCATCCTATTCTTTATAGAGAAACCATATTAAATCACAAAATAATCTCTCAAGGACTGTGAAGTGTTTGGCTGCAGCACAGAGAGGCTTGCAAATACGGTGGAACCGAGCAAGCTCTCATAAAACTTCTTCACAAGTGTAGAACAAGAATACAAAAAGCAAGTCAAGCACACCATCCCCATCTCAGCAGGAAATGAAGAGAACATCCATAGGCTTAAGTCCTAAAACAAAACAAAACAAAAAAAGGATCTAAACTCCTAAACTCAGCAATGGTTTATAAGAATCACTTCACAGAATCTAACAGAGCTGAGAGTTCAGATTATATCTCTTGTCAGAATTACTTCTATCAACAACCACTGATTGTTTCTTGCAAGGACTCTGCCAATGCATAAGGAGAAGGAATGTGTGTCTGGAAAAAAGAGTATCCTCCTCAAGGAGCTGCTCGTTTCTGAATGAGACACTAGACAAAGACTGGTGTAAAATAAGAGAAGTAAAAATCATGGACAATCAGTTAAAATGATGGCTCTTTCCAGGCTCTTCAAGTGGTTGTGGCAGAATAAGGAGCGTTGGAAAATCAGAATGCAACTCTCGTGGCTCCTGGAAATAAATCAAATCCATTGGTTTGTTAATATGCTTAAGGTTTACTGTACACAGATGGATGATTTTGCAAGCTGTAAACTACATCTTTTGAGCAGGCAGGGATCTTATCTGAATCCTCTTACACCAGTGCTGTCTCATGGATGACATTTTGCTGGGCTTTTTCTAATTCACTGCAGACCACAAAGGTGTGCACGACTTCAAAAGAATTTCTAGTCAGTGTGCTAGCAGCCTGCATAAGAAAAAAATACAGAGACTTTTTAAGGTTAAAAGGAAAATAAAAAAATATCTGTCAAAACCCAAACTTTATCCCTCCTTTATCAGCAGCTAATTCCTTCTTCAGCCTGGTAAATCCTTTCACATGTAACTAGTTTTATGGCAAGTCTCAGACTGGAACTGATTTTTATAGCCCAAACTTGAACTCTAGCAAGCACAGATCCCCAGTTGGTGAGGAAATAAGCTGCAGCATCAGCCCCAAAGCTCTGCTACAGGACAAAGCACAGGGACTGACATGAGGGGATGCAGTGAGCATAGGGACAGGGGCTGAGCACCTTCTAGGTCTAGGACTATGCCAATATCCACCCCATCCCCTCAGAATCCCATTTCCATTCTTAGTTGCTCATATATACACAGCCCTTCCAGCTCATTTCAGTCCTGCCTTGCAACCACACATACATGCTATCCTGGCCATCCAGGGCATCTACAGTGAGCTCTGATTGAAATTATATTCACAAGCTAGGCAACAAGCCAGAGGATTCTCTTTTACTGTCACTCACTTGGCAGTGACTTGAACAATTTATAGCAAATTGAGGCCTAAGGACTTGATAATGAAACTATTTTATTTCCATCTCTGATTCAGCTGCCACCATAAAACCACAGCTAGGAATGGGCTCTGGAAATGCATTAGAAGATCATTACAGCTCCACCAGATACTGCCTTCATCTTTATGCTTTTATTTCTGTGCCCACCCACATCAGCCTTGTTATTGTAAATTACTCCTCCTCTGGCTGGTCCCTAAACTGATCAAGGAACACAGATTGATTTATTACCACAAGGATATAGAGTAATGCAGCTAGATGTAACTTTTATGGACAGGTATCACATGCAGAGTTCAAATCCCTCAGCACTCAGATGTCCTTTCCTGCCACCACAGTAAAAGGGAAGCAATATCTGCTGGAACACCAGCCTCTTCGGAAAGTTGTATCACATCAAGGACAAAAATTGGGGCACAGTGTTTAGCCACTGACACTTTACAAATGCCTGTGCTAGTGCTGGGGACTGCTCTCCTGTTACAGGAGCCATTTTATGACATTCACACCTGGCCTGGCACCATTTGCTGGTGGATCTTTCCATCACTGTCAGCCCCATCCCCAAGGTGCTCATGCCACTACTTCAGCCAAGCTGTTCAAAGCTGCACAAGTTCCAAATGCAATGTTTCTATATGCACCACCATAGCCTGGCAATTTGGGTCAATTCTACAGCTAAAGCTCTCATTTAGCAGATGAAAATGGAATAGTGTATTTCCACTGTTTCCCTTGCAGCACAGACATTTCTACTGCAGAACTTTCTGGGTCTCAAATTATTCCCTGCCCCTTCCCTTTATAGAAAGCCCACAGCACATCACTGGGGAGGAGGGCTTGTGTTTCTGCGTGGCTAATTAACTTCTACTTAAGAACTAAGTTAAGAAAGGAGACAGGCCCTCAGCTGACCCTGAAGGAATGCTGAACTATGATGTCCTTCAAGACAAATCCACACAGACACTAAACATGGGGATTGTAATAAGATTTTCTGTGATCTAGCTCTGTAGAAAGACGACTTTCTAGAAAGGATAATCACTGATAGTGTTAAGAGGTATCATCAGAAGGACTGTGGACAATTCCTACCACTCTGCTGCAGTGGCTCGTTTCTGCCTGGCAGAAAATCTTTCAGCCCAGGTACCAGAAGGTGCTGCAGCAATGATGGGACAACAGTGCTGCCATCTGCAGACAGTCTGAATTACAGCCTCTGCCTAAATAAGCTCTAGACAGAAGGTTTTTGATGTTTCATTAGATTTTGATTCATGAAAGGATTCTTATAAAAAAAAAATATCATCTGTCATGCACTTACACAGCAGACAAAGACCTTCTTCCTTCCAGGAAAATCCTCTAATATATGTGCAAAAATACAACTGGAGTGATACAAAAATCATCAAACAGCATAATTAACAGAATAACATTCAGACACTTTTATTGTGTAAGAATAAAGGCCATGAGGTGCTTTATGACACATTAACAGATGGGCTAGAGATCTGTTCATCTGCTAGTGTAGGTTCACCATATTGCAAAAGCACTCATCAAGAGAAACCAGAAAGAAGATTAACAAGTCTGTATTCAGGGGAAGCAGCAGGGGATAGAAAGGAGAAGGGTAGGGAAAGAGACCCAGCATCCTCATCACAAAACAAACCAATAAAGAAATCTCTCTTACCACTCAGTGTCTACGTGGAGATTATTTTGGTCTACTTGCAGTGTCACCAGTTAGGTTAGTTCATATGTGAAGTCTTTTCTAGTACTAACACGCTTTTTGGAAAGCACACAGAGAAAAAGCACTTTTTACTTCCAAAGCTCTCTATGATGATGACCTTGGCTCAGTAGCCCTGTGAGGTAGGCAAAAATTAGCTGTTTTTTCTGAGACAAAGAGAAGTTAAATGACTTCCTCAAAGCCACAGTGAAGAATGAGTTGTTTATTACTGATATCCTTAAGAATCTGGAATGATAGTTTTTCACAGACAAGAAATTGAAGGCAACCAGCATGTGCTTATAAGGAATTAGTGAATTTTTACCTCATTCATTCTATGAAAATGCTATGAATCCCTCCCACCTTGAAATGTGTTCCACAAACATTAACATGTACTAGTGAGCTCTTCCTTCATCTCTGTATCAAAAAGCACTGGTCCTTCACAGCAGCAAGCAGACATCCTAGAAGGGGGCTTTTCCCTGCTAGTAAAGGATAGCCTAGATCATACATACACAACTCCACCAATGCCCATATCCCAGATCTTTCCACTGTTACAATCAAAGATACAAGCCAAGTAATCATTACTTCAAGGAATTTCACTTGAGTCCTTGAGCATGTGAAGGGAGTGGAATAAGATAATTATCCATTCTTTCAAACTGATAGCTACACAAAAACAAGCTATCATAAAATAAAGCACGCAGCTGCTACAAAGGGTAGCAACAAAGCCATGCCAGGTTAACATAACACAGCACATATCCCCAATTGCAAGGTTAACAGAGTCATCAGCTCAGTCCGTGTCTGAGAAAAGCTTTTGGTTGGCAGAAAAGTGAAGTGGGTCTTGGAGACAGGCTCTTCGTTCTTCTGTAGGTCCACAGGGAAGTAACAGTTAATACTGCATTGTGTATGACTGTATTGAAAACAGTTTTCAAAACCTTGATGGTCTCCCTCGATCCAGCTGAGCTGAACTTTTGCTTTTTCTGATCATGTTTCTAACCTAGTCAACTATTTTGTTGTAGAATGTAGCACACAGTTGTTGAAGTCCATCTCCTCTTATTGAAATCTGACTAGCCACAAGGCAAAAGATGAAACTGTGGCTCACAAAACATGCCAGCAAAGAATCCTTCCCATTGACTACAGTTCAGCTGCAAAGCAGGAGACCAACAGCTGGGTAACACTAAATAACATGAAGCCATAAAAACCTCACTTAAGTATTTATACCGTGTAATCTTGTACCATCAACTCAGCTTTACTACTGTCAGGACCCTCCATTAATGTAACACACAGCACTTTGAGATGAACAATGCAAAGATGTGACTTACCCAGGACAGATGCAGGAAAACACTGTGCTAGTTTATTGCTACTTTATTGCTCGTGTTTAAAAGCCCTTCATATAGTGGTGAGCACACTCCTACTTGGGTCAAAAGCAAGGTTGTGCTCCAGGCACCAGCAGCTCAAGTTCAAAAGCTATGTTGATTCCTCTGAAACTTCCCACAACTCTTGTAAACAAGCTTTAACCAAAAACCTGTCTGTAGGAAACAGACACTTTGCCTTCATCACAAAATTCAGCTGCCATTGAGCAGCATGGTATGGACTGAATTCATCTTTGCACTGCAAATCACACTTTTCCCCAGCTGTATTTGGCATATTTTACACACTGCTACATAATTGCCAAACCAATCAGTTCTTCATATGACCACATGAATTTCAAGTGGCAAGATAAGCAGAAGAAAACAAAACACTGAAGTGTAGGAGGGGAAGGAGAAACTTCAGAGCTAACTGAATATTTAAACATTATTCAGTCACACCAACTCTCAACTCAATCAGGAAAAAAAAAAATCTTATTAACTTAATGGTTTCTTCTCGTTTCCAGTCCCAAGTCTTAGGCAGAGTCAATGTAATAATCCTGACTTTCCTAAGCCTAATCCAACTAGAGAGATCTGGCACTCTGTCTGTTGGCTCCACCTTAACTCTAAGATTGTTACTTCAGAGCACAAATCCTAAGCAAAAGCAAAGATGGAAGCCACTAGTTTTTCTATCCAGAGGGCTCTTCAGTTGCATGATTTGCATTTACAGCTTCAGCTTTCACGGCAGAATATAACTCTACTGATTTTGGCTTAAAGTTTGTGCCATGGGCTATATGTGCTGCAATTTAGCACCAACATCCCACACAGACCTTTGAAATTTCAAGATTCTAAGGACCAAGCAGAAGCAGCAGCTAATGATTTAGTACCTAGTGCATTTCAGGGGGGTTGAAAATAAAAGCTCAGAATTTGGCTAGGAAAGTAAACCAAAAAAAACTTAGAGCATACAACAGATGGGGATGAACAATGCTCACAATAGAGTGAAATAATAGCACCTGCATCTTTGTGAAGCTAAATATTTGGCAGTGTTTTCTGTTTAACACACAGGAGCCACAAGACTCCTTGAGAAAAGATGTAAGAAAAGATGTTGTAAGAGCAACCACTGTGCTTGTGAAGGTAACATGGAGTTTGTATTTGAGGCTCAGTCTTTATTTCACTGAGTTGATGTTTCCTACTCCTCACAGAAGCAAAAGCTGCATGTTTCATCCTTTCCAAAGAACTGACAATCCACTTAGTCCTAAGGCCTGTTTTCCAAACTAACCAAGACCAGAAATTGCAAAATTAACAATCAACAGTTCAAGATGATGTCTCCATTCTTCCCACTGTCCATGATGGGTCATCTACTCACATCATCCACTGTTAAATCAGCATGACTTGTGAGACCTGACTCCACAGCTTTTGTCAGAGTTTGGGCAGAGCACCAGGTGGTGCAAGAGTAATAGCAAAAACGTAGAAAAGCCCCAAGAGGAGATTGAGTTTGGCTGTCCGCTGAGGAATTTTGTTGAAGCTCTGACTCCGAAATTGCCTCTCCAGAGAAAACGCCATGGGGATGGTGAGCAGTGGCAACGCCATGCTGATGGTATAGCGTGTGGCCAGCACACAGAAGATCAGGTAGGGCAAGAAGAGCAGCACGGTGTAGAGAATATAGGAGAAGGCAGGGCCGATGAGGATAGCCAAGGTGACAATGCCCGCCTGGCGGTCAGACTCCATGTCTCGGGTGTTGTTGCTGTGCAGGATGGCCTCAGTACTGAGGGCGAGTGGGATAGCGTAGAGCAGGGGGGAGATAGACAGATAACCCACCTGCACAGCATGTGCAAACATGACAGCCAGGGGCCCAAAGGTGATTAGAATCACCACGTCTCCAAGGGCAACATATTTAAATCCAATCCCTGTGACAAAACATAAGAATAAAATGAAGCATCATCAAACAGCTCAAATGAGAGAAGAGAATCACAGAATAGTTTGGGTTGGAAGGGACCTTAAAGATCATCTAGTTCCAACTAGCACACATGTAGCTATAGCCAAGAAGCATGTTTTCTCTTTTTTCGGAAGACAATAATATGGACACACAACTTCTGAATTCCTCCAATCCATAGAACAGAAGCTATGGGCCAGGTTCTAACATTCATCTTCACACCCAGAAGTTTTAAACTGACAGTTTAGAAATCAATAAAAATATCCTACTTTTACTAAGAACAAGCACAAACTCCTCTACATTGACAGTTCAACTCCATCTAGAGAATAACAACAAAACATCCAAAAACAAAGTGCATAGATTCTACCAATGCAAAAAAACTACCACATGCAGCGAGTTATATTGCTAAAGGACACAAGAGAGATCACAAAGTTTCAGCACCTGAAGGCTTGCATATAAATACTAATGTCTTAACACCATTTTTCAACTGAAAAACTTACTGTGCCTCTTCCCACACCATCCCACAACAATCAAAGGCAAAGAGCAGCACTTCAGAAAATACCAGCAAATATTTTATGGCATTTAACAGGATGGATCACTTGTACAGTGTAGAAGTCCTTGATGAGGCAAGTAATTCTTGACACCTTTATGTTCATATTCATATTTACAAAAAAGGGGATAAAGTGCTTACCTCCAGTATAAAGGAAGGAGCTGGAAAGTCCTCCAAAGTAGATCAGGGCCAGATGCTCCAGCTTGAGCGTGGAGACAGCATAGAGCCCGGCAGCGCAGATACAGCCCACGGTGTAGAGGAAGACTCCAAACCGGACCACGTCCTGCGGCTCCAAAATCTGGTCCACCAAAGTCCTGTCATCGCTTTTCTTGTGATCGATGCCTTTGGAAAAGTCGTAGTAGGTGTTCACCAAGTTGCCGGCCCCGTGCACAGCCAGGACGGTGACGGCGCTACCCACCAACAGCCCCGGGTCTAGGGCTCCCTCAGCCCGGTAGGCCAGAGCACTGCCGAGGGCCACGGGGGTGAGGGAAGCGCTGAAACTCCAAGGCCGCAGGGCCAGCACATAGGCCGCACACTTCTGCCTCCAGCCACCGGGCGGGACCCTCTCCGCGCCCGCCACAGCGGCGCCGCCGTCGTTCCTCTCGTTCCCGCGGGGACCTTCGGCACTAATACTGATCTTCTGCACCAGGTCTGCCGGCCCCATGTTGTCCCCGCCGCCCCGCCTCACAGCAGCACCTAGAAGGGGGAGGACCGAGCGTTAGGCTGGTTGGCGGGGAGCTGGCGGGGCTGAGGGGCCGCCGCCACGTCTGTAGCTGAGGGAGAGGCGCGCCCCGTCCTTACCCGCCCGCCGGGCGCCCACCCCGCCGCGCGCCAGCGCCCCGACACTCCGACCGCGCCCGCCTTTTATCTCTCCCTCCCGCCCCCGCGGCCGGCGCGCAGGGTTCCGCCGGAGGTCACGCGTTACCTCAGCGCCACGCCAGTGTCTCCCGTACCTCCGGTGTAAACAGCAAACGGCCCGCGCTGTCAGATTGAGGGGAGGGGGGAAGTGAAGCCGAATAGCACATCAGCGCTGCCACGGACTCCGCCCCGCCTGCTCTTGGTCCCCCCGTAGACAGCCGGACACATTTCAGCGACACACACACAGGGTGTGACAGCTGTGCGCATGCGCAGTGCGGGAGGGCGGACGCCCGGCAGTGTGCGGGCTGTGGGCGTACCTCCGACTTTTCGCCAATGGCGGGTGTCCTGCCTTTTGATAGGCTCCCTTCTCTGCCACTCGCCAGCACCGCGAGTAGTGATTGGCCAGCAGGCGACGGGCTCCCCTTGCGGTTCCTGAGAAAAAGGGGCGGAGCGGGGAGCTCTCTTTCCCCTTTCCCTCTGTTCAATGGGTGGGAGGTGGTGTCCATCAAAGCCTTTCTGTCCGGGGATTGGCGAGTGGTGACTCGCCGGCCCGGCAGGCGCGGGGG
>VZTY01026199.1:0-10379 GCA_013400935.1 Turnix velox
CTGTGTCTCTGCACTCTACCCTCACTCCATGTCTCACATAAAGGAGATGCTGTTGCTCTCAGGTCTGTGCTGCTCAGACATACACTCCATATCCTGGTTTGCAAACCCAGAAAAAATGATGCTAATTGAATTTTTTCCTCTATTCCCCAAAGCTCACACCACTTCTTTGCTTGGAACTGGTTTTGTGGGCTGTATTTCAGGTTTGGGAAGCCTGAAAGAGCTTATGTTGGCAAGGGGAAATATTCTGCTCCGTCAAGTGTCATGGCCTTATTCTGGTATCAGCAAGTCATCTAGAGGAGGCTAAAATTAATCCTAGCACTATTCCACCCCATGTCTTCATCTGGAAACCTGAAGCCCATGCAAATCGTGGAGAGGGGGGTCACATGAAGATATCAGATGACTTCAGGCTGTTTATCTTGGGTGCCTTTTCAGAATATATAAGGAAAGTGGGTAAGGAATCCAGACTCAGGCAGGAATAGGTTTGTCTTTTGCAGGTCAGAGGGCCTGGATACTTTACTTATTCATTTTGAATTTTTTTTTTTGGGGTTTAGAGTGGCAGAAGTGTGGTGTAGCTATGAATCTGGAGAAGATTATTTTAGTTACTGCTGAGTTCCTACAGAGTGTGAGAGCAGGGTGTGAAAGTGGAGGTTCCATATTCTCACACTGCTCTGGCCAAGGAAGAGTTAATTGCAATGGTGTTTCTTGAGCTGAGGCATGTGCTAGGCTTTGAGGCAGATGCTTTTGTGCCAGACTGAAATTCAGACGTTTGCTTTCAGCAGCAAAGACACTATGGGAAGAAATACCATGTGTGGTAAGTGCCAGAAGAGATTCTGAGAGGAGCTTTAAGTCTGGGAATGTGAAGAGGCCGGAGCTATAGGATAAGTTTTGGGCACCTTATAGAATTATAGAATAGTTTGGGTTGGAAGGGACCTTCAAGATCATCTAGTTCAGCCCCCTGCCATGGGCAGGGACACCTCCCACCACACCAGGTTGCTCAGTGCCTCATCCAGCCTGGCCTTAAACACCTCCAGGGATTGAGGGGGCATCCACAGCCTCTCTGGGAAACCTCTTCCAGTGTCTCACCACCCTCACCATAAAGAATTTCTTTCTTTTCTTCAGCCCAAATTTCCCCTCTTCCATTTTGCAAGCATTACTCCTAGTCCTTCCATCACATATCCTATTAAAAATTCCTCCTGGCTCTTGTGTGCACCTTCTGGCTCTGTGTGCACTGAGACCAGTATCTCACAGGGTTTTTGAGCACATTCCGTGTGGACACACTTGACCCTGCTTGGAGCAGGCTCCCAGTGCCTCAGGAGGGGAGATAAAGTGTGGGAGGGCTTGTTGTCGGGGATGCAGGATGGGGTATGTCCAGCTCAGCATGTGAGTAGGTCCCTCTGAAGCCAATTGGACCATGCACTTGCTCAAAATGCTGTAAAAACATGCTTAAAATGACCTGAGGAGCCCAGCTCTGGGCTTCCCAGTTCATGGAAGACAGGATGACTTTTCTTATCTCCTAGAGCAATGATGCTTATCAGCATTGGTTATGGCCAAGGGCTGGCAGCACTGCAGATGACAGCAGGGAGGGGATTGGTGTCCCATTATCTAGGAGGCTGTTTTAAAATGTGTACAACTGGGATTTCCATTGTGGTTCATCTTCTTTTACATGTTCTATAGCAAATAGTTCTAATGCACTCTTGTATCAGCCAGTTTGGGAAATGATATGTAAAGGGTGAGTGCCAGGCTCTTGTCTGTGACCTCCAATGACAGGACAAAGGGCAATGGGTACAAGCTGGAACACAGGAGGTTCCACAGAAATACAAGAACAGTGAGAGGGTGTGGGGTCTCCTTCTCTGGAGGCATTCAAAACTCATCTGGACACCTTCCTGTGTGACCTGGTCTGGGTGTTCCTGCTCTGGCAGGTGAATGGGACTAGATGATATCCTGAGCTCCCTTTCATCCCTAATATTCTGTGATTCTGTGTGTGTAATCTCTTAGAAATTAATCTTTATCTCTTCCTTGTGATTACTCCTGACCCTGTGTTGGCTGAATCCAGGTTATGCTCTTGCTTTGGAGTTGTAGGAACAAAAATAAGCTGAAGGAGGAGTAGATTCCTGCTCAAACTGCTGTGGGTGCTCCTTTCCTCTCCCACACCACCTTCTGTGTGACATGGTGGTGATTTAGTGATGCACCACTATTAGTTCATCCAGTGAATTTTATTGCTTGATTTCTTAAGGCCTCCTTAAGAAATTTAATTGGGAAACTGCTATTTATATCAGGCTTTTCATCCAGCATCACTGAAAAGCTCTCACCTTTGCTCTGAACTCCAGCAAGTAGTAAGAGCATGGGAGCAGATGAGTACAAATACTCAACAGAAAGGTTATCCTTCCTCTGGAGGTGTCAACTTGCACTGGAAGGTGGCTCTTTATTTGCTTCCCTCTCTGTACATAGAAGTGAAGTAGAAAATGGGGAAGAGAACTGGCCACAAATATTGGCCACAAAATGTGTTAGCAAAAGGACATGAGAATTCTGTCCTGTTCACTTGTTCTTTGGCAGCTCCAGGGAAGACTGTGAAGGGATTAACTGAAATCCTGGAAGAAAGTTGATGTTGGCAGAATCTTCTTGCACATATTATGGCACATAGGATGGGGTATTGACACATGCTTTGTCATTAAATTGCTGTGAGGCTTGTAAAGACCCCTGTGATCAGGGATGGAGCTTGCTGTAATCCAAAGGATATGCTCAAATGAATAATGGCCTTGTTACATGGTGTTTCTAAGAGTCCTCTTTGATTTCTGATTGTGGAACAGTAATATCTTCTGCCTTTAGTAATACACTGAAGAAATAAATCCAGGCTCCTTCAAAGAGGAGAATTCAATCACTGAAACAGCTGAGTGCTGCTGAACNGGGACACCTCCCACTACACCAGATTGCTCAGTGCCTCATCCAGCCTGGCTTTAAACACCTCCAGGGATTGAGGGGGCATCCACAGCCTCTCTGGACAACCTCTCCCAGCATTTCACCACCCTCACTGTAAAGAATTTCTTTCTTATATCTAGCCTGAATCTACCTCCTTCCAATGTACATCCATTATTTCTAGTCCTTCCATCACATATCTTATTAAAATGTCCTACCCCAGCCTTTCTGTAGCCCCCTTCAGGTATTAAGAAGGTACTCTGAGGTTCCCCCTGAGCCTTTTCTTCTCCAGGCTGAACAACCCCAACTTCTTCAGCCTGTCCTCATAAGGCAGTTGCTCCAGCCCTCTCATCATCTTCATGGTCCTCCTCTGGACCTGCTCCAACAGCTCAATGAATGAAGTTGACTTACTGGCAGAGATTACCATTATTGAGGGGATCCTTTAGTCTTTGTAGATCTTTGGGACTGGCTTGGGTTGTGATCTTTGCTTCTTCCATCTTTTTGCACCACTTAAATCTCCCTAAGATGTTTTTCTATCCTATTCTGGATGGTTTCTTTCCACAGCAGCATACTGAGCAGGTGCAGATAACTTTTGGGTCTTCTAGAGATAGGGATTTCAAATCTTCCATCTGTGTTGAGCCATTGTGAATTTAGGATCTAGGGCAGAGCAGTAAGAAGGATGAATCATTAATGAGCCAATAAAAAAGCATTAAAAGACAAATTGGATGAACCTCCCTGGCCTTTTTGATTTCCTTCTATGGAAACAAAGTGAAGAGTTCCAGATGAGAAATAGCTCCAGTCCAGCTGTTCTTGCAGGATTAACATTGTAAAATCTGAAATCCACTATTTAGTGTGTTAACCTCAGCAGATGCTTCACTGTTGTGTCTGTTTAATGTAGGCAGAAGCAGTCTTGAATAAAAATCTGCCTTCAGAGCTGGCTAACTCCTGATTTTTATTCCTTTTCTGTGCTGCTCCCCAGGAAACTGAGCAGTGGACAAGTATTTCCAGTAGGAGTTTCTTCTGCTGTGGTTTGTTACTCCTGCCTTCAGCTCTGCCTCTGCCAGAGTGGATTTAATTCTCTTTCTATCCCCATTCCAGCATGTTTTCTGCTGTACCTCATTCCTCTTGTGGAGAAAGCTGTCCTGAGCTCCACCAAAGAACTGCCTGGTCCTTACCCAACCCAGGCACTGCTGTGCCACCACCCAGAGGGACTTGAAGGCTGTCACAGTAATCACACTGTGTTGGGTTTAACACTTGAGTTGCTCAAGAAGGTTGTGAAAATATTTCTAGTTTCTTTTACACCTTCCTATCTGGAAAGAGAGTCTGGTGGAAGACCCCCCTTGCAGAGGGCTACTAGGATTTTGCCAATACTGAGGTCTCTTGTCAGCTCTGTAAAGGATGGAGAGGTGTGTGTGGAGCCCTCAACATAAAAAAGACATTGAGCTATTGGAGCAGGTCCACAGGAGGCCATGAAGATGATGAGAGGGCTGGAGCAACTGCCTTCTGAGGACAGGCTGAAGGAGTTGGGGAGAAGAGAAGGCTCAGGGGGGACCTCAGAGTGACTTCTCAATACCTGAAGGGGGCTGCAGAAACACTGGGGTAGGACTTTTTAATAGGTCCCTTCCAACCAAACCATTCCATGATTCTGTGACCTGCTGTGGCACAAAGATGCTGCCAGTGATTTCTGCCCCTGGGGCAAGGGAATGTCTGGTGGAGCTCACACAGTTCAAGCCATCAGTAGAAAAAGGGAAAATTTGGAACCTCACAAATTCTCTGGAGGTCACTCCAGCATCGGGAACACAGGAGGAAGTTCATGAATACCTATTTTAAAGCATCACTTGGCTGAAAGAATAAATTTCCATTTGTGATGGCTTGCTTTGTACCTTGCAGAAGTTTGAAGAAAAGCATAATACAAGCTGAAACCGTCTTCATCCTCCTCCTCCCCAAACCACCTCCAGGAGAGTTCTTGGGGAGAGTCTGATGCATTTCCTCATCTCAGAGTCAGTAAAGACAAAATAGCTCTTTTCCTTCCTCATACCCCAGACATTTTACGTCATTATCTGTGAGAATCTGAACGTTGCTGCTTCCCTCTTAGGGACAAGATGATTTTAATGTTGTGATAAATTAGTACCTCTGTGAGATGGGAAGGAGCTGGTGAATTCTGAGTGCTTTGCATTTGGCTCTTCTGCTTTTCCCCTTCTCTACATGTAGGCAGGTGTCTGCTTTGTGGTCCTCTTATGAGTCCTGTTAATCTAAGAGCTCAGCTAATTTAGTCAGCAGGTACTTGTGGGGAATGAGTGTCTCTGTGACATGTGGTGTGTGTTGCTCTTCCAGCCAAGGACACTTTGTCCTGGTGGCTTCTGAGGGGAGCAAGGAGAACCAGTCCAGCATGAACTTAACATGGGAGACATGTGCCACCAAGGTGAACGTGTGCTGAGGTGGTGTCTGGTGTTCACCAGGGCTGAACTCACTCAGCTGAAGAGCCAATTTGAAAAGCTGACCAGGATTCAGTGAAACGCTCTCTGGTTTGCACTGAGGGGTTTCAATCAGCAAATCCTCATCTCCTTCCCAGTCCTGGGAGTTCTCATCAATGATTTGGGAAGTGCAAATAGGATCCAGCTTTTCTGGTAGGAGTTGATCCTTTGCCCTCTGAGGGTGCATAGAAGTGGCTATGGGAAAAAGTTGAAGCAAAAAATGCACTTCTGAACCAATTTTAATAATTTTTAGGACAGCAAGAAAGACAGAAGATGTGTCAGACCTCCCAACTGAAACTGTGTTTGGTATTACATTTCAAAAGCATGTTAATCCCCCCCTGTGTGGCTGTTCACCCATAGTATCATAGAATGGTTTGAGTATGAAGGGACTTTCAAGATCATCTAGTTCCAACCCCTCTGCTATGAGCAGGGACCCCTCCCACTACACCAGGTTGCTCAGTGCCTCATCCAGCCTGGCCTTAAACACCTCCAGGGATTGAGGGGGCATCCACAGCCTCTCTGGGCAACCTCTTCCAGGGTCTCACCACCCTCACAGGAAAGAATTTCTTCTCTCCAGCCTAAATCTCCCCTCTTCCAATTTGCATCCCTTGCTCCTAGTCCTGCCATCCTGGACCCTATTAATAAGTTTGTGTTTATGTGAACATGAGAATTTCTGGTTCAGACCACTGGAGTGTTGTGTCCAGTTGTGGGGCCCTCAGTTGAAGAAGGACAGGGAACTGCTGGAGAGAGTCCAGCACAGAGACAGAGATGATGAAGGGATTGGAGCATCTCCCTTCTGAGGAAAGGCTGAGGGAGCTGGGGCTCTTTAGCTTGGAGAAGAGGAGACTGAGGGGTGACCTCATTCATGTCTATAAATACAGAAAGGGTGAGTGTCAGGAGGATGGAGCCAGGATCTTCTCAGTGACCTCCAATGATAGGACAAGGGGAAATGGGTGCAAGCTGGAACACAGGAGGTTCCACAGGAATCTGAGAAAGAACTTTTTCCCAGTGAGGGTGAGAGAATAGTGTCCCAGGCTGCCCAGAGAGTGTGTGGGGTCTCTTTCTCAGGAGACCTTGACACTTTCCTGTGTGACCTTGTCTGGGTGTTTCTGCTCTGGCAGGTGGATAAGACTAGATGATATCCTGAGCTCCCTTTCAGTCCCTAATATTCTGTGATTCTGTGCAACCACCTTTCTGGTTTGGAGACCCCTGGAGCATGGTGAGCTCCATGTGCTTCTGGAACAGTATGGCCCATGGAGTGCCATCTGATGAAGGTCAGCAAAGCACCCTCACGGCTATTGTAATGTGATTAATCTGTATTTAATTCGAAAGTGAAAACAACAAGGGATTTAGAGATTAGAGCATCTGGTTCTCTAAGTTCTTCCCAGGAGATAAAGTGAAGATAAAACAATTGGGATGGAGACTGGAATGCCAGGAGCAAGCAGCACTTTGCAGTGGGACTTCTCCAGGCAATCACAAACTGTGTGAAACACACACTATATTCACTAAGCCCTTTTCTGCAAGATTTCCTCCCTCCTTTGATGCAGAATGAGTTTCATCACTACTCTCTGACCACATCTAACATGAGTGGTGCCAGATTGTTGAGACCTGTGGTCTTGTGTGGCACCTTCCTGACACAGACAGGGGGTCAGCATCCTGATACCTAATGGTATGGTGTGAAGAAATACAATGAGTTGTCTGTTGAGACCTGTGGTCTTGTGTGGCACCTTCCTGACACAGACAGGGGGTCAGCATCCTGGTACCTCATGGTGTGTGGGTTGAAGAATGACAAGGAGTTGTCTGCTGAGACCTGTGGTCTTCTGTGACACCTTCCTGACACAGACAGGGTGTCAGCATCCTGATACATCATGGTGTTTGGGGTGAAGAATGACAATGAGTTATTTTGGGGGGCTCTGACTACCTGAAGTGCTGCAGATGTGTGTGGTTTGGGTTGAGTTATGCAAAGCACAGTGCTTTGTAAGAGCTTAATCTGAGTTTGGCAGTTTGAGGAACAGCCTGAGTGGAAAGGTAAGGTGAGGAGAAAGGTGAACCTCTTGCCTTTTGGCTGCCTGATGCTGCAAATGTCTATAAAGATTATGGTTGAGTGATTTCCCAGTGATTTGCCATTGTTTTGTAACTCTTTTGTGGATCATGCAGCAAGCTCTGAGGATGTGAGTCTGATGTGGATGGATGCCAGGAGCTTGTTTGACACCTCCCTGCCCAGACCCAGGCATTGTGTCTCTTGTGCAGCAGAACATGACAGTTCTCTGTGCCAAAATAGCAAATAGATAATTTCTTTATGATTCTATAGAATCTCTTCTTGCCCAGAGAGTGATGGAGTCTCCATCTTCCTGTGAGACCTGCTCTGGCAGGGGCCTGAACTCAAAAAGATTTTCACCCCCACCATTCTGTGATTCTGTGAGCCTGGCCAAAGAAGAGATTGATTTAAATACTTTTCTTCCTTCCCTGTTGCACTTCTGTTACTGTGGGTGAAGCCTGCTCTTAGCTGAGCAGAGATTTGGCATCACATGAGTCAAGTGCCTTTTGTTCTAAGGATTTGCAGTTTCCATCCCCTATAAAAAGAAAATCCTCCTTCTGCTTGGACCAGATCAGTGGTAACATCTTGAATTGTTGCCTTTTAAAGAAAATTTTTATTAAAAATCAACTTGGCAGAAGGGAGAAAAACCCCCTAAACCTGCAGGTAGAACCATGCAACAAAATACTAAGAAATTAAAAAAAAAACTTCAAAAGCTGGGTGTGAAATTTTCAATCCTTGAGTATCTTTATTATTTATGTGGTGGGAAGTTTTTTTCTCATATTTTTATTATTTTCTCCTGTTGTGGTTTCAGCTGGGAGGAAGATGACTTTTTGCTAGCAGCTGGTGTAGTGCTGTGATTTGGGGTTGGGATGAACACAGTGTTGGTAGCACCCTGATGGGTTTGGTTGTTGCTAAGCCCTCAAGGCCTTTTTTTCTGCTCCTCACACCCTCTCCCTCTCTTCCTTCCATGGCTCCTTGGGGAAAACAAGATGAATACTTGGTTCTGAAGAGTAAATTTTTAATTATGCTCCTTTTTGAACTCTGGGAAAAAAATTAAACTAGGAAAATAATAAAACAGAGGGTTTGGGTTTTTTTCCTCCACCTGTTTTGGCTGGCAGATGTCTGAGCAGAATTGGCCTTTTCTGCTAATATGTAAGGAATTAAAACATATTAAAGGAATTTCTGTAGAAGCCTCCTTGAGAAAAAAGAGCTGCCCAGGGAAGGGCAATGGTTGAAGGGTCTGGAGCACAAGTCCTGTGAGCAGCAGCTGAAGGAGCTGGAGGTGTCCAGCTGGAGAGGTGGAGGCTGAGGGGAGACCTTCTCTTTCTCTGCAGCTCCCTGAAAGGAGGGTGTAACCAGGGGGGGTTGGGCTCTTCTCCCAAGGAACAACCCATGGGACAAGAGGCAATGGCCTCAAGTTGTGCCAGAGGAGGCTTAGGATGGATATTAGTTAAAGAACTTTACACTGAAAGGCTTGTCAAGCATTGGAAGAGGGAAGGGGTTGAGGCACCATCCCTGGAGGGAGTTTAGAGATCTCCTTTAGGGCTGGCTGTTGTCAGAGTTGGGCTGATGGTTGAACTTGATCTGAAAGGTCCCTTCAACCTGGGCTGTTCTCTGATTCTATACTTGGAAGTTGCCTTGAACAGTGCAGGAGAGCACAAGGCTCAGATGTCACTTGTCTGATGATGCAAAACACCATATTTTTGTTTTGTAAGCCCCCAAATTCCATCATTGGCAGAGTCGTCTGTGCCTTCCAGTCAGATATGTCAGCTTCTTCCTCAAATAGGAAAAAAGAAGATAAACTCTGAAGAGAGGGATTAAAATCCCGTTCTCCTTGTTTTGATTCCAAAGGGTATCATTGCTCATCCTGTCCTTTCCTATCTCGCCAGGCATCAGATGGTTCAAAGGATGATGATTTTTATTCATTTCAGTTTTGCTGCTGTACTTCTGATGCATCCTGAGCAATATAGTATTTGACAGGGCTTGAAGTGAAACTTTATTCTATAAATAACCTTCTAGGTTTTTTTTTTTGAAAGCAAAGGACAAACTCCACAGGCAATTGTCCTGAAAAGTCTTGCCTTGTCTCCCCTATCCTTCTGGCAACCCATGAAAGTGCAGCTGAGCCACAACTGCTTTGCAAAATAGGTCTCAGAGCAGCTTCAGGATGTGAGAAGAGATAATATGATGAGCTTCAAATCCACCCTCTGCTGTGTATTTCCTTTTCAGGGGAATATTTAGGACCTGATCCCACAAATCTGCTATGGATGAATTATTACTTCAAGAGGAAGGGGGCTTCCACTTCATGGGTGTAAAGATTTAAAGTTGAATCCCTATCCTCAAGGATGATGTTGTGTTTTCATAAGAGGCTCCTGTTCTTGATGACCTTTCAAAGAACATCACAACAATTGTTCTCAGGTTGTGGAGATTTGCCACGTATTAGTTGGTGTCCTGTTGGAGTTGAGGAGCTCTGTAATGTGCTGATTGCTTTACTCCACCTGCAGAAAAGTTGGCTGCTCTTTCTCCCCGAGCAGAGCTTTGTTTTCTGTGGGTTTGGCTGCTGTGAAGCCATCTGGAGGTGGCAGCTTGCAGCTGCTCCCTTGCCAAGCCCTGCTTCACACAGAGCCCAGGTAACACCTGTGAAGCCTTTTCTCTATAAACCACCAAGTGTTGAGCTGGTGGCACTTGAAGTGTTGACATTGGCTTAAGGGTTTGTGTTATTCCTGCCCCAGGAGCTTGTTTTTCAGGTCACACAACAGCATTCCCTGACTTCCAAATCCTTTGGGCTTGGCACCTCAGGATCTTTGGGAGGAGATTGGCAGCTGCAGTTCCTTCACTGATTGTCCCAAAGAAATGAATCCCAAATCCTGCAGGGTTTGCTGGAGAGTAGAGATCTTGCACTGAAGGAAGTAGTAAAGCAATGCTTGAATTGCTGCCATGATCATAGAATGGTTTGG
>VZTY01026200.1:2204-13474 GCA_013400935.1 Turnix velox
GCACAACAAGCTCCAAGGCCTCAGGTGGCTTGATAGGATTTGCCTCAGGCCCTGAGCTGAGCAGTTGTTAACCCTTTGTAGCCTGTGCCCATACTGCAAAAGGTTATAGCTGCATCAGGTCATAGCTGCATCAGGTCAAGGTTTTGATTGTTTGGTATGTCTTTACCTTTTGTTGACTTTTACAGTCTGGCTTTGGTCTTGGGGCAGATGAATGTGTGAATCAGAAGGTTTGGTGGCCTTTAGGAGTGTCCTAGGAGGTCAGCAGCTACAGGTCTTCAGCTGATGATGTTCAGATGATAGAGGAAGGTACCTCTGAATTGCTTCTGGAGGTTCTTGCAGTGAGGCAGTGCTAAAACATGTTCATCACTGAGTGATGGAGGTGATCTGGTCAATGAGACGTGCTCAGGTGTATTTAACTGCTCTCTGAGGGCAGGAACCTCATGTGGACATCTCTCCCATAACATGGTTGCTAAGTATTTTGTTATTCATTTGTTTTACTTGTAAAAAGCATTGATGATTTAGCCCTACCAGCAAA
Organism: Turnix velox; assembly: GCA_013400935.1. Taxonomy (NCBI): domain Eukaryota; kingdom Metazoa; phylum Chordata; class Aves; order Charadriiformes; family Turnicidae; genus Turnix; species Turnix velox. Next base: position 2,740 of record VZTY01026200.1, read on the forward strand.
CCTGATGGGGAACTGAAGTTTCCACCACTTGCAAGCATTAATCTGAGGGTATTTTGTGTACCTGAGCAGGTTGGGAGGCAACAGATGTTGCACCAGGGGATCTAGATAAGACTGGAATGAACATCTCAGACAAAGTTCCCATAAAACAAAGAAAAGGATGAACTGCCTTAAAGAAGCCATCTTGTCATGGCACAAATTGGGACAAAACCCTGGCAACAAGCTTGGTGACCTTAGTTGAAGCCTTCTGGAGTTTTATATCAATTCATTTTTCCCAGGGGCATTTGGCTTATCTTTAAGAGTAAAAACTCTCCAGAATAAACACTCAGCTGTGTTTGTATTCAGTCAGTCTGGCCAAGTTGTCCTCTCTAAACCAGACTGTGGCTGTTCTTTGTCCAAATCAGCTGTGCAGAACCTCCCAACTGAGAGCCTGTTGGCATTGCAGAGCTTGGGATCTTGATGCTGCCACAATGACACCATCACAAGAAGAGCAACAACCCCTGCCAAGTTGTCCTCTCTAAACCAGACTGTGGCTGTTCTTTGTCCAAATCAGCTGTGCAGAACCTCCCAACTGAGAGCCTGTTGGCATTGCAGAGCTTGGGATCTTGATGCTGCCACAATGACACCATCACAAGAAGAGCAACAACCCCCATGACTCCTGCTAGAAATCATCAACAGCCATGGCTAAAGATATGAAATGGTTATGGCTCATCCCAGGTACAATTCCCTTTGGGATCAAAGAATGAAGGGAGCATATCAGCTGAGGATAATCTCATCTCACATCGATGTACTTTGATTGTCTTAATGGATGTTCTTACATTTCAAGCAAAAGCCATACTTTGCCATAGGGCAGACTCTTGGAGAATTTCTGATCAGTGTGACTTGCAAGGAAGCTTCTTTGTTTAATCAAATCCTTGTCAGGCACACTTCACACATGTCTCACAGCAATTAAAGCAGCCATTTTCCTGAAGGAAGGCGGGTGTTTGCTCAGACATTATTTTAAATATAAAACATGACATATTTTGCCAAGGGTATCTTTAAAATGACAGGCTTGTTTATGCTCTGATTCTCCCTCTGTGATTGACTAGTTAGAACTCAGATCACTTTTAGGGCAATAATTTAGCCTTTTTTAAAAACGAGTTTACTACTTGCCTGTGATATTTTGCTCAATAAAAAAACCTCTAGAATTTTTTTTTTTCCTTGCCAAAGGGCTACATATCAAAATTCAGACACCACGACAGAAAGGTGCAGTACATTTATGACCTTGTGTGATTAGTGATCTCTGAATCTAATCTTAAGGTACTTTAATGGACTATAATTATCTACAGTGTATAGTTACTGCCTTTCCTGAGATTGATTTAAAATTGCCTCAGGAGGCAAGTGCTGTGTAATTATCTGATAAGAACTAAACTTGATACTCTGACTGGAAACTTTTGGAAACACAAAAATAAATATAGTTCAGGACAAAACTTACTGCTGGCCAGCTTCAGAAATTAAATCTGCTCTTGCAGCCTGTCTCTGCAGTGACCGATAAAGAAGAAAAGGGGAAGAGCTTACAACTGTTTTCAAGATACCAGCAAACCTGTGGAAGGTGGGCTTGCCCTCTGCCACAACTGTTCTTAGAGAATCATAAGCAGAGGAGAGGAAGGTGAAGGAGAGATACATGCGAGCTTCCCATATCTAGATGCTAGACAATAGGTTTTATAATAAAACCCCCAAGGTTCTCAGGGGATTGTGTTTATTGAATTAAGTGATTGTGGAGAGGACCACTGGTCTTGAAGACCTACAGCAGGCTGTCCCCTGGGTCTGGGAGAACACATTCTGTGCTAAACTCGGAGTTTGCAGAAGACAGCTCTCAAGCTGCATATAAGAAAGAAATTCTTTACAGTGAGGGTGGTGAAACACTGGAACAGGTTGCCCAGAGAGGTTGTGGATGCCCCCTCTCTGGAGGTGTTTAAGGCCAGGCTGGACAAGGCACTGAGCAGCCTGATCTAGTGGGAGGTGTCCCTGCCTATGGCAGGGGGGTTGGAACGCGATGATCTTTAAGGTCCCTTCCAACCTGAACTATTCTATGATTCTATCCTAATGGGTTGTTCTTGGAGTAGGCAACAAAAGTAAGACCAATGCCATTGCAGACCTTTATCAAATTAATCACATTTTCGTGTATGACATATGGTTCTTCAATTGGTGCTGATTGCAGTGTGTTCTAGGAAAATCAGATCTGCATCTAAGAAATTCAGCTTCCACTTTTCCTTTTTTTTTTTTTCAGAAGTCTTGCTGCTCTTTGTGACTTTCACAACAGTCATTCCTTAAGGAGTCTGCTGTCAGGCAGGATGAGAGAGGAGGCACTCTCTGTGTGCTGAATGCTGTAAGTCTGTGAGTCTGTATCAAATGTTGTCTCCAGGAATTTAAATTGTAGAAATATAGAATAGTTTGGTTTGGAAGGAACCTTAAAGATCATAGAGTTCCAACCCCCCTGCCATGGGTAGGGACACCTCCCACTAGATCAGGCTGCTTAATGCCTCGTCCAGCCTGGCCTTAAACACCTCCAGGGATTGAGGGGGCATCCACAGCCTCTCTGGGCAACTTCTTCCAGTGTCTCACCACCCTCACTGTAAAGGATTTCTTTCTTATATGCAGCTTGAATCTCCCCTCTTTCAATTTGCATCCATTTATCCTAGTCCTGCCATCACATATCCTATGAAAAAGTCCTAGCCCAGCCTTTCTGTAGGGCCCTTCAGATATTGAGAAACTACTATGAGGTCCCCCTGAGCCTTTTCTCATGACTCAACAACCCCAACTCCTTCAGCCTGTCCTCAGAAGGGAGTTGCTCCAGCCCTTTGATCATCTTCATGGGCCTCCTCTGGACCCACTCCAACAGCTCAATGTCCTTCTTATGTTGAGGGCTCCAGAGCTGGACACAGTAACTCCAGGCGGAGCCCCACCAGAGCCCAATAGAGGGAATTATTGATTTTGTTTTTCTGTAAGAATAGGAAGGCACATAGATCCTGTCTGTCCTGGGACAACAACAGTGGTGTTGAGTTCTTGACTTATGCTTTTTTCCTTTCTTTTTCTTTGCTGTTAGCCTGCCTTGGTCAGGGCCGAAATGCTGTATTTGGGGAAAACAGTGTGTGCTGAGGAACTGCAGAGTGGGCAGACCTTGTTTGTGCCAGTGGTAGATGCTGAGTGTATGCTGTGCCTCTAACTTCAGAAGCTGATGACAGTTTAGCTTAGAGCAGGAATCCTCTGTGTGTCCAAGACTGTGGTTAAATGAGAGGTTTAATGAGACCATGTGCAGCCTGGAGTGACAGAAACTTCTTTTAATCAAGTGGCTGTGTTTGTTTTTGGGTGAGCACCTTTCCACACCTTTTAAGTGTTGTTTATCTGCTAAATTATCTAAATAGATAATGACTGTGTTGTGAATAAAAACTAATCTACCTGCAAATCATGGAATATAAGAAATCGTTATGCTTTCATGTTTAGGGCTGTGGACAACCCAGATAACTTCATGTGTCTGAGATGTTCCAGCACATGATGCTCTTCACAATGATGCAGGGTTATCCCATGGCAATAAGGAGGCTTTCTTTAAGCTGTGAGAAATCTTGGTTATCTCTGAAAGTGTCATCAGTTATTTTCTAACAGAAAAGCTGTTGTGCTTTCTGCAGCGTGCCTCAGTTTTTACCATTTTTAATGAAGAGTGAAGGCAAATTAATGTTTGAAATGAAGGCTGTTAGTTGCTTACAGATCACTGGGTCTGGCTACATCACAGTCATTGTAGACAGGGAGCAGTCCATGCCTGAGCCTAATGGTTCAGAAAGGCAAATCTCCTGAAGTGAAAGAAGTTAAATGAGTCAAAAGGAAAGTTTGAAACAGTAATATGTAAGTGGAGTTTGCAACCTGGAAGTTGTTTCTACCACAGAGCTACAATTTAGCAATGGGGTGGAGGAAGGAGATAAAAAAGCACTTCTAGCTTAGAGTCCATTGTAAAATTTTGTAATAAAAAAAGAAAAAACAGTGCAAAAAGGAAGAAAAGAAAGAAATTAGCAGTCAATATGATATAGAACCTAAAAATACTGAGAAAGAGCTATGCCTGGTGGAAGGATTTTCTTATGTAGATTTGGAAGAAGAAACCTTTTGCAGTGTTGCAACCACCACTGGTAGATGAAGATGATTGATTCTCTAATAGGGACTCTGAAATGGCAACATGATTAAATATTTAGAAAGAACAACCCTCCATATCAAAGTCCATGCATCATCTGAGTGCTTGCAGCTAGGTTAGCATGACATCACTCATGGATCTAATACAGAACTAAATTAATATGAAATGAAAGGACAGGAATAGAATAAACACCAGGGAGCACTGTTTGAAATAGGCACTTGCCAAGCAAGAGTCACTTTAATCATGGTTGTGATTACAAATTCAGGTGGGAAGTGGTGAGCTTCATAGACCTTGTGCAAGGCCTTCAACTTGGTTTGCATTGTATTATGTAAAACAATTGGTGATATGCTCTTGGGGAAGTTCACATTTACTAGGATTAAAAACTGGCTGACACAACTGAAGATGAGGTTACTGTGAAATAACCATCAGATGGTTATTTATTTGTTTGTTTTCCCCTCATAACTGGGATATTTTTATCTATTCTATACTTTTATCTAGAAGCAATGCAAACTCTTTGCAGATAAAGCACAGAGATGACAGAAGGCTGATGAGGTGATAAGTAAGGAGGCGGCTTGTGAAGGATCACCAGCTTGTCATCTTATCCCACCCAAAATGAGTTTGTTTTAATAACATCAAACTGAGCTTAGGCAATGTTCACTTTTTAATTTTTTTTTCCTAACAATATCTGTAGCTGGAAAAAGAAAGTGTTTAGTTGTGAAAACCCTTCTGAAGTATATAAATACAGACAAGGGGGCTACAGAAAGGCAAGGATAGGACTTTTTAATAGGATATGTGATGGCATGACTAGGATTAATGGATGCAAATTGCAAGAGGGGAGATTCAGGCTGGAGAGAAGAAAGAAGAAGGGTGGTGAGACACTGGAAGAGGTTGCCCGGAGAGGCTGTGGATCCCCCTTCAATCCCTGGAGGTGTTTAAGGCCAGGCTGGATGAGGCACTGAGCAACCTGGTGTAGTGTGAGGTGTCCCTGCCCATACAGCGGGGTTGAAATTAGACGATCTTTAAGGTCCCTTCCAACCCAAACTATTCTATGATTCTATGACCAAGGAATGAAAAACCCAATTAGGTTTCCTTCTAATAAGTGAATACCATTTTAAAAACTTGCCACAAAACTCCCACACAACTGTACCCCAGAAACCATAAGTATTCATTCACAGCTTCTCAGCAGTCTGGGTAAAAATTAAGCTTTGCCATAAATACAAAATAGATTCCCAATAGAGGGTAGGTGAAACAGGATTGGGAGAGGTCACAGGTGGTTTCATGGTACTGGAATGGTCCACAGGACCCTCTGGGAAGAGGCTTCTAATGTGGAAGATGTTTGGTGGCATTTTGCTGGGTTACTTGAAGGTAAGTTGTAGGGTTTTGTCCCTGCCTCCAAGGCTGCTTCTAGGGCTGTTTCTGATTGAGTCATTGATAGGCAGGTGAATGTATTTCCTTCTGGTGCACAATGCAGCAGGCTGAAATTTCTACAGTGAAACAAATCTAAGCAGAATTGCTAGATTTTTGTTGAAGACAGATAATTTACTAGCTATTCCAAAGTGAATGTTACTTTCTTTTTATCTTTACTATCAGCTGGGGATCAGGAGGCTGCTGTTTAAGGGACTATATTTACTTTTTGATGTAAACAAAATATTGATGTGCCCTCCAGAAACCTCCGTGCTCACATGAACATCTCATGTTCTCTATTATTTATATATGTGAGTGTGTGAGTCACTGGAGCTTGTTTCTGTCTGATACATTTATGACAGGTTCTCCCTAGATAAAGCCATCTATGGACTGGCCATGCAGTTGCTGGAGGGCTACTCCAAAGGTGGTGTTATGTGAAAAAAAATTTCCTTTTTCTTTCCTCTTAGATGATGGAAAAAAAGTCTCCTTAAACATGATTTTAGTGGGAGGTGTCCCTGCCTATGGCAGTGGGATTGGAACTTGATGATCTTTAAGGTCCCTTCCAACGCAAACTATTCTATGATTCTATGAATTTTACTTACTGTCAAAAACCTAGAAAGAATTAAGAAAGATTTTGCCCAGCTTGGGAAAATGTGATGGAAAGATGCAGCACTGATGGAAAAAATGGATCCTGTTCTCCTCATCAGTAGACATGAGGAGACAGACTTTCTTTCAACCTATTGCATATGATCGCTCAAAGCCTTAAAATTCTTGTTGAGTCACACAGACTTTCCTGCCTGGAAGATTGCCATTGACCTCAGTGCCATTCCCATTTATCTTAAAAATACAGAGAAGATGAGACTCTCTCCCAGAAAGTTAGTTAGTGTTCAAGGTTTCTAGATTGTGACTCATGTTTTTACCAAATCATTTCATGGACAACTGCCTGACAACAGACTTTCTAAGGTCTTTCCTTGGGCTTGTGGAATGACTAGAGGGGGGAGATACAGAGCATGTTTTTTCAATACAGAAGGACAATTTCTCAGTTTGAGTAAAAAATTCTCACAAATAGATGTACAGATGTGTTAGAAACAGGGGAGTGCCTGAGAGTGACCTGATAACTGGTATCAGAGGGTATTTTCATGTGGGAAAGGAAAATTGCATCTGGGCATTCCTAAGGCTCTCCTGACTCATTCCACAGGAATCTGGGAATTTAACCTCTGCAAGAAGGAGGATGATATTTTAGTAGCAGTCAGTGTTCTCAAAAGGTGGGGGTATTTTCAAACCTTCCAGGTTCATCTGAAATCAGAAGAGTGTAGATGGTTACTTCTCCATGTTTTTTGGTTCTAGCCATATGCAGGAAAGGTGAAGAGAAATGAGAGTTGGTGAGGATTTAATTTAGTGAAGGGATAAAACCACTCCTCTTCCATTGGCATTGGCCTCCTTTCAGGTGGGCTGTGGGTAGGACTCACTCTAATGAGCAAATAGGAGGTGTGGGAATCACCCATCGCTGCAGGAGGACCACAACATGTTCTGAGTTGGTGCTCATGAGAGGTAGAGGTCTAGAGCACTTTGTCATCAAACCAGCAGAGTCTCTCCCTCCTCCCTCTTGTGCTGTGTCCATTTTGAGAGGTTTGTGTCTCCATCTGGGCTCTTCTCTTGAAGTGATTCAGGTGCATCTAGCAATAATATTTACTCTCCAGGTACACTAACCTTAACACTGGGGTTCCAAGACAGCTGAGGCTTCTATGGGCACATTAATAATTTGGGTTATATCCATATTATCAGAGGAAAAATTTTATGATTACATGACAAGATGCCAGAAAAGAAAACCCCAAACAATCTGTGAAAATCAGCAGAGGAAAATCAATAAGTAATTTGCCCAGAGAATCCCAAAGAGATTGCCTGTTTTTAGGAGACTTGGAATAAGTTTTGTTTATTGATTGCTAAATTCTCCTGAACAGGGAGAAATGTAAATACAGGGCTCCTGCTGCTCTGGAGTTCAGTGGGAGGAGAATAGGGCCCTGAGCTGGCAGCTTTGGGATTTAGAAAGGTATGCCATGCTGCTTAATGAAAATCTTTAATTAGAAAACTTTGTCACAGCCTATATGTGGCTTGAAGGCAGTTTAATCAAACAGGCTGAATAATTCTTTCCAGCCATTAATGCTGATTGGTGTAACTTTTGAAGGGAGAGAAACACAGAAACCACTGATGATGAGAACTGGATGGGATCTGGGGAGTCACCTTTGTAGGGTCTGCATTAATATTTGTCTTTTGAGCAGGTACTTGTGCTGCTTTCAGGCAATTTGCCACTTTACAACTGGAAATTAAACAGAAATATTCATATCTACACGTTTTGACTGAATTTGAGTCAAGACTGTGCAAAGACAGAATGCTAAATCAGAACTTAATGCAGTGTGGCCTTGCATGTAATCATGCTGACTTTTAACAAGTTTAACTCTACAATCACATAGGGTGTTTTTTTAATTTTCATTTTGGAAGCTTCTGGTTCTTTTGGAGAATCTGTCTAGTGCTGATATGTCTCTGCTTTTGAGTCCCTCTTAAGAAAAACAAAGGAAGGATGAATAACCCAAATTTAAAACATAACTCTAGTATGATTTTGAGTGGAAAAAATAGATTTCTTTTTCAATCTAATTTGCTTATTAAGTATAATGTTAATTTTGCTTATTATCATTCACTTACACTGCTTAATAGTAAGAGACAGGAGGGGTTGTCCATAAGAGTAACAATCTTCTTATACTTGAAATGTCAAAGAAGACTCTAGTGTAACTTAAATGTGATATATTTTTTGTTAAATGTGCAACAGTATCCAAAATACTGAAAATTCAAGTGAGAAAAAAAGTAAAATATTATGGTAAATACAATTTCCTGCTCTTAATGATGTCATAATTTTTGCACTTCAGTTATTCAGCTGATCTTCCTGACTCAGTACAGTGCCTGATCTAATTCTGCTTTAGGTACTTCCAAGCATCAGTCTTCAGAACTCAGGCTTGTTTCTGTTACCTCAGATAGAAACCATCTAGAATACACCTCAGTGTGTAACAAAAATAGTTGGTGTCAAAGTGATGAAACAGAGATTGCTGCATCTGGATTTACCATCCACTTCACCTGGGAAAATTTTGGGATTTCAGTCAATATCCAAATCCATTAAAAGTTGAGACAAACATTTCCTAGACAAGTATTGCACCTGGACAAGCCTTAAACAGATGTTGTGATTATAAAGGAATATTATACAGAGCATTAATAAGAATTTTATTTAGAGCCTGTCATTCCAACTTAATGCCATTCTTGTGGATTTTATAAAATTGTATCCATAGGGTCAGACCTGTCAGGATTGGTATAGAAACCTCGGTGGAGAGTTTTAGAAATGCTCTGTGACCGTGAATGAAGACTTTAATCCCTGGACATGTTTTCCAAATCTCCACTCACTATGATGGCTTTTTCTTATCCAAATCTCCATTCAGTATGATGGCTTTTTCTTTTCACATGTGGCCCTGACTAGGCAAAATTTCCTGTCTTCCTGCTGGTATCCATGGCCTTGTGTGCTTTTTGCTGCTCACATCTTGGAGCTCCCTGGTTTCTCTCCAAGGTGGTCTTCTCCCTGGTCTAAGCAGTTGCAGCTCTCTTGGCCTCTCAGGTGTCTGCAGTTTGCCCTCTCCTTTCATTAAAGGATTTTTTGTCATTTTTTCCAAAGCTCTGTTAGAATCTGTCTAGAATTGTCACAGTTCCCCTGACTAGTTACAGACATTGGTGTAAAATACCTTATGAGGATGAGGTAAATGGCAATTTATTTTGCCTGTCCAGCTCAGGGTGTTATAGAATCATAGAATAGTTTGGGGTGGAAGGGACCTTTAAAGATCGAGTTCCAACCCCCCTGCCATGGGCAGGGACACCTGCCATTAGATCAGGCTGCTCAGTGCCTCGTCCAGCCTGGTCTTGAACACCTCCAGAGAGGGGGCATCCACAACCTCTCTGGGCAACCTCTTCCAGTGTTCCACCACCTTCATTGTAAAGAATTTCTTTCTTATCTCTAGCCTGAATCTACCCCATTTTATAAATTAAATATCCATAGCATTTCTATCTATTACATTAAAATTGCTGCCAGTTGTCCTCCATTGCCTTAATAACAGCAAATCAGATTTATTTTTTTTCCTTTCCTGTGATGCTGGACACTTAATCGCATCGTGTTACCTGCTTTTAATTAGTATATATTTTAGTTCATGCTGTTAGACCACTCTCTGGCATTTTACTAAGCAAGAAACTAAGGCTGCTGATTTGGGGAACACCAGACTTTATTTTAAAGCAGGCCAACAGCTTAAATAAAACCCTTTTGTAGGGAAAGAAAGGGCTATATTTCATGGTAGCCAGTGAGGAAAGCAGGTTTGCCTGCTCCCTGATGCATCTTGCCTGCCACTGCTGAGCATGGGGTGGTGCTGAGTCAATAATTGCTGCTCTCACCTGCTCCAAACTCCATCTGTCAGCAGCCTGGAGTTTAAACAAATAATTCCCAAATCAGTGAAGTCTCTTCCCTGGTCCTTCTGTGCTTGTTAGCTTTCTTTTCCTCCTCCTTGGGATTCATCAGGAATGCTGTGTGCAGTTCAACACAATAATTTTTTTTTTTTTTAACTCGTGTTTATTATTTAGGTGGACTAGAAACTGTCCCCTATGAAGAAAGGCTGAGGGATTTTGGACAAATATTTAGGGGGGGAGTGTCAGGATTATGGGTCCAGGCAGTGGTGCCCACTGATGGGAGAAGAGGTAACAGGCACAAACCCTAACATAGGAAGATCTAGTAGATCCAGTAGATCTCCATGCCCATCACAGAGGCATTGGATTAAATAATCTTTAAGGGCCTTTCCAACCCAGACCATTCTGTGTTTCCACTAACATTTCTGTCCTGAGTTTTCACAGTGTGCGCCTGCACTGTGATCACATCTCTTAAGATTTGCAACAGCAAGACAGCAAAACCAACTACTTCCCAGAAGGCAGTGAGGCCAAAATACCATCTAACTCTTAGCTAAGCTCTCTAGACATAGCAAAAGCTTTGTGCTGGCCTCTGTCAAGAGGAGATTCAATACTAACGATTTCTTAAACATCCTCAGGACTACAATAGCACAAGGCATTTACCATTAAAATACTAGTAGGCTTACTGAATTT